>JARHVA010000834.1:1655000-2037500 GCA_037957365.1 Torreya grandis | reverse complement strand
CCTTACTCCTTTGTTATCCATCGAGAAGGAAATCTTCCCTTGATATGTTATAAGGTGAATCAAATTTAGATATAAAAAAGACAAGCTTCTCTTCCCTTACTCCTAAGCATAAATGAAGTAGGTAAGGAAATGTTTCATTACCTTAATGGTTAGGTAAAGTTTGAGATTAGAGTAAGGTATTAATAATGATACCCCTATATATCTATGGTGAGGTCCCCATTCCTATGCTATCTTTTGATATACTATATTGGGGACTAGGGAATACACAAAGTATGATAAGGCCCCAGTTTGGCCTTTAGGGCCCACCAAGCCATGCCAAAACTATAAGTGGCCCCTCTTCCATGTCCTTCATTTCATTTATATATAAATTTGGGTATAGATTGAGTTGGGTATATATCGAGTTGGGATAGGAAACCCAATCTATCAAATACCAGATTAGAACACACTCAACTAGATTAGTGACCACTTATCTATCTATTTGGAAATATGCTCTACTATGGATATACAGTTAAATATGGGGTTGGGATTGGAATTATCAACTAGTATCCAATCACCCCTATCTATATAAATATACGTTTATATTCTCAACTCTAGGATTGGGATTCTTAGATGCCCAAATCCTAATATATATATATATATATATATATATAAGTAATACAATTTCATCTCACTTTTTTCTTGATTTATTACCTATTTATTCTAGTCTAGGGCTTTGGATACACACTCTCTCCATGATCTGGGCATGGATCACCATATAGATATTCAAATCCCACTAGACAATTAGATGATATCTCTAAGTTACTTATTTGAGTAAAAGAGGATGAGTGAAATAATATTTTCTTTGGGCCTTATTCGAGTGATTTAAATAATCCAATTAGGTAAACTCAAGAAGCTACTACACCCACCATCCAGGTATTAGATGGATTGATTAAGGATGAGGAGGCAATGAGTAGAGATGATGAGGGAAAATGAGGGAGTCATTAGGGATGATGAGGGATGATGATTAGTGATTTTGAAGGATGAGGGAGTGATTAAGGATGATAGAGGATGGTGAGGGTCAATGAGGGAGTGTTTAGGGTGATGAGGGACAAGGAAGGAATTATTGGGGATGATGAAAGATGGTGAGGGTTAATGAGGGAGTGATTAGGGATAAGGAGGGATAAGGAGGGAGTGGTTAGGGATGATGAATCAATGATTAGGGATGGTGAGGGTCAATAAGGAAATGATTAGGGATGATGAAGGAGTGATTAGGGATGGTGAGAGATGATGATGGTCAATGAGAGAGTGATTATGGATGATTAGGGAGTGAGTAGAGATGATGAGGGATAATGAGGGTCAATGAAGGAGTGATTAGGGATGATGATGGATGATGAATCAATGATCATTAAGGATGAGGGATAGTGATGGTCAATGAGGGAGTGATTAGAACAATGAAGGATAGTGAAGGTTAATGAGGGAGTGATTAGGGACAATGAGAAATGATGAGATAATGATTGGGGGTGATGAGGGATGAGGAGGAAGTGATTAGGAATGAGGGAGGGATGATGAGCAAGTGAAATTAACACAAAGTTGTCAATTGATGTGTGCAGGTCATCAATGTGACCTATGCTACCCCAATCACACCACTTTAGTTTGAGTTCAAAGTGTGTGGTTTGTAAACTTCAAGTTTGACAAACCTAGGACTCCTAAAAATGCCAAGAAGTAATCATGAAGGCATAAAAACCTAAAAAATGACTATATGTTTACCAAAAATAGACATCAATTAAAAAAGTTATGACATAAAAAACCTATGTTTAATATTGAGACCTTGGAAATGCCTAAGTATTAACCAAATTATATTTTTAAAAACTATTTTTCACATCATAAGGCATGTATTTGTGAGACAAACTCTATCAGATGTAGAGTGACCCTAATTTATTATGTTTACAAAAAAAATTAAAGTATAAATAATATAAATGTAAACTCATTTAGAGTGCATACTTGTTATAATGTGTATGCATTATAACATGTATGCATTTAGGTTTGGTATTTATGATCTTAATTTTGTTTACAAAAAAAATTAAAGTATAAATAATATAAATGTAAACTCATTTAGAGTGCATACTTGTTATAATGTGTATGCATTATAACATGTATGCATTTAGGTTTGGTATTTATGATCTTAATCTTAAATAATGTGTATACATTATGAACATTATACATATGCATAATGTCTTTAATGTGTATGCATTACAATAAATGTCAATATAATTTCCCCCCATCTCCATGCACTTACCTAAGTAAAGTGATAGAGGATAATTATGGCTTGGGTTACAATAAAATATTATCATAATTAGGCCCCATGAATCATTATTTCCTATTTGAAGAATCTATAGGGCCATCTCCAAGTTAATGTGAATCATATGACCAATATTTGAATCTCTCAAAGATCACTAAAAATTATAAATCCAAGGAATATATTGATTCTCATTCATATCTGTTATTAAAACTAACTTTAAAATAATTGGAAACAACTTTTAGGTTAATTTCATCAATTTGATGTACCACAAGGTTTATATTATTGAATCATATTCTTGAATATGATAAGATCAATTGTATTAATTCAAGAAATCAACATAGTTCCACAATACAAAGCATCACATACATTATGCACCCTCATCCTCTTCTCTTCCCATCCATGCCATCACACATACACAACACAATGTATTTTTTTAGTAGTTCATATAGTTTGAGGAATAATAACATGAAATAAATACCCTATTTTCCTACAATGTCTTCAGCATTAAACAAATGGCATGGGTTCATAAAATACAATGACAAACTAAGAATTTAATTATTTCCATCATATTCTTAGAATGTGTCATAATACCTTAGCAACAAAATCATTCTTTCTCATATTATGAAAAGTGAATATATTAGATATTTAATTAATAATAAATATTTAAATCACTAAATATCCACAATAAATACATCTAAATATTTTGATTTATATCCACAAATGGTTTATATCATTTTTTCATAAATCCACAAATATACAATCACACCAATCAGATGATGTGAATTTGTTTTTCTAACCTTTGTTATGGGTTGACACAAATCCTAATGTAATTGTACCAAAATTTTGAATTTGGATTTTAGGATGCAATTATCTTAAAATAAATGTGGGAAATGTTTATATGACATTTTCCAACACGACTCATTTTTTAGGACATCAGTATAGTCAATGCCTCTATCATATCATATTTTTCACTTGTTAATACAAAAATTAGGTCAATAAAATTGGATGACTCAAAAAAATTGTCAGATGGAAACATAATTGCACAATTTTTACTTAAATATTAACATAAAATGCATCATTAAATGGGAAATCTCCAAATTTTATAAAATTCATCTCACCAATAATACTTTTGTTATGTTACAAAAATTTAATAATGAAAATTTTACATTAACAACTTGTAGACAATATTTAAATTCTATAGCACCTCAGTCTTGTACACTTGGCAAATACATATCATGGTTGTACCTTCAGCTTCTAGACCCTTCTTATTACCAAAAGGCTTACATACACTATCTCTTTGTGTTTATTGCTTATTTCTTAGTGAAAATAGTACAATTATGATGACTCAACCCTTCTATCATGCTCAAAATGTTATAAACATATTTATCTTATTTCTGCAAGTTCTAGATGTATGCCTATTTTCTAATTTCTTAGACAGTTGCACCCTAGTCAGACACCTACATCGATGTAAGTATCCCAAACATAATGTAAATGTCTAGTGCCCTAAAGTCATCTAATTTGTAAATGTAACATATACCTATAGTCAACCTAAGTTCTCTAATGTGATACATTATCCAAATGGATTAGTATAAATACAAGATTAAGCCTCATTTATTCATCACCTAGATTTTTTTACCTACTCACAAGGCAACTTACTAAAAGCATTCAATTAAACACTAAAGTGAGCAAAGTTTCCACTTTTTCTCCTATTTTCATAACAATCATAGGGACAACACATTTTTAGGTCTGAAGTAATGAAGGACCATTACATAAGCTATATTTTCCAAATTACAAGCTAGGTCACTATTGTACTTTCGTTTCACACACTTCATGATACACACATAAGCTAATAAGTAGGGTATAAATACATAAGTCTGAGGTCCTCTTCAAAGTATTGGATATGTAGGAAGTGCTTATCGATAGAGGGGTCCTTGGAGAAGGTTGACTCCATCTTTCCATTAACCCATTTTTCCCATAGCCACTATGAAGATGAAGAGCTAGGGTTTTGCTATTTGATAAGGAGCAATAGTCCATGACCTAGATTTGAATGCACCAAAGTGAAGGTGACACAAAAAACACAAAAGTATCTAGGTGGCCACACATAGTTTTAACAAGTATTATGTATTGGACACTTGTGTCCAAATCAAACAAAAACATTGATGCAACTATCCTAGGTCAACATAAGTGTCAATGGCTATAAACGTACAATTTATAGAATCAAGTGACTGATCCAGAATCTAGTTCTAGTTATTCCCTTCTTATTTTAGATCTGAATTTGTATTAGCTTCAAAACCATCTAAGTTTATTATTTTCATTATAAATGTAATATTTAGCATAACTATACTTTCTATTATTGGTTTGAAAAAGGTTCTCAACCAAATTGTTTTACCTTTGGGTCCCTTTCACACTTCTTCACTTTAAGATTACTTAGGATCCTAATTATTTACACATGTGATTAAATCCTAATGTGGTGTGTATACATTATGTTTTCATACCCACTATCACTTATGGGGTGTGCATTATGTTGTCATACCCATTATGGAAACCAATCTGACTCTCTTATAAATTGGCCACTCTTGGAGTACATCCAAGTATAAGGGGAAGTCAAGGAGAGTGTAGAGGAGATTCAATTATTTAATCTATTTATGACTAATATATTATTTGGTTAGCTTTGTGTGAAATGTATTAATGCCTTCTTTTATGGTAATGAGCTCTTGGAGAAATCTTGGGTGAGTTTTCATAACTCTATCATGGTATCAAAGTAGTCTTTAAAGCATCCATTACTCAACCCCTTAGCCTCTCTTTACTAGGTTATTTTACTTAGTTTTTGGTGGAGTAATTCACCTCCCTTGATCTATGTTAAAACCACTTATATTATACTCTTCATCAATGTGATTACATGATATGTTGAAGCATTTTGGTATTGAAGGTTGTTTTTTCCCACATGGAGGTTAAATATTGGAGAGAAGAGGAGACTGGTGAACTGTTAGCTTCTATTTGTCATCCTAATCACTCCTAAACTTCTATTTTGCATGTCTTCCTAGCACATGATTTGGATGATAATCGATAACAGGCCTGGTGAAGGAGGATAGTGTATTTGAGTGGTTTTTTACCATGTAGTTTCTATTAGGAAGATTACATTTAGCTATTGAAACTACATATTCATGGCCTCCTCAAATTTTTTTGTGTGTGATGGTTATCATCATTCCATGCAAGATAATTTTCCATGGTCATACCATCCTTAGAATTCTTAGTGCTTTCATGGCTTTTGAACAATGTAGCAAAGAGTAGTTGGAGGGAACATTTTTGAATGGAGGTTGAGACATAGTCAAGTTACTTGCAGACTGGTTACAGCTCTCAAGCTTGACAAGTGTTCTAGTAACTCACCATTATACTTGCTCGTGACATCTTGACCTATATATTTTCATGCATAGGAGGGAGAGTGGACATTTAGGTGCATAAATGATAGGTAAATGCTTCTTACAGGTGGTTTGGAGCCAAAATCATCACCCACCCAAAACCTAATCTACTTATATTGATGACATTGACCTTCTTTTATGGTATCACTAGTTTTCAATAATTGCACCACCCTCTTATAGATAAAATCCTACCTTCCCACATTGTCTTCTTCCATATTTATTCATAATAAGGCAAAAACTATTTTTTTTTTTAAGTTGGCAGGTTTTGAAACTACTTACTTTTAAAATTTATGGTTTTTATTATTTCTTCAAAGTGGTAAGTGGTTTTAGCATTCCTTTTTGGTTGATATATTTTTTAAATATTCAAGCTTTTAAAGTTTGAATATTTGCTTTACATGAGTCATAAATCTTAAGTGGGAGGTCACATAGAGATAAGGAGGGATAGGGACAAAATTATGAGTGGGATGTGGATTGCCATTAGTGGTTACTGGGGGTGGTTGATTATTATTGGGGACACAAGATAAATATTGGGTAAGACTTTGGAGTGGTGATTTAATCACCAAGAGGGCCCTTTATTTTTATAAAAATGATTTTTTTTAATTTTTTATTAAAAATAATATATTTTTTGGGAGTAATAAGGAGATATTCAAAAGAGAATAATGTGTTTATATTATTATATATCTATTCTATCATCAATCTTGCATGTTGAATAATAGAGGGTGAGGCTCGATTTGGTAGGTAGCCAATTCCCCTCACAAGAAAACAAACTTTCTTTTTTCCTGCATTACTTTCACTTTGATAACTGCACTCTCATGGATGCATTTTCGTTAAGGCCAACATCTGACTTTGAGTTTTGCATAGTTTTTTTGTACATAAAAATAAAATTACACATTGAAAATTTTTGACAAATTTTTCTCATGTCAAAAATAAAATTGCACAAATGGCCACCTCATTCGGTCACCCATGGCGACAAGTACCACTACCCTCTGTGACACATCCTTTCATTAATGAAGCTTGACAGGTGAGGTCCAATCTGATAGGTGGTTAGATTCCCTTACAAAAAAACTTGATTTTTTCTAAATTAGTATTCCTTCTTAGTCTACATGCCTAATTGGCATTGTCTTGCCTTTAGCCAATGTTTACATTCTACTAGACCATCCTTCATTCAACATTTTTTTTAGAGTTCATGTCTCCTCAAGGACCCTTTCTTTGTGCCTTGCATTCTTTAGTGGAGACATCTCATGACTCCTTTCTCAGTGCCTTGAATTTTTTCATAATTTTTCTCATGACAAAAACAAATATTCCTCTATTTTAAATGGGTATCTTATTAGGCACTTATATGCTAGAACCCATCTAGGGACCATTTCATGTCTCATTGGTGTATCTTTTAGCTATATTTTATTTTATTGTATTTTTGGCATCTATCACACCTACCAATAGACTCTAACTATTTTGGAGTGACTAGAGTATTCATAGGATGATGTTCGAGTAGTGGTTGCATATACGCTTACATATCTTGGTTTATATACTTCATGGCATTCTTTTGGTTTCTGATTAGGTTTGTAGGATAGATTTTCCAGCCACATTATGGATCCATTATGTCTCAAAGTCCTTATTCATAACTTGGTGACCTTTTTTAAGTGACGCCATCTTTGTGTTCACTTTTCACCTTTCACTAGCTCCATCAATAGAGACATGCATTGCTACCTTATCCTAATTCAACATTGAGTGTGGGGGGATGGGGGTGTTCAAGTAATGATTCCTTAATTTGATTTCACTGCCCACTACTTTTGCATCTAGTGTTTACTTTGAGTGAATCGTGTATTCAACACCATTTCCTACATCACTTAATGATTACAAAGACTCGACATCTATGCATTTAGGTAAGATGGATTGGCATCCATAGGGACACTCAACTTCAACAATACTCCAAAGAGAGTATATGATCTTCTTCTTTCATCCTTTTACCTATGAGTTTTCTACTCCTTTCTTGTTCTTGAGGGGATCATTTTATACATGGGTACCTCATCAGGTCTTGTTGTTGGGACCCATTATTTTTTTATATGTTTTTAGTTTGCTTTCTTCCTAAGTTTCACTTAAGGGTGGGTATTGGTGTGAAAAGGGTTCTCACCCAAACTAGTTTTACCTTTGGGTCCCTTTCACACTTCTTCACTTGAAGCTTATTTAAGCTCCTAATTATTTGCACATGTGATTAACTCCTAATATGGTGTGTGCACATTATGTTGTCATACCTACTATGAGTTATGGTGTGTGTAGATCATGTTGTCATACCCACTATAGAAACCACTCTCACTCTCTTAAAAATTGGCCACTCTATGAGTGCATCCAATTATAGGGACAAGTCAAGGAGAGTGTGAAGGAGATTCACTTGTTTAATCTATTTATGAGTAATATATTATTTTTTTCATTTTGTGTGAAATGTATTAATGTATTCTATTATGGTAATGAGCTCTTGGAGAGATCTTGGGTGAGTTTTCATAACTTTATCATCTATATTTAGCATATATTAGTATAATAAATTCAATATATATTTATCTAGGTTTTTTAATTAATTTCCCGGATTTAGAGATAGTCAATCATCCATGTGCCTTAGGCTATTTCTATCTCTTTAACCTTAAATTTTGAAATCTAAATTTTAGGGTTAAGGATAACTATGAAAAAAATTAAAATTTGACATAATTTTTTTCACAAATTCATGAAAAGATACTATTATGTGTGTTTATTATCGAAACAAATCCAAAACTATTAATATAAATGTTAATGTTATAGGGTTATGATTCTGACATGTCATTGTCAAAGGATTCTTATTTTTATCATCTTAATAGAGCTTGGCCTTTATTACATATATTTTTTATGAAATATCCCTAAACTTGTTTCTAATCATCTACAATGCCTATTTGGATCTAGGCGAGTCTAAAATTAGGGGTATGATTATAAACTCTTTTATCAATTTTTATTTTCACAAAGCACTTTCATTCATTTGCTTGCTTATATCTTACACAGATCTTATTTATTTTATTTTATTATCTTTATTTTATATTTTATTATATCCTTTTTTTATCATGATTGGTTTAGTATTTTAAATACACGTGCACCCTCCACAATAAAATCATTTTTCACCAACAGAAATATCTTAGATCAAACTTACCAAAAAATTTAAATTGGTTAACTATAATACAAAAAATGGTAGATGTATGGTCACTTTAGAGAAATAAAATTCTTTTATTTTAAATATGATAGTATTATTATGAAAACTATTTGTTTTTTTAAATATCAAATTATATTTTTCAATATCTCGCAGTGTTATCATTTTATTTATTTTTACATTTACATTATTAACTCTTTTTTTAATAATTAGTTTGACCTAAAATACCATAGTTTAAGTATATTTAATAATTATTTTATATTTTAATAAAGTTTTATATCCATCATTACAAATAGAGGTTATATGTGTACGTATCTATTACCAAACTGATTACCAACTTTTTTTATAATCTAATTTTTTTATTAAATTAATAATTAATGATTTCTTACAAAATAATCCACAAACTATGATGTGGACCATCATATTTATATGATACATTTAGAATTACTTATCATTTATGTATTTGTAATCTTTTGTATGTAGAGATTTGCTTCTAGATTCAATATATATTTTATCATTAGATAGAGTCGTCGATCAAATGATGCACAAAAATATTATTTTTATAAATATTTTTTATATTTATATATTTTTAAAAATCTTAAAATACTTTTCGAAAATATTATTTTTTACATATCTTACAATTATAAAAATCGATAAAATAACATGTAATTAAGATATTTATTTAAAAATTATTAAATTCTTATAAAGAACATTATTTTAAACATATCTTATATTGTTATTAGTGCATAAGACCACATAAAATTAGAATAAATATAACTATATTATGATCTTCATTTAATTTTAGTATTCGTAGAAAAATAGCTTTAATGTTTCAATTGCCTTTGTTGATGCATAGGAGGTTGGTGGGCTATTTTTTTTTTTTAGATTATTAAAAATAAGTGGGTGAAAGAGCAATAGTGTGTCACACTCTTGAATTTTATGATGAAAAATAGTAAAGTGTTCCATACAATAAAACTTGAGTTTAAGAATCAATAAAATTTTCAAATTTTAATTTAGATATATAAAAATATAATAATAATGTTTTTTTTTTTCAATTTGAAATTTTTATAATTATTATTTTTAAATAATATTTAATTTTAAATAGAAAGATTTGATCCATCTATTTTATTAGTATTTGTCGGAGGTATAATATTATTGTTTTTGCCTTCGACAAAATTTTTCCCCTGTTTGAGATGACAAGTTAATGTGATTACGGTGCTTAGCAAAAATCAAATGCATGTTCAAATGTTTAGAGATTTATATTAATATTTTATTCATTTTTCAATTGTTGCTAATGAGAGAATAATGAGCCTAAGATGCGGCCAATGAAACGCTTTTATTTCTTTTATTTTTCTTCCCTTTCCTTTCACAATAGTTGGAAGTGATAGATTTTTACGGCAAGTGGGTATAAGACGTGTTCGAAGGAGAGGGTGCGGATGGAACGCTGTGCCAAATGCATACTGTGACTCTTGCCAGTGTGTGCAACACTTCCACCAACAACAATAACATTACCTCCATTGTCAACAACTCACACACCTTCACATCATTAGCGCCTTATTCTTCTTCTGCATCAGGGCATCTCGGTGCAAGAATAGTTGTACAACCTAATGCCAACATCAACAACTTCCATTTGGATTTGCCCTCCTTTGCCAAAGATTACAGGTAATATAATATAGTATCACACTACCAATTTTTTTCCAAGTTTAGAATTTTTTTTTCTTTTTCTTTGTTTAATCTGATTCGTTTAGGCCAAATTGGTCTATATTGTTTACATGGGTGTGTTAAATAAGTTACGACTCAAGTGTTTGTAGGTACATGAAAGGGGACATAGACGAGCATATATTTTTTTTTAAGTGAGGTTTCAGGGACAAGTTCAAGAGGTCTGGAAATTGATTCTCAATCCCTTTGGAGTTCTTCTTCTTCCATGGACAATGGTTGGCGTTCCATGTAGCAGCAGTGACAACACCCTTCAGCGAAAGTGAATGCATTATTCAATAATTTTTCCAAACAGTAACAATAATAGCAACAACATTCTTTTTTAAACAACACTTTTGGGGGTACAGTTAAGATAGAAGCACAAGATCATGATGAAGATAATGCACAAAAATAGGATCATGGACATGAATATGAACAACCTCTCCGACATTTTTTTGATGATCGACTTGCTAGATCAAGGGATTCCTCGTCTTGACTTTCATGCTGAGCTTTCTAACACTTTTACTAACATTTTCGTTCTTCTACCCTGCAAAAAAAACATATACTATAATTGTAATGCAACTCTTATTTAAATTTATAAATCATAAAAATTAAAATTCCATTTAAATTTATAAATCATAGAATCAAAGTTTGAATTAATTTAAAAAATGTCCCATTGATCTTTAAAAAACGTTAGTTGACCCTCTTTAGAAGTGAAACCATGTGACACATATATTAGTCAATGTATCGTCTTGAAACGATGCACGATTAACATTCCCAAACCCGAGGGTCAATGCTTCACGATTCACGTTGTTTTGAAAATAAAATCAATTCTAAAATAAGTCAAAAAACTATTTTACCGGCCCAAAACAAAACATGATCAAGTATTCAAGTCATTCTAAATGCATTCATATACTCAAAGGAGCATAATTGTACAAAACATTCTAAGTGGGATAACTAAGTGGGCTTGATTACCTTCCTGGAGTATTAAATATATAGGCAACCTTTAGTCATTGTGGGGGCAATCTAGGTCAAATGTATATAGAAACATAATTTAAGTTGTTACAAATGATCGTGCAGTGAATCCCTGATTTTTAGTAAAAAATGGGATTGACCAATTTGGAAAGACAATAGTAACAATTGATTATATTCGAAGTTGGATAATTTTATTCTTCTCCAATTTCATTTCTCACCTTTAAGCACTTATATAGTCCATCTCTAAGAAGTGCAATGAAATGACCTCTTTTCTTATAACTTTTATAAAAAATATCTCATAAAATATCATTATGATAATAACCACTCATAAAATATTTACATCTGTTTATAATTATTACTAAAATATATTTATAATATATATATATATATATTAATATTAAAATAATTTTGAAATGCTTTAAACACACAGAAATAAAATCTCACGAACATAAATAATATAATTTAGATTATATTTTAATCTTTGTATTGTTGACCAACTGAACTTAAATGATTAAAAAATAAATAAATAACCCAAAGAGACCCTCATCCCGATCGTGTAGCGAACAAAACAAAACAAATTTACAATTAAAAATAAATAAAACTTCAATCAGAGAAGATTTGAAGAAAGCCGTCTGCTGAATCAACGAAATTACAGCCAATTGAGACTCTGTTTTTTTTTTTTTTTGCTTATAGTTTTGTATTTGTGGATCCGAATCCAGTACAAAGGGCCACGGAAAATCTTTAAGAAAAATACTAAACAAAGAAAAATTTAATTGTCTCTTTGGTCAACTAGAAATTTAAAAAAAATAAAATTGTTTGCTTCGAGTTATTCGGCAGCCGGCTCAAGTCGTTAGGCTATACACATGATAATTATGATATATATATATATATATATACTTACCATGATCAAGAGCATCCATTTAATGGAAAGGTAAATCTTGACATGAATATTTCTTTTTTAATATTTCAAATATTTTTAATCAGTTTATTTATTTTTGACATATTTTTTTTAATAAAGCATCATCTTTTATTGTAACCTGTGATGAGTGACTAGATTCGTTCATATATATTTTATATCATTTAATGTATTTTAATAATATTTTTTAATATTAATTTTTTATTTTTAAAATTGAGTCAATTCTATGAAAATTATTATAAATGTCTATCAATTATTTTCATACTTATATAATTTCTTTAAAATATTACAATCTTTTAATTTTGAAATTTGATTAAGTTTGAATTTAAAAGAGGTATTCAAAAACTATATTCTTTATTATAATTATTAAAGATCAAAAACTATTTTAAAACATATTGGAAGTATATAATAAAATAAGTTTAAAACATAAAATATCAAATGTAACTTTATATTTAAATGATCTTAGTTTATAAATATAATTTTAATGAATAGATGGGCAAACAATACTACATTTTGTGTGGATAACATTTTGAACTAAGTCGTTTTGACGTTGTCTATTTACCTTTCCTAAAAAAATCAATCATTTATGGTGCAAACACAACATAAATTTGACATAACATAATGTCACAAATGCAACACAAATTATACTAAGTTTACATTGAAATAAAATTTTAAATTAAAAAGAAACCGTAAGAGGGTGTATGGGCCCTCGTACTTCATTTTATTTTCATCTTAAGAGGGAACAAACAAAAAGGAAAACCATACAGAGAGAAAGGGAAAGCATCCATTGTGTGGGGGGGGGGAGGCGGAGAGGGGCAACGAGATGAGGGGCGAGGGTCACAATATTCACTTTAAGAGATAGGGAAAAAAGAAAACAAAGAAGGAGAAGAAAGAAATAGCAAAGAGGAAAAAGGAGGTTGTTTACCTATCAATAGAGTTTTACATGGAAATAAGGGGCAAGAGGAAAGATTAAAGGAAAACAAAAAATGAATCCAATTTCATTTGAAGAAGAGGAAGAATATGCACCACCCCTATAAAACTAGAAGTTAGAGGTACATAACTTTTTAATTTTATAAATCAATTTAATTTATTTCTATATAATTCTTGAAAAGTTTTTTTTAAAAAAACTATAAAAAAATCACATGATAAAATATATAAAAAATTATAAAAAACCCTATTATAAAAACGAGCAAAATCTTTAAAAAATAGTATAAAATCTACTAAAACCCTACAATAACCTTTACAAAATTTATAAAAGCCCTAAAAATTTTCCAATTTATTTTGTAAAAACTTTAAAAAAAAAAAAACCTAAAAAAATTTTAAAATCCCCCTATAACTTTTAAAAATACTATACGTTTTTCTTTTGTAGGTTACATGCCAATTTTCTGAAAAAAAATCTAAATTTGGTTTCCTTTCATTTTCTTTTCTAAGTTACATATAAATTATTATTATTATTTTTTAAGTTGGTTTCCTCTCTTTTGTTTTGTAAGTTGCATAAAAATTATTTGATGGAATTTTTAATTATATTTTACTCTGATTTTTAACTTTTCTCATTGTCTCTAATAAATTTAACAATAAAAATAATTTTTTAAATTTTGATTACAATAAAATTGAATTTTAAATATAATAAAATTAAATTTTGATTACATAAATAGAAAATAAAATTAGACTTAACAAATATGACTAGTTTTATTTTATTTTGTTAAAGATTGAATGAATGTTATAATATGAAATATGTATGTCGATTAAAAGATTATCATGTGAAAATATTATTAAGAGCATGTTGCATAGTGTAGGTTGTGGTGGATCCAAAATTTATGTAACTACATAACATAAGATTGAAAAGAATTATGATAATTCTCACGAATTTTGACATTCTTACCATTGGTACAAAAAATATTTTTATTTTTAATTACTTTAGTATATCATTTTTATCACAAATTATATTATTTATTAGTTATTAACACAATTTAATTAGGCTTTGATTACAGGGAGGTGGTTGAGAGGGTGAATGAGGCTAGGATGAGTCAATGCCATTCCTATGACTAGGAACTTAATGCATATGTATATTTCTCAATTTTTTATATTAAATATAAGTATTTCAATTAATTTTAATATTAATTTTCTATAGGTTTTTGATAATAATCCCACTAATTATATAGACTCATAGGAGGATGAGATTGGGACGAGTTAACACCCTCCCTCTGTTATCAAAAACACAATGTGCAGGTATAATTTTTTTCAATTTATTTTTTTAATCTATTTTAATTTCAAGTCCACATCATTCATACCTCATGATCACCATACATTAAGTAATGTATGTTGATTTTTGTAGCTTGAAAGGTGGAATGTGGAATTGTTTTAAAGCAACTCAAGATCAGATATGCTTTAAAACAATTCGAGTTGGATTTTCAGCAACAATAGTTTCTAGAATGTTTCTGAGTTTGTAAGGATGAGATAAATCTTAGTGTGATTTTATGTGTAAAAATAGAAAAGCCAAAGAAAGCAAGGAAAGCTTCTTTTTCTTGCATGCTAAGGAAAGCTTTTTTTCTTGCACGCTAAGTAAAGCAGCCAGGCTCTCAATAAAAGTAAGATTACTATAGCAAACTCATACATTGTATTTTTTTGAAAAAAAAGTTTACTGTTAGGCTGAATAGAAGATCCAACATTTGCAGGTTTTTCCCTGCATTGGGGTTTTCCTGGGTATATCTGTGTTATTGTCTTTTTGTATTGGCTTATTGTTATTTTTGCTTCCGCTATTATTAGTTGTTAATTAACCCAGTTGTATTAATCATTATAAATCAGATTTATGTTTGTGAATTTATTGTGGAATTAATCTGTTGCTGGGTTATAGAAATTAACATGGATAAGAGCTCTAAACTCTGAATACAAAGCCAAGATTTGTAACGCAGATTACAAAAAAAAAATCCTCAGTTCTTTGGTGGCTATGGCAACCAACGTTCGCTATGAGGACAGGCTCGAGGGTGTGTCTAACTTCTTGCAGTGGAAGGTTCAGATTACATCTGTTCTCAAGGAGAATAGGTTGTGGATCTATGCTAGCACATAAGCGACTCCACCAATAAATGATCCTATTGCCTTAGATTCACATGAAGTTAAAGAGGCCAAGGCTCAAAGGATTATCCTGGATGGAGTAAGAGATCATTTAATTCCTCATTTATCTAAGAAAGACACCACCAAGGAGATGTGGGATTCACTCACAAAACTTTATCAGAGCAACTATCAGAGTCGTAAGATGATGCTCAAGGACAAATTGCATAATACCAAGATGTCCAAAGGTGAGAGTGTGACCTCTTACTTGTCCAAGCTAACACAGGTCAGGGATGAGCTTGCTACTATTGGAGATATGATTACAGAGATGGTTATTCATCCAAAAACACTTGGGGCCCTTGAACACCCAGTAGGGGTGGCGTTGGTATAGGGTGGAATACGTCTTTGGGGAAGCCAGTGGGTGACCAGGGAAGGAAGATTACTCCGGTGCCATTAGAGGGATCTTGTAAGTCTTAGAGCACTTCCACGAGTGGTGAGATGAATTCACAGGGTGGATGATCAAGGGGGAAGCAGTCTCGTTTGAAGTGTTGGACATGTGGTGGGAATCACTACAAGCGAGATTGTCTGAATCGGTAGGTGAGTGTTTGAGTTCAAAAAGGGGAGTCTAGATGAACTGGTGTGAGCAGACAAGAAGTGTGCTCATGGAAGCTCAATGCTGAAGGAAAGCTTGAGTTTAGAGGTGGCAGTGGTGTAACGTGCTGGGTTGATTATTATGGATAGTGGGCTTGCGAACTTGAGCGTTCTACAGTTGGAAGTCAATCAGTGTAGCTGTGTAAACTTGGCCTCCAGTCCTCTGGTGGTTCAAATAGGCTCGAGCAGTTACAAGCCATCTGTGTTGTGCTAAGGCAGGGTTTTACCCAAGGTTGGGTAAAGTGACAGTTTTCCTACATCTCAGAGTTCTTTGTGCCTGATTTGTTGCAGACGTGCAGGGTGAAGATTGGGAAGATGAAAGTGGTGTTGGGTCGAGTATGCAGAAGAGTGCAAGAAATTGGTGAGGAATTAGTGGATTTTGCATTGCTTGGTGGCAGTTGGGATGGTGGAGGGGCAGTATGTTTCTTCTTCCCATTGAAGTGGAGTAGTTTCTTCACAGCCATGGCATATACCCAAGGAAGCATCACTTTGTTGTGTCATAGTGGGAAGATAATTGGTCATGTTGCATCGCATTGGTTCTAGAGGAGAGTTTGTTGAAGAATTTCGTTCCTATAAATGGGCCTGGGGTGTTTGACCTGAAGATTTATCTTCTGCCTGTTATACTCTTGGTTGAGAATTTTAGTACTATTGGAGGAAAGTTTGATGGGGTCACTTAGGCTGCTGGAGTTGTAGAGTCTTGAAGAGGTGGGTCATCAGGAGCCATTTTCCTCCACCCTAGTGTTCGGGGTTTGGCAAGATCCGAATTGATCTTGCGAAGTTGCATTAGTATGGTGTAGCTTGTGTAGACAAGCTTTGTCTATGTGTCGAAGTTACTAGAGATTCAGTTGGAGTCTCCATTTTGTAGCTAGTCTATTTTCCTGCATAGTTCGTTGGGGAGAAGACCGTGGGTTACTTGGCAGTCTGAAGCAGAGGGAGGTTCTAGTGGAGTTGGAATGGAGTTTTCAGCAACCTGGAGTAGTTGTTACCCTCGTGAAAGTCAAAGCACATTGAGATCAAGTATCACTTCATCAGAGATTGAGTGGAGAAAGGGATAGTGAAGCTCAATTACATTCCTACGGATGAACAAATTGCAGATATCCTGACGAAGGCCTTGATGAAGAGCAAGTTTGAATTCTTCAGGGACAAGTTGGGTGTGGTGTAGAACACATTCCTCGCTAAGAGGGAGTGTTGATTTTTGTAGCTCGAAAGGTGGAATGTGGAATTGTTTTAAAGCAACTCAAGATTAGATATGCTTTAAAATAATTTGATTTGGATTTTTAGCAACAATAGTTTCTAGAATGTTTCTGATTTTGTAAGGATGAGATAAATCCTAGTGTGATTTTATGTGTAAAAATAGAAAAGCCAAAGAAAGCAAGGAAAGCTTCTTTTTCTTGCATGCTAAGGAAAGCTTCTTTTTCTTGCATGCTAAGGAAAGCTTTTTTTTCTTGCACGCTAAGTAAAGCAACTAGGCTCTCTATAAAAGTAAGATTGCTGTAGCAAACTCATACATTGTATTTTTTTGAAAGAAAAGTTTACTGTTAGGCTGAATAGAATATCCAACATTTGCAGGTTTTTCCCCGCATTAGGGTTTTCCTGGGTATATCTGTGTTATTGTCTTTTTGTACTGGCTTATTGTTATTTTTGCTTCCACTGTTATTAGTTATCAATTAACCCAGTTGTATTAATCGTTATAAATCAGATTTATGTCTGTGAATTTATTGTGGAATTAATCTGTTGCCATTCCTATGACTAGGAACTTAATGCATATGTATATCTCTCAATTTTTTATATTAAACATAAGTATTTCAATTAATTTTAATATTAATTTTCTATAGGTTTTTGATAATAATCCCACTAATTATATAGACTCATAGGAGGATGAGATTGGGACGAGTTAACACCCTCCCTCTGTTATCAAAAACACAATGTGCAGGTATAATTTTTTTCAATTTATTTTTTTAATCTACTTTTAATTTCAAGTCCACATCATTCATATCTCATGATCACCATACATTAAGTAATGTAACAATCACATGACCCTCTCATGTGAAGAAAGTTACAAAAAATAAATACTAGTAGGCCCTGGCCCATCTAGCATTGATGATGTTATTCCATATAATTTTCGGAAGGATGTTGAAGAGGCCTTGCACACTCTGATGATGACCATCCCTCTCATCATACACTAAATGAATATAGATAGAATGTGTTTGGGAGTATAAAAGTGAATTTATATATGAATGATGATATATAATTATTGAAGGATTCTGGGAGTGAGTAATTATTGAGTTTATATTATTAAAATAATTATATTTATATTATTTAAGTTTTTTAATTTTTGATTTTTTCAATTATTTACAATATATTTTAACATTAAATTTTAATTTTTTAAAGATATTTTAAATAATAAATATAAATATATTGTAAAAAAATATTTTTTGAATTTCCCCATCTTTCTTATAAATTTTTTTCTAAAGATTTTTTAAAATAATTCAAAAAAAAAATTGAATATGAATTCAACAAAACCTAATATAAAATAAAATTAATTAAAGAATATGCACAAAGTACACTTCACATGATGAGTAGGCATATGAAGATAAGGTTGCTATGTACACATTAATTTTTATTACTTGTTTTATTTTATATAATTTTATTATTTTTTTAGATATGTAATTTGAAATTTGTATATCCGAAAAATACAGATTTAAAGAGGAGAAGACTTTGAACTCTCAACATGAATATTTTCATTTGGTTAAATTTTAATATTGATTAGATAGAAACTGATAGAAAAAATGTTGCATGTGAATTAATAAATATAAAAAAATGTGAAAATGTTATATTGAAGTAATTATATTTTTTGAATTTTTTATAATTAATGTTAAGATCAAAATTAACTAGCATAAATCCCAAGAAGTGAGAATAGCTAAGAGGATTTTGGTGACTCATCATTTGAAGAAAATATCAAAAAATGGGATGCATTAAAGTTTAAAGTTTTTTATATAAGTTTGTAAGTTAAATTATAAAAATGATTACACATTGTTCTATGATATAAATTTTATTACAGGAGCAACAATATGGGTGTATGGCTACCAAAGATGTGATTTTTTTTTTTTTTTTTTAAAGAATTTGGATTGGATATCAAGACTTACAAGATGTGGGTTAACAAAGGGGGATTTGTGTAAGTAATAAAATTAATGTATAATTTATAGTTGTAATTTATTATGTAAATTATAATCTTAAACATTTATATTATAGTTAAATTATGTTTAATTTACTAGTGGATATACACTCTTTGTTAGTTTATGGTCTTGATGTCAAGGAGAGTAATGTTGAGGATCTTAATTACATTGATGATGAGGATACCTCATTTTACATGTTTAACATCCTTGATAATTATATATAGGAACAAGGTGAATAAGATTTAGTGTGAACTGAAATGTTGATTAAATTTTTTTGATATAGTTTTAACCATAAATCCAGACATACTCAACACATAGACAGTGGAAATACCACTGCTTTAAAGGTGAATAAGATTTAAGAGGAACAAATTTTAGATGTATATGTATATGTATATGTATGTATGTATGTATGTATGCATGTATGTATGTATGTATGTATGTATGTATGTATGTATGTATGTATGTATGAATGTATGTATATACTTATGAAAGATCATATTAATTTGACTCCCTTCAATATTGTACATTATGATATTTATAAAAATATCATAAATTATAAGTTTATTTATAAATTTTTTAGAATTTATAATATTAGTTTTTATTAATTATATATATATTTTAGATATAACTATATCATTGTTATATACAAAAATTAATTTTTTTTAAAAAATATTCAACTATTTAATACTATTTATATATAACACACACAAGATATTTATAATATAATATTAAGGAGTAAGATGAATAAGATTTAGGAGGAATAATTTTTACTCATATATATATATATATATATATAAAGAGAAATTATATGAATTTGACTCGCTCCAACATTGTACATCATAATTTATAAGTTTATTTATAAAAATATCATAATTTATAAATTTATTTTTTATTAATTGTAATTTTTTTTGGATATAATTATATCATTATATATAAAAATAAATATTATTTAAATATTCAAATATTTAATACTATTTATATTTGAACACACAATATATTTATAAAATAATATAATATAATATATAAAAACAAGATGAATAAGATATATATATATATATATATATATATATATATATATATATATATATATATATATATATATATATATATATATATGACTCCTTCCAACATCGTACATTATGATATTTATAAAAATATTATAATTTTATAAGTTTATTTATAAAAATATAAAAATTTATAAGTTTATTTTTTTAGATAAAACTATATCATTGTTATATTAAAAAATTATTTAATAATTTTTAAAATGTTCAAATATTTAATACTATTTATATTTAAACATAAACTGTATTTATAAAATAATTTAATATAATATAATTTCATATATATATATATATATATATGAAATTTTCATAAAATTGATAGGTATAAATATAATTACCTACTAATTCTATGCATGTATTTATTTATATATAAATATGTGCATAGAATTAGTAAGTAATTATATATATAATTATCTACTAATTCTATGCACGTATTTATATATAAATAAATAAGTACGCGCATAGAATTAGTAGGTAATTATATATATACATATAAAATTGCCTACTAATTTTATATATAAAATTAATAGACAATTTTATATATAAATATAATTACCTACTAATTCTATGTATATATATATATATATATATATATATATATATATATATATATATATATATACGTGCATAAAATTAGTAAGCAATTACATATACATATACATATATATAATGAGTAAGTACGTGCATTACATATACACATATAAAATTACTTAGTAGGCAATTACATATACATATACATATATATATAATGAGTAAGTACTTGCATTGCATATACACATATAAAATTACTTACCAATTATATATATATATATATATATAAGTACGTGCATAAAATTAGTAAGCAATTACATATACATATATATAATGAGTAAGTACGTGCATTACATATACACATATAAAATTACTTAGTAGGCAATTACATATATATATATATATATATATATATATATATATATATATATATATATAATGAGTAAGTACTTGCATTGCATATACACATATAAAATTACTTACCAATTATATATTTATATATATATATATATATATATATATATATATATATATATATATATATATATATATATATATGGGGTAAGTGCATGAAATTGATGGACCAAAATGAGTATTAATTAGTGATATTTAAACACACATAATATATTTATTAAATAGATACAAATAATAGTAAAATATATAGTAATAATATATAATTTCATGTGTGTATGTGGGGGAAGGGGAGAGTGAATGGAACTGGGGGGTCAAAAGGGGTTTTGAGTGACACGTTTTTACTAAAAAATAAGAAACGTCAATTTTTACACTCAAAATTTGAAGATGTTATAAGAATATGAATTATAGCATTTCGAGTCTAATTTCTAACTTACTATTTTTTAATGGTGTCGATCATCATGAATTTGAACAAGTACTACTATTTTTTTATAAAAATCATAGTAGATGGCCTACCATGCACCTAATCATTTTTTGAGCATTGTTTACATTTTTTTAAAACTCTTTGATCAAAAGTTAGATAAGATCATATAGTTTGTAACACACACACACACACACACACACACACACACACACACACACACACACACACACACACACACACACACACACACATTTTAAAAAATAATGAATATATATGTATATGTACATGCATATACATACATACAACTATTTTCACAAATCAATAGACTGTAAAATAGGATCAATAATTCATAGATGACAAATAACTCCTCTTCCTTAATTACCTTAAAAAAATATCATTTTTTTGAATGTGTATAGAATTAGTTCTAGTTTTTAACTCTAAATTTTATTTCTAGTTTGAATTGACGAAACAAAAGATATATAAACAAAGGTAAATATGTATAGTTGTAGTATATAGTGGTATAAAAATACACACTTAGAAATAAATATGGATAAAACCTTAAAGTAATATATATATATATTACTTTAAGGTTTTATCCATATTTATTTCTAAAACCTTATATATATATATATATATATATATATATATATATATATATATATATATATATAAATATATATATATATAAAGAGGAGTGTTGTGCTCGATGTAGTCATATTTTTTAAGATTTTTTTCTATAAAATTCACAATGTTTAGTAGAGTGAAAGTTAAATTTTATTATTTTTAGTAAAAACAACGCATTTATATGTGTTTTCATGTCCATTCTTTAGAATTGGGAATCCAAGCCATTCTTGAGCCTTGAGGCATGTGTTTGAAATGTCAAACATTAAAATTGCATATGCAAAATTATCACGTATGTATAATATTTTGTTATTACATTGACATGCATTTGGCCATCTTATTTATTTTATTATATATATGTATATATATATATTTTAATTTTCAAAGTTTATTCTTAGGCTTAATTGATGTTAGCTGTTAACATTAAAGGTTTTTACATCAAAAAAATGTAAACCTAATTCTAACTATAATCTTGATATCATTTTTGTGTCTAAATATAATGGTTTAGGGTTTAGGGTTTTAAGGTTTAGGATTTAGGCTTAGGGTTTTAAGATTTAGGGCTTAGGTTTTAGCATTTATAAGTTAGGGTATAAAGTCTAATCGTGAAAGTAGTGGGGGATAATTCAAGATCATTGAACTTACTTGTGACTATATAATATGATTTTGAACCAATTAGCCCTAATGTCATCATAAATTGAGTCAATTATTTAATTGGAACAATCAATGACGTGATTTGGGTCAAATTGAATCATGTGAACCTAATTATTACTATAAAGGATGTTAATTAGAGCTAAATTGATTGGGTCAAGGTTTAGGGTTTAGGGCTTGAGGATTATGGTTTAGGGTTTAGGGTATAGATCCAATAACGAAGGTAATCATGATAAATTTGAGCTTTTTAAACCTATTTATGACTACAAAATGTGATTGTGGGCTCAATTAGCCCTAATGTCATCATAGATTGAGCCAATTAGTCAATTGGGGAGATACATGGCATATTTTGGGTTGAATTTATCTCTGTGAACATAATTATTACTCTAAATGATGCTAATTAGGGCTAAATTGATTAGTTTAAGGTTTATGATTTAAGGTTTAGGGTTCAGGGCTTAGAGTATAGGGTATAGGGTCTAATCACGAAGGTAATTGGGGCCAATTTAAGCTTGTTAAACCTATTTATGACTAGAAAATGTCATTTTAGTCTCAATCATCCCCAATGTCATCATAAATTGAGCCAATTCATTAATTAGGGCTATCTGTGATGTGATTTAGGCTAACTTGAGACATGTAAACCTAATTCTTACTCTAAAGGATGCTAATTGGGGACAAATCGATTGGTTTAGTGTTTAAATTTTATGATTTAGAGTTTAGGATTTAGTGTTTAAGGTTTAATAGGGTTTAAGGTTTAGGGCTTAGGATTAAATGTATAGGGATTATGATTAAAGGTATAGGGTCCAATCACAAAAGCAATTGAGGCCAATTTGAGCTTGTTGAACCTATTTGTGACTGCAAAATGTGATTTTGACAAATTTACCCCAATGTCATCACAAATTGAGCCAAACAATCAATTAGGGAAGGGAAGGCTAGGTTAAGGTATGAATATGATGTGATTAGGTCAAAATAGGATGACTTAACTAGGATAAGGAGATATAATGAAGACATGGTAAAAATGATGAGGTTTTGACTAGGACAAGGGATGATGATGATGATGATGATGATGATGATGATGATGATGATGATGATGATGGTGGTGGTGGTGGTGGTGGTGGTGGTGGTGGTGGTGGTCAAGACCAGGTGGTGGAAGATAGTTGACCTAGGGGCTATGTTCAACTATTTTGTGTGTTTTAAGGGATGATAACAATACATGACTCCACAACACATAACAAAAATAAGCAAGACACAAACCTAGAATTAGTAAAATGATACAAGAGTGTAACTAGACACTTGCCCCACCTTATGACTTCATGCGAGAGGTGTTAGATTGGTGCCTTGTTGTGGAAACTCTTAACCCTCTCTACTTGTTTGTACCTAGTGGGCCACTTGAGAGATGTTGTTTCCATGGTAGTGGAGTCTAGTTATGGCTGAAGGTCTTAATCTAGGCTATATGGGGTTTTTAGTGGCATCCAAAAGATACACAAGGTATATGGGGCCAAACTCTATATAGGATGTTGTTTAATGCTTGGGTCAGAGAGTTAACTCCTCATCTTCACGGGACACTGTATGGGGTCTCTTGCTTGGCCTAATGACAACTATCCCTTATTTTTATATTCCATCAAACAATAGAGTGTGGTTGAATGCATGGTGATGAAATCTACATCACCAACCCCTAAGACTAATGACAAGTGCATGGGAATGAAATCCATGTCATGTTGCACCCTAAAAAATAAAAATGGGGAGGGTTTATTAGTGGTTTTTGATCCTCCAAAAATCGCTACAAGGACACAAAGAGGAGAGCATACACCATTTTATCCCTCGGGTGACACTTAGGCAAGTAATTTTTTTATTAACTAATTAATTTAGATGTGTGGCAAGACAAGACAATCTAAAAATAAAAACGTGATATGAATCAAGTTTTTAAACCACCTCTTTGACTGGTGACCAACAAGCAAATGGGTTAACAATTTTGAATGTGGCCTTCGATTGATTGTCCTGTCAAACACATGGGTTAGTAAATTTGACTTTTTAGCAATTTTGATTATTGAATTTGAGGGGAAACATAAAAAAATGGAATTAGTATTTTAATAGTTTTGTCTTCGATGGTTGTGTACATGTTAGAAGAAAAACTACCCTTACTTTTAAAAAGAGGAAAATCTGGTTTATAAGTTTTATATTTACAAAGATTTTTTAATCAAAACAATGATAATATAATGTTTTCTTTAAAAACAATGATAATGAACAAAACTATAAATTTATGTTTATATATCCCAATTATGATATATATATTTTTTCAACTTAACTTATTAACACAATGACTCAATGACTATCGACTTAAAAATTATCATACTAAATCACTTAATCCTAGATTCTGGATCCCAAATGATTTTTAAAAAGAAAGCATACTATGTGGTTTGATTGGAACAAAACTTTAATATACAATAATTTGATGGAAAGGCTTTAAAATGATGGTAATTTTGTGTGAAGTGCATGGGATTGTTACTAAAGTAAATTGACTAACAATAAATAGTTATAATGCAAACATGACTTCTCGAGTTATTGTCTTCGATTCAAATGCAAACGAGATTTCTCGAGTCAATGTCTTTGATGCAAACAATATATACCCAAATTGATTGTGATGTATTAATCCCATAAGCTTGTTTGGGCCTAATAAAAAATTTATCTTCAAAGATATTGTGATAGACAGAGTCTAATGTAATGGACAAGTGTTTGACCTGAACCCTTTGCCAAAATATGTGGATTAAAAGCTGCAAGACGCGAGGACTATTAGAGAAAATGAACTATTAGATAAAAACAAGTTTATGAAAATGGTGGACTGACCTATAAAACATCAAATACGAAATTAAATTTATAAGTTGCTCATATAGTTACTTTAAAGTTTCGAGTTGTATATGATAAATACATTTTTGTGAGCCAAAAACTTATGGACAAAGGAGTTAATTAAATCATAAAAATAAAAATAGATTAAAATTTATTTATAAATTAATTGAGAGCCTATTATTTTAAAAGATAAAGTTGGCATTATTATTAATAATAAAGTAGCAAATGTCTGAGCATAGTCATTAATATACAATTGCTAATACAATTAGCAGGTCCCAATTTCTTTGAAGATAATTGTATATTATTTTTTTTGAGTTTGTAATTGCCTATTCTCTTTCTATTTGTCTTATAAGTTTAATTAAATATACTCAAAAGCTCAAAAACATTAATATTAAAAGAGGGATCCTATTATAATTACCAATGTATTATAGGAAATTTATATTTTTATGGAATTCAAAAACATTCAATTATAAGTTTCAAAATCAAAACCCAAATTACCTACAATCATCAAAAACTTGGAGCAATAGGATCACAATGCAATTAGATAGAAATGTGAAACCTGAATTATATCTACATTATAGTTCTTTAGACATGATCATACTCTAAATCAGGTAAATTATGTTTGATTGATTGTTTATAGACTCAAAATTTTGATAGTTTGTATTTGGCTTGATAGACCAGTTGATAGCTTTACAAAAGAACTAATAGTGGACTAGAGGAGTATGGCTTGATTTTAAAATTCATTTACTTCATGCATATATTTCATCTCATTTCATTTCATAATCTCGAAATAGTGAGTATGCCTGGGTTTAAATAGGAAAAGTGGAGGGAATTCTAAGAAATTTAAATTCCATAGAATTCTCTAAAGAGGAACTCTTTAGAAGAGAAAGAGTGTGGTGGAGAGTTATGGACTCCATTAAGTGAGTTTAATGAGATTTACAAAGAAGTTAGATGGGTTTTGTTAGGTGTGGAATAGGGACTAGGCTTGTAGGAAAGTCTATAGGTAGGTAGGTAGGTGAGATTGTAAATTAAAAATTTGGAATATAATAGATATGTGGGGTTAGGTGATAATCAAGATAGATTAGAAGAATTAATGAAGATATGGGAAGAGGTAAAATTAGTAGATAAATAGGGAAGGGGCGAGGAATTAGAATAATTACTATAAAGGGATTAATAAGACTATATTCGGTGGAATTAGATGTGATTAGTAATGAAATTAGCAAATCAGAGAAGGTGAGTAAATTATAATCCATACAAGGACATCTATATCGTAAAAACTATTAAGAGCAAAATTTTAATCTCAATTACTTGACTCTCTGTATTAAGTATCTACAATTATTTATATCTTCGTGAATAGATATGAACGACTATCATCCTTATCAATCAATTGAAATCCTATTTAATTTAAACACGGTTGAAAAAATAATTTATGATTTAATGGGTTTTGAAGGCACACAACAAGTTGATGCGCTTATAGCCTTGTGGGACGCACTGATTGTTTTTAAAATTCACTCGATGTAAGGGCACCTCTATTTCGTTTACCGACGCTTCGAAATATTTAACGACACATTTGGTGTGTTGAAATGCTGAATGACACACCGATGCCGGGAAACAGCGATGGACAGACACGTGAAAAGAGACTTCTTTCAGAACCTTCCCAAGTGAAATCCCACGGTAAACGCGCAGTGTGGTCGACACAAGCTAAAAGTCGGTCATGCTTGTCCAGCGGGTATAAAATGTCTCTTTGAGGGGAAGCATTTCACATATTTTCTTCATCTCCAAAGATAAAAGTGAAGTAAAAGCTAGAGGAGTTGGATTCGATTGGATTGGATTGCTTTGTCAGAATGGAGATTCTACTCCTCGTTATTCCATGCCTGCTAATTTTCAGTTGTTCGGAAGCAACGAAACCCAAGTTGGGTCAGTACAATTGATCGATAATCTTTTGTTTCAAACAATTTTTCGCTTTTGTTACAGATCATTTTTTTTTATCATTTTTCCTTACCGTATGGATAGTTTGGGACAGCGTATTTTTAAATGAATCTAACAATTTTTATAATTTAAAAAAAAAAGATTGTTCATCATCGAATCAAAAAATTATTATTATTATTATTTTAAGACCCAATTGACCAAAAATAGCCTCCTAAAATATCGTGGTTTGGGATCGTTTCTGGTTGATATTTGCAGAATACCCATATTCGTTTATGACTGCTGATGCTGAGAAGGCAGCTGCAACAACATATGATTACATCATCGTTGGAGGAGGTACAGCAGGGTGTCCCCTGGCAGCCACCCTCTCCCAGAAGTTTTCCGTTTTGTTATTGGAGAGAGGAGACTCTCCTTATGGAAATCCTGACATTGAGAACGCCAACCTCTTAGGAAAGCCCATGACAGAAACCGATAAATACACTTCTGTAGCTCAGGGATTTGTGTCAGAAGATGGAGTACAGTTGCACAGAGCCAGAGTTCTGGGGGGAGCAACTGCTATCAACGGTGGTGTGTACAGTAGGGCGAGCTTGGTATACATTCGACGCATTGGATGGGATGAAAAGCTTGTAAACCAGTCGTATGAGTGGGTGGAGAAACAGAACGCCTTTAAACCTAATCGACTTTCCCGCTGGTCATCGGCTTTCAAAGATGCCCTTTTGGAGGCTAGAGTGCTTCCTTACAATGGATATACTGTGGATCATGTGGAGGGCACCAAGATTAGTTCCTCTACGTTTGATAACAACGGGAAAAGACATACAGCGGCAGATCTTCTGAAGAAGGCAAATCCACTGAACATTGTTGTTCTTCTCAATGCTACTGTCAGCAGAATCCTCTTCAATTCCGCATCAGGTATGTAATTTAACAATTGCCCCAATCAATCTCAATAGGATCTATGCATCTATGCACAGATTAAATTACAATAGAATTTGTGAAGACTATCCAAATTCTCATGTTTGGATTTTAAATTTTTTGCAGGCCAGCCCAAGGTTATTGGGGTAGAATTCATGAGAGCAATTGATGGCCGGTCTTATCAAGTATCCTTAAACAAATTGTCAGGTGGCAGTGAGGTAATTTTGTCAGCAGGAAGCCTAGGCAGCCCTCAGCTGCTTCTCTTGAGCGGAATCGGCCCTTCTGATCATCTAAAAAAATTTAATATTTCTGTACTCTTAGATTTACCCTCTGTAGGGGAAGGTGTTCAGGATAATCCCGGTACATACATGAGGGTGGAATCCTTCATCCCACTTGAAGCCTCAACCATACCAGTTACAGCCATTCTCAACGACTCCCAAGTTTACATAGAGTCCTTCAGCACCGTGCAGCAGATTCCCATAGGTTCAAGAACCCAATATTTTGGTGTAATTTTTGAGAAAGTAGCATTTCCCTTATCGAGGGGACAACTTCAACTTCGTACTAGAGATCCCCGAGACAACCCTTCAGTTCGATACAATTATTTTTCTGACCCTCATGATTTGCATACTTGCATACAAGCAGTGAAAGTAATTACCAAGCTTAGTGAGACCAATTCTATTCAGTATTTTGCATTTAAGAATAAGTCAAGTGGTATAAGGGAGCTTAAATTCATTGGAATGGCATGGCCTGAAAGTATAACAGACAATAAAGCTCTAGCAAGGTTTTGTCATGATGCACTTGCTACAGTTTGGCATTTTCATGGAGGATGTCATATTGGTTTTGTAATTGACCCAACTTATAGAGTGAAAGGGGTTATTGGGTTAAGGGTTGTAGATGGTTCAACTTTTAAAGATATTCCTGGAACAAATCCACAGGCAACTACCATGATGCTTGGGAGGTATTTAGACCATCTTTTTAACTTTCTACTTTCATCAATAAATATTAATATAGAAATATAATAATGTTGTAATTTGTATATTAATACATTCTAAGTGGGCATGAACACGTTGAACGTTACAAGCATCCTTGATTTTTAAACTCTTTACTTATTAAAAGAACTTAATCAATAACTTTGAATATTTTCAGGTATATGGGATTGAAGATTCTGCAAGAGCGTTTACATTAATATATGACATATCAACCTCGGTGAGACGCTGAAGTGGCCTAGATTTGTTGTTGACCATTTGCAATAGATGTTACTTCTTTTAATTAATCCCTTTGTAATGGACAAAAAAAGATTACTTTGATGTGAAAGGAAATCTATTATTTTCTAAGGAATATTATTTGGGGAGCCTTGCCTAATAAATTCAATGCACAATTTGTATCATTGTAATTCAATATTTTAAAATGCATATGATATCACTCTTTTTCTCTCAAATTGCTTTAATATGCAATTTTTTTTCTTAGGATGAGTCTTCTATTAAAACGAGTGTTCTTAAAAATAAAATCAACAAATTGATTGAGATGCTCAAGAGGCTAATCTATATTCTTCTTCATTTTCAATCACATCAACAATATATGATAGGAGGCTAATTTTGGATTTTATGTGTGTGTGTGTGTGTGTGTGTGTGTGTGTGTGTGTGTGTGTGTGTGTGTGTCTTTAATCGATGCTAGAGATTTTATGGGTCCCTGACCCTTATAACTTATGAATTCAAAAAAACATAATAAGCCTAGCTTAATGGTAATATTGTCAAGGCATAAAGCCACCAAGTGACAATAAGTTCAACTTATTGAAAGTAAAAAATACTTCAGCTTAGAAACTTTCCAAATTAATCAAACCAAATATCCATGATTACTTTGTTCATCCTTCAGAGATTTCCTAGAGGGAGACTTAGGGATCCGACATTCTTTTTTCCTGCTTTTCACCAACTTCCATTCATCATTATCACCCAATTTGACTGAATTTAAACTAAAAATTCTGTTACTTTCCTTATGTTTACCTCTAACAATTTCCTTATTATTAACATTATTATCATTATAACCAACAAACTCAACATTTTGAGTTCTTCTTACCAGTGGTATTACCTTGTCCATATGTTTTCCTTAAAACCTCTCTAAAACCACTTCTTCCAGATGATCTAGAACATTCACCAAAACTTCTAGCTGCTTCTCATTAGCTTCTTTTCTCCAAGACCATTCACACTTGTGATTAAATTTTTGGCAAGAATTAAAGATGTGCCCAACCTAAAAAAGTTCCAATATTTGCAGAGGATTCCTTCAAAATCTAGGGTTTAAAACTAGCTTCTATTTTGTACTTTCAACTCAATACTTTCAGGCAGATCCTGAGAAATGTCTGAACACATCAAAATTTTGGTAAAAGTAGTTTGGAGAATATTCAATGAAGAATCATCAATTTTTAACATCTCACCCAGCATAGAACCAATAATTGAAAGACTTGTTTCAGACCAAAACTAAAGCAAATTATACTGTAATCTCACCCATATAGGATGCAATAAAAGATTTTCTGTCAAGGGGTTAAAATCAGAAGTCCAAGGTTTCATGAATAAAATGTGATTTTCATAGCTCCATGTTTTAGACGGAAAAATATTTTTCCAATCAACCAAAGAATAAAAATCAACAATAAAAGAACCTTTGACACATAGAAAAAATTTCATATTGTCTTCTAGCATTGATCTCTATGAATCTGTTAGCCATTGGTGCAGGGAGGAAAGGGATGGCCAAAACCTATCAAAGTGGCAGACCAAAAATCTCTCTAAAAACCATTATTCTCCTTCCAAAACATCCTCCAAAGCTTGATTTTCAAAATTAACAACCAATTTAAATGAGGAAACCCTACCCTAATCAATTACTAATTCTTTAAAACTTTATCAACCTGTTTTAATAGTAATTGTGATAATGGTTGCTGCTTTGACTCCTTTGAGCTAGCCACCCCATTCTTGCTTCTACCAGTGCTTTATCAGTCCTCTTCTTGAGTTGCACTATCTGATTCTCCTCTATTGTCGAAGGATCCACATATTTTCACTTGCTAACCTCTACGCTAGGCTTCAATAACAACTACACTCCTAACTTGCTTACTACCATCGCTATTGGAGAGAGTAAAATACTGCCATAATTCCTAATCACCACCATCAATATTCAAAAAAAAATCATAAACAATAATAATATTAATGACAATATTTATCTTACTATTAAATTTATTTATGAAACATCTCTTTAAAAATATGATAAAATTTTACAATTAATAAATATTATACAAAGAGTTTCAAAATAAACCTTTTAATATAATCATTTTAAAAATTTATTGTAATCTTATTAAAACTTAGTCTTCCCTTGCTTACTATGTTTCATCCAATTCTAATACTTATATTATTTCTCTTATTTCCTAAGAAATCATTCTCTCTATTCATATTGTTTTTAATGTGTATCTTATTTCTTAATTCTATATTACTTATAATTATTAACATGCTTGTGGTTTTAATATTGTTGCTATTCCTCAATATGTTTGCATTTATTATATTTTTAAAAATACCTTAAAATGTTAATATTTTTTTAAATTGTCAATATTATTTTAATTAAAATATTAATCAATCTTTTTTATATATTTTTTATTTTTATTTGATAAAGTAAAAGTTAAGGTTTATAGGGACTTAGAACCACCCGAATGTAGTACAAGAGTATTAACATGTCATCAATAGGGTCGAGAAGTCAAAAAATAAAAAGTTATAGTACTTAGTACAAAAATTAAAATAAGAAACCAAAATAGAATTAGGAGGAGAGTCCCTTCTAAAAGTCTTCAACATTTATAGATTTCTTTGTAGAATGATCTATTTTTCCTTTGATATTTTAGCTTGAGTGCAGTTCTTGGGGGCCTTCTACCACTTCTCCAAAGAAAATCATTCTGGAGCACTTTTTCCACATGTTATTAATATAACAATTCTTAATTTTATTCAATGCCAATCTTCCAAATTTTGACTTCTCAAATTCATGCAATGACTATTTTGATGTGTGACATACAAATTCAATATAAAAACATTTCTTTAAAGTCTAAACAATTAAATAATGAGAGCATTTGTAATTATAATATTATAATATTTTTGTTTAAAAATGCTTACATACCTTTTTTTAATATATTTCATAATTTTAAATTTTAAAATTATTTAAAAAAAAAGATCCCAACATTAAATTAGAATATTTGTCTCTTTTTTATACTTTTATCATAATTATAAACTATTCATTAGTTCATCTATAAAAAGTTATAAGGATTATATATTTTATTAGTTTAATTCTTTACCTTTTTAATTTCAAATTAATACAAGTATGAAAGTCATTTTTTAAAATCAAATAAATTTAAATAAATACTAATTGAAATTATTTTTTAATAAATTTTCAATTTAAAACTATGGTTATTTTTTCTAATATTTTAAATCTAATTATTAGAAAAGTGTGATTCTCATTCTTTATCATCATTTTTTAATCATGTAATTGTTTCATGTGAATAGAGAATTAAAGTAAAATTTATAAATAATTTTTTTCTCATTCCTTATCATTTTTTGATAAAATTGTTTCATATTAATAAAAAAATGAAATAAAATTTATAAATAAAAACTTTTTCTGAATATTAATTAAATATTTCACTTCCCAATGTTTCAAAATTTTAAAATAATAAGAAATTTAATATTAAAATAAAATATTTATATTATAAAGATTCTTCCCAAGGTTGATATTAGTGTTATCATATACTCCAGAGGCACCAAATGTTACAACATTAACAATGGTGACATGAAGGAAAAATGTAATGATATTTTGGGACATGTGTGACATTATATATAACATTTTTCTATTTTATAAATATTTCACAAAATAATGGACACATCCAAGAGATATGTCCCTTTGTATAATAGTGTTTAAAAAAAAAATATATAATAGAATTTAAAATATGTAAAAAGAGGATAGTGAATAATAGTTTGTAATAGACATTTATATTAAATATAAAGAGTATTAGAATAGGAAATATTGGTGTATTGTGTTACATATATATTTGTGAGTAATCTAGTAATCATTTTGTTTTATTAGCAAGTAATTTGATTTTTGTAAGTTTATTTTATTATTCTCCTTTGCATAGTATTATTTCTAATTAAGACATGAGAATATTCTAAATTGTTGTATAACATTTAATTTATGTCAATATTTGGTGTTATCATTTGAACTTTGGATAACTGATACTATGAATGGAATATTTGTTATATTATTGAAAGTAAATATTAATATTTAATTATATAAAACTATTACAAATTTAAATTGAATAATTTTTAAAAGAAAAATCAAAGAAAAGAGGTGTTTTACTTGGATGTCATAGAAAATTTATTCAAAAAACATGATGAGGATTAATTGTATTATTTATAACATTTTATCTAATTCTTGAACTCTGAGAAAGGAAAAAACAACCAAATCTTCTAGATTATGATTGAAGAATTATGGGCTCTAACAAAGGAAAAAAACAACTAAATCTTTTAGATTATGGTTGAGGAATTATGGGCTCCTAAAGAATTATAGACTCTTGAGAAGGTACAAAAACTATAAGTAATTAATAACGTTTTTGAATAGGATTATAAATTTAAGTTAAGCATATATTTATATTCATTATTTATTACAAAGAATATTTAATGCTTGGTTATATTTAACATAATATAAATCCAAATTCATTAAAGAGGCAAGAATAAGATTGATATAAAAAATACCAATTTTAATTTATATTCTTTTTTTTGCATAAAGGCTTATCATTGAAATTCAATAGTTTTATATAGGGGAAAGGTAGGTAAAGGATAATCTGTACAAATAAGAGGATACTTAAATAGATATAACCTATGATAAATAAAGTATGATGATTAAGTGAATAAATAGATTAAATAAAATATTTTTAAAATTTAAAATATATACGATTAAATGTAAGAGTGGAATGAGATAAAAATAGTAAATAAAAAGATTCAAAGATAAGAGAATTAGACTAGAGGATATAAAAGAAAAATAGAAAAATGAGAATGAAGAAAGATACATAAAGAGTGAAATAATAAAAATTGATCATGTAAAAGGTGCATTCAAAAATAAATTAAATATTAAAAAAATAAAATATTAAAAAAAACATTAAAAAAATAAAATATAAAAATTTGAGTAATCAATAAAATATAAATACACCTATTATAAGATTCATTCCCATCGAGGAAATAAGTTAATATAGAATGAGAGAGGATAATGATGTTTTAAGAGTCACAATATTACAATAAGTTAACTTAGGCAAGATAAAGGTTATGAGTTCCATGAGAGAAGATTTGGTGAAATGGAAGTAATATTAGGATAAGAAAACATTGTTTGATCTTTAAGATTGTAAGATTAATGTGAAGTAAAACTTATCTCATATGTTTTAAGGATTGAGGATACATTAAAGCTAATGAATATGAAATATTTATTGTCAAAAATAATTTACATATTAACGAAGAAAAAAAAAGAATAAAAATAGAATATAATTTATAATTTGTAGAGTAATATAAAAGATAAGTAAGAATAAAATGATGTTATTTATTTAAAAGATGAATAAGTAATAAAAATTATTGATGAAGAGGAAAAATAAATAAAAGAGAAATAAAATAGAGAGGAGATAGATTAAGAATATGGTGAAGAAATTCAAAGAGACATTTAGTTCCAAACCTTCAACTAGAAGAGATCCCATGAGGATATGACCCCATAGGAAAATTCACCACCCCACATATTTATTAATAGATATAAATAGAAACAAAGATAATGTGAGACTATATATATGTATATATAATAAAAAATAATGAGATAGTCATAAAACTTTTAGTGAGGGTATTGTAGAATAGAGATATTGTAAATATTAGAGATTAATATTTATTTAGGTTAATTTTAAGTATATTTTAATTATTTGATTTTTATTATAATAAATTTATTTATTTTGTATTTTATGAGGTGTAACTTTTTTTTTTTTTTTAATAGAGAATCTTCTAATTATATGTCACATGTAACTCCTTCCACATTTGTTACATATTTTTCTTCACCTTATGAGGAGTAGTGACACTAGGCACACAATAATAAGTTGTGTAAGGTCATGATGGAATTCTTTGTAACTCCTTCTTCTTTTTAGTTCTATTTAGTGAGCTCTCTCCAAACCTTTATTCTACACTAGAACACAAGTTCATTTTGAAACACTTGCTTATGGCTTGAGGTCCATCTCTCTTCTCATTCTCTTTTCTTCTATTAATATTTTACTTAGAGAATAGTGTTTTTCAAATATTTTTAATACACATGAAGTTTTATTACATTGATTCAATTTATTTACTTGACAAATCTTATGTCTCATATTTGTAATTACTTATTTTTAAAATAATATTATTCTTATATAAATTTATTTGTTAATTTTAAACATTATATTAAATAATATTAAAATAATTTATAACTGTAAATAATTTAAACAAATTCTTAAGAATGAAAAAATACATAATATAATTTGAAATGGTTAAAAGGAGGAATAAATCATAATAAATTGAACACATAATAATTATTTTAAAAGGACAGCATATTCAAACTCAATAGCTATGGGTCTTAATATAATGAAAATCCCATTGGGTGGTAAAGATAACATATATATTAAGAAGAATCTACTTTTACTAGATGCTTACTACATAATACATGGGATGAATGATCTAAACATGAAATTATTTTATGTTTTCATGATCGTGAGAGATGATACATTAAAGTGCTATATCAAAGTCAGGCTAAAACATAATTTGACATGAGTTTAATTAAATATTTCTTTTAAAAATTATTTTTACTATCTTTACATTACACCTATTAAATTCATTAAAATTTAATATATCATACATAAATAAGAATAAAGAGTATATTAAGACGATTTAATATATCATACATAAATAAGAATAAAGATTATATTAAAGTGATAATGAGAAAATTGGATGAGCCTTCGAAAGAGAAAAAATAATAAAGTGATATATGTCTAGCTTAGTATGATATTTAAGAGCATCTAATTGATGGGAAGGTGTTTACCATGTTTAATGAGATCATAGAAAATGAATAGATAGTAGCTGCATAATCGTGGCATAAAAAGAGAGATTAAACAGTAAAAATTAAGGTGGAAAAATATAGGAGTTATCTCCGTTCAACGAAGGAAGAAGAATGTACTTCTACCTTACCATAGAATGAAAATAAGACAATAAGATGGTGTATGGTATGTTACACTAAAGGATACACAAGGATGGAATGTCTAAAATATGAGATGACGAAAAGGGTGGCTGTGATAAGATTAAATATGATAAGGAATGACAACACTCTCATAAGAATCGATATATAGAGTGAGTATGGTGTAGAGTTCATAAGAACACGACCAACATGAATTTTTTTTTCCCTATTGATGGAGGTGATGACTCAAAACAACTAATTGATGTATATTAAAACATGTGGATCACTCAACCATTATAATAATCAATACCCAAGGAGAGACTTCATGGGAGAACTAAAGGGTCAGAGAGGAAAATATTCCATTATAGAAAAGACATCCCATGTGAATCCAAAATACGTGTGTATTAATTAGATTTAGGGATCGAAAAAAAAATGATACATTTTTATAAATTTCATATTAAAATGTTCTTATTCTCTAAATTTTAATTGGTAAGTTGAACCTAAAAGATTTTATAAGGAGAATGATGTATTTTTATAACTTCATCATATCATAGAATATGTGAATCCAAAATAAGTGTGTATTAATTAGATTTAGGGATAAAAAAAAATTATACATTTTTATAAACTTCATATTAAAATGTTCTTATTCTCTAAATTTAAATTGGGAAGCTGAACCTAAAAGATTTTATAAGGAGAATGATGTGTTTTTATAACTTCATCATATCATAGAATATTAGAGTTTTATTGATATTTTTAACATCTCTCAATAGTTTGTAATATAAAAAAAAACTATGATTATTATAATAATTTTTTAGGTAGGAAAATTAGATCAATGTAATGCATCATTAATATGAACAATAATGTCAGAACAAATATTTTATGAATGATTTATTGATTTATATATAATATTGTAAATGTTAAATAGATTATTATTACAATAAATTATAGATGATCTCTTTTAGATAATCTTTTGATGCTTAAATGTAATAAAATATCTATGTAGTCATAGATGATTTGAATTAAAATTAGGCCTTGATTGATGGAAAAAGTGACATTAGAATGGTTATAAAAGTGAAAAATACGTGAATGGCTAAAATATATGTGCTCCCTAACAAACAAAAACTATAAATAATCTTATAAACATAATCACAATGTTTTTCATACCTAAAGACAATGAATACATTTTTGGTGGATCCACCACATGAAAATAAAGACGAGGAAAGAGAAATGAAGAAAAAGAAAGGGTAGAGAGAGATTAAATGAGATATAATGATAAAATGTGATAATAACATCTAATTCAAACCAATAATTAACATATACATATGTAACTTATTATTATATAATTTCAAAACTAATAAATACATATAAATTATTTTTAGGTGTTTACAGAGACTTATACAACAATTTAATCTAAAAAAACATAATAATAATAAATGGGTTTACTTCAAAATTTAATCAATCTATCCATATGCATTTATAAATTCACAATCACATGTAATATAGTAAATAAAAATAAACAATCAATCTAGATACAAAGCCATTAATGACAAGAAGGTTTAAAGAGTATTTCAATTTCTATACAATATACAAACATATATCATGATTTAACAACATAATTATGTTTTTTTTTGGAAATAAATGAAAAACCCTATAATTTCATTGTGACTTAGGAACCTCCAAAAAACCATACACTCCACATGATTTGGCCCCATAACCATAAACAAATAGGGTTATGGTAAGTTAAAGGTAGGAAAAAAATATTTTGATGATTGTTTTCCATAGTCATAGGGATATTAAAACCTTTCTCAGTATTAATTCACTTTATGTATATCACAAGGATATATTTATTCTTTGTTAAACACTTATAGAGAATTTGAGCCTACACATGATAAGGAAAATGATTTTTTAGGGTCTATGCATAGATTCATTTGCATGTTAGGCATTAAAAACTTATTAGGCTCATCAACGATATAATATCAAATAAAATACACCAAGTAAATAAAATAATAATTCATATAGGTATTCAAGTGAGATATAATGTGTATTTACCATGCTCTTTAGTGCTATAAAAAATATTATTGCAGACACCTAATTTCGGTATGGGGATAATTTTAGTTGCCAAAATGAATTCTTTTAGGGGGTAAGTGCACAAAGTTGGGGGGGGGGGAAGTTGATACCTTTTGTGTTTAATGTGATTTAAAAATTTATACATATGGATAAAAGTGCATATGTGGTCTTGGATCATAGGCTTGGTGATTACCGATCCTAAACCACATACACAGTTTTAGTTTCTAGAACCACATACATGGTATTATTTTTATAATTAAAAAAATTTCAAGGACCACATACATGATAATAACATGTATGCACTAAAAGTGTGTATGAGTTACTTAATCTATTTATTTCTTACATAGTTAACCCTAAACCTAAACCCTAAACACTAAAACCTTAAAATCTAAACTCTAAACCCTAAATCAATTATGTTCACATGGCTCAATTTTCCCTAAATCACATTATTGATTGACCCAATTAACTAATTGGCTCAATATGTGAGATATTGGGGATAACTAAGCCAAAAATCACATTCTATAGTCATAAATACGTTTAACAAGCTTGAATTGGCCCAACTGCATTTGTGATTGGACCTTATACCCTAAACCCTAAACCCTAAGCCTTAATCCCTAAATTGTAAACCCTAAACCATAAATAAATTGATTTAGCCCCAATTAACATCCTTTAGAGTAAGAATTAGGTTCATAGGGCTCATTTTGGCCCAATTCACATCACTGATTCCCTAATTGACAATTTGGCTCAATCTATGTGATATTGGGGATAATTGAGCCCAAAATCACATTTTGTAGTTAGAAAAAGGTTCAAGAAGCTAAAATTAGCCTAATTTCCTTCGTGATTAGACCATATACCCTAAAACCTAAACCCTGATCCCTAAGCCCTGATCCCTAAGCCCTGAATCCTAAACCCTAAACCCTAAACCCTAAACTAATTTATTTAGCCATAATTAACATACTTTAGAGTAATAATTAGGTTAAAAAGGTTTAATTTGGTCCAAATTTCATCATTGATTGCCCCAATTGACTCAATATGTAATAACATTGAGGCTAATTGAGCCCAAAATCACATTCTATAGTCACAAATAGGCTCGATGAGTTGAAATTGGCCATAATTACCTTATAGATTGGACCTCAAACCCTAAGACCTAAGCTATAAGGCCTAAACCATAAATTGTAAACCCTAAACCTTAAACCAACCAATTTATCCCCAATTAACATCCTTTAAGTGAGAATTATTGCCCTAGGTGTAGAATGTGTTTAAGTGAGAATTATGTTCATAGGGCTCAATTTGTGATGACATTAGACCTAATTGAGCCCAAAATCACATTCTATAGTCATAAATAAGTTCAACAAGCTAAAATTTTCCCAAATTTCCTTTGTGATTGGAACCTATACACTAAACCCTAAACCTTATACCCAAAAACTTAAGACTAAAACCCAAACCCTAAACTAATTGATTTTTTCTTAATTAAAAATTTTTAGAATAAGAATTTTGTTCATAGGGCTCAATTCAGCCCAAATCACATCACTTATTGTCCAAATTGACTAACCGATCAATTTATGATGACATTGGGGCTAATTGAGCCCAAAATCACATTTTATAGTCATAAATAGGTTCAACAAGCTTTAATTTTCCCTAATTACTTTCATGATTTGACACTATACCCTAAACCCTAACCCTAAACCATAAAATGTAAACATTAAACCTTAAAACCCTAAAACCTAAACATTAAAATCCTAAAACCCTAAACCCTAATCCCTAAACCAATCTATTAAGCTATAAAAATGACACCAAGAGTACAATTGGAATTAGGTTTACATTTTTTTATGTACAAAACTTCAATGTTAACAACTAACATCGACTAAGGCCATGCATGAACTTTGAAAATTTATTTATTTTTATAATAAAATCAATAATATGGATAAATTCATGTCAATGTAATAGTAAAATATTTTGCATATGTGGTAACTTTGCATATATAATAACTTTGCATATGTGGTAACTTCACATATGCAAAATTTATACATACATAATAATTCCACATACACAGTTCTAATGTTTAAAATCTGAAACACATGCCTCAAGGTTTGTGAATGGCTTGGATTCCCAAGTTTAAGGTATGGACTTTTAAACACATAACCGAATGCATGTTTTTGACCAAAAATAACAAACTGCAAATTTCACCATACTAAATACTGTGAATTTTATTAAAAAAATCTTGAAAATATGACTACAACATCAAGCACACTCACTTCTTTCTATATATACATATATTTATTACATTATTTTTTTGTCTATATTTATTTATAAGTATGTCTTTTTAAATTTTACATGTCACAACTATACATGTTTATATTTGTTTATGTAACTTTTATTTCATTATTTAAACTAGAAAATAATTATAGGGTTACAAACTAGGCCTAATATATACACATTAAAAAAAAATTGATATATTTTGAGATAGTTTTTTTTAGGTGGGGGTGGGGAGTGGCACAGTCAGCTAGGCATTATTTATCATAATTTAGGGTCTATTGATTTATGAAATTAGTAAAAAAGATATAGATTCATTATTATTATTTTTTGAATATAGGTTACAAACTAGATGATCTTATCTAAATTTCTACCAAAGGGATTAAAAAAAAGTAAATGACATGATATCTACTATGATTTTACTAAAAAATAATAGTATCTCTTATTTTTTTATGTTTGACCTAATTATACTTGAACATTAAAAACAATTAGTGGTTTAGAAACTAAACTCGAAATGCTATAATTCATGTTGTTATAGAGTCTTCACAGTTTGAATGTAGGTGTCTCAAATAATCTATACAATTTGAGGTTTCTTATTTTTTCAAGAAAAACATGTCCACTTAAGACCCCCTTTTGGCCCTCCAATCCCATGCACTTACCTTGGGGTACTTACGAATTTATAATTTATTGGTTTAAAATTTCATCTTATTCACACTTTTTTAAAGGTTTTAGGCTGGTCTAAAATTCCTATCACTCGTAAATATTCATGAATTTATGACACTTCTAATGTAAGTTTTTAATTTTTTGCAATCAATGATAGAAATTTGCATCAACTATTTTTTATAATTAAACTTACATCAAGTCTTAATTAACACTAAATTGGGTGAGGAAAAATACTCTACTATTGGAGGTTTTTCCTTTAGTTATGGATGTTGTACCAACATTTGCATTAGAAACATGAAATTACATGTTTGACCCATTTTATTTTTGATTTTGACCTCCAAAAAATAGATTTTTAATTATTTTATTTTTGTTTATTGAATCAAATACATTTGTTGCATTAAAAACATGAATAAATTTCAATTTATAAAAAAATAAAGTTTCATAAATAATTTGAAAACTCTCATAATTTAACCATGATTTTAGGCATACACAACCTCAAAAATTTCACATCTAAATTAAATCCAAATTTGATATTTTCACCATATTTAAAAAATAAACCCTAAGATTAACCATAAAAATTCAATTCCATTAAAAGAAATAAATAAAAGTTCTCTCCATTTTTATTTTATCTTTATTTATTTATATGTCATGTGAAAGAAGTCAATAATTATTGGTAGTAGGTATTTTCACAACACAAACCTATGGAAAGGGAAATGCAATGAAAAAAAATGAAAATGGAAATGAGTCAACTATAATAATTAATTTCATATTTATAAGAAAAAATTATAAAATTGGAGGCGAAGAAAATTTTGATTGAAGGAAACCTAAAAATTTTAACTTGAACATATGGTGGGAAAAAACTCTATTTTTGACTGGTAATTCAAAACATAACCAACCACATGAATCATGATAGTGGTGTTAAAAACATGGTGTAGATCCACTCTAAATAATAAACTACCCATTTCTTGAAGTTCAATATGAATGATTGGCCATAGTACTGAATCAAAATATTGAAATGAAATATTCATTTTTGTTTGGGCCATGTTGATCACATAGTATTAAAAAAAATTCAATTTTTTTGAGCCAATCGACTTAATGGAAATACTTCATGAATCTATATGTCATATTATTTATTATCAAAATATTCATATCCCTCATTTTTTTATTTCATATATATATATATATATTAAAAAGTAAATATATTATAGACACCTAAATTAGGTATTAGATACTTTGTAAATTTCAACCTTGTCACACTTTTACATACCTAGACATTACATATATATTTGACTCTTGGTCACACTTCTTTTGTAACTTTCTACCCACTTGTTGTGTTGGCCAACCTTATTCACCAAATACACATATTCAGGATCAATATATTATATAAAATAGCATTATATAATCCTACACATACCTTCTCCATATCATATATCATTAATTTTCACTCCTAGGACAATAAAAATAATGGTTGGATAGTTGAATTTAATGCAGGTGCTTGACTCTAATAATAATGTCAACTTTACACACTTCATTTTCACCACTTTAGACACCTTTATTTTGAACACCGTAAATAATCTATATTCATCCCTAATTATCCATAATTCATCCCTAATATTCCCTAATCATTCATAATCATCCTTAAATATTCTCTAATTATATCTAATCTTCATTAATCATCCCTAATCTATCCTAATTCATTACCATTTATCATTATTAATCCCCTATTCTTCCCTAATTATCCATAATTATCCATATTTATCTCTAATTTTCCCTAACATCACTAAGCCCTAATCATTTTATTCCACAATACTACACTAATCCCATCATTAATGCACTTCTTAGCCCATCCACTCTAACCCACTAGATAAATTAATTGCACCATAATATTTCATATAAATCCCATTTATTTCCCATCTTACAATCCTCTAGATTAATCAACTAGTTAATCACATTAGTTAGTTGGTTTGTCTTATTAATAAAATCCATGCACAATCCATGATTGCAAATATTAAAATAAAATAATATCCATCACCCACATCTCACATCAAATCAAAATTTCAAAAGGCCAATCAATTAATCCTATACATTGATCAATCAAGCACATACCTAAATAACCCAAGCCTATAATTTCTCAACCTCCATCATTAAATAACCAACCTCCCTCATTAAGTAATGATTTTGACTTGAACATAACCCTCCATCTCAAATAAAATTGAACCATTCATTCACCCCATAAATATATATATATATATATATATTTAACCCCTTACCCTCACTTTCAACAAGCTTAAAGAGTCTAAGGATATCATTTCCATTGAGTAAACAAACTTCATTAGCCTAGTGAGATTCTATCAATTGAGAGAGTAAGACAAGAGAGCCTAAGGAGATCATACTAGTTTGACATCAATTCATCCATGTCATCCTCAACATCATCAAGAAATCATCAATCAACCAAGGGGACATGTTTCAAAATTTATTACATATATTTCATTGATCAACCAAATCCATTTTTAATTCTAATAAAAATCCACATAATGGGGAGCTCTTTATGGTAAACTAAAGTGCATTTTATTTCCTCATTCACTCAATCGTATGCACATTATTTTGTTAAAGTAGTAATTTAATGTTTATTTTTAATTATAATGTCTTTTATCTATCCTTGCATGTGTATGTAGACATCCAAGTCAGAACACTATGTGTGTTGACATTGTCAATCTTACTTGAATTACACTCAAATGCACAAATTAGGCCAAAATCACTAAAAACATGCTAAATGGTTCGAGCTTGTCATATGAAAGTGCTGATTTAGGCTAATGTATCCCTCAATGGGCAATGCATTTTATGTGATCCTTAACTTTCATCAATTCATTTTGATTCAAAATGATGTTTTCTCATTTTGGTGCCCTAGATCACTCTTTTATTCTAATTCATTAGTACACATCACGTACCTTTGTTATTTTTTTTTTGGAAACATCCTAAATGGGATAACAGTCTGTACACATCTAACATCACCTTCTAATTCTTCCTAAGTTAAATTATGACCTAATAATATGACTTTCTAACCATTTTGATTAATTGTGCACCAATTTCCAAAGAATTTCACTAAAATTTATTAATCTTGTTTAAGATAATTAATTAAAATCAAGAGCTTAAGTAGATTTTCCATAGAGGTTATTAATTATTTCATTGTTGGATATTGATTCTCAATATCTGTATCACCTAGTGACATGATCTATGGGGTAGAACCCATAAGCCATAAATGCAACAAATATTAGGATTATAGAAACCCATGCCTAATTAATGCTCATTCTTCCCAAATAATTATGAGGATATTTATGGATTTAATTAAAAATATTAGATTAATTCATGGCCACACATCTCAATCGGTTATGGTTGATCCTAGCCCATTTGGAAAATCTATAAATAGAAGGGCATGTTACATCATTTTTAAACTAAAAATATTGTAAACTTATAATGTAAAATTATCTCCACAATATTTCTTTGTGTTGATCATTATGTTTTATTTGCAAATTTCATTTGATAGACATAGATTAGATTTCTTATCTTGATCCTAGGTTATGCATAATGATATTGAGATGATGGAGGAGCTTGACATCCATTGTTAACAAAGACAAGAACACTAGATCAAGGGGGAAAACATGCTTGGAGCTTCTCTTAGATGGCAAAATAATTTGGAAAGGTAATTGGTATTTCTTTCTTTCAAATTGTTCTTTATTATCATTTGCAAACCCCATTGGAATAGGTTGGCCTAGTTTGTTAAATTGTTAGGTTGTTTATGCATTCTTTATGTTTACATGACTAATGTTTGACTAACTTACTTTGTAATCCAATCCTACATCTTGGCATGCCTAGTGGGACCTTAGAGTCCATTTAAGAAAGGAAGACATTGTGTAAATTTTACATTTTCATTTTAGTCATTAAAAAGTCCTTAAACATCATTTTTAGCTCATTTTCTTGTGTTCTTAATGTTTTTTATATACACACAGGTTAAAAAGTGATTGGAGATGGTTCTTAGTGACTGTCGATAATTAAGGCCAACCGATCATTGTTGTGTTATAGGGGAAGATATATTTAATTTTTTTCATTTTTAGCATTTCCTCAAGTTTATTGCTAATAATTTGGGTTTTCTAAGTCTCTGATCTGAACCAAATCATGATTTAGAAGGTGTATTTTAGAGTTTTTATCCTATCATAGGATTTATAATTTTTTTTTGAAATTTTTTTTTGCTTAAAAATGTTTTGAGCTTTATTCAAGGTTATATTAATCAATCTAAATCTTTAAGTCTCTAGTATAAATATAGTTTTGATCCAAAAGCTTAACTTCTGGAGATTTTATCCTAACAACTATTTTGAAGCATAATGTTATTAATTTTGGGTTCACAAGTGACCGTCAGTGGTTGTTTTCAATCAGCCACAGTTGGGTATCGATTGATGATGGTCTTGCATGAATCATCACCAGCTAATAGTGACTGGTGACGGTCTTTGTGTTTTAAAAAAAACCTAGACTCAAGAGTATGTTTTTCAAAGTTACTTGTCTCAAAATAAAAAGTGCTTCATAGATAAACAATAATATATAAATTTTTATGTAAGCCTTGTAAGGAAAGTAATAAATTTGAGCTTAATTAAGTCTTTTAAACTTCCTTTTTGGTACTTAAAAAGAACTAGGAACTTTTCTCTAGTGCTTTAAAAGGAAAAATTGCATGTTTAATTGAATGTTTTTCAAAAGTTTTTTCAACTTAAGGTGAAGGGGACAAAGAACATCACCAAACACTTCAATTTATTGCTTAAAACAAAACTCACTTCAAAGTTTTGTTTTGTATAAGTCATCTATCACTTATTTTGTTAAATTATTTGGACAAAAAGGAATTTTCGCATATATACTCTCCCCATGTCCCCTATAGGGAACTTATGGGATCAAAATCACCATTTTCATTGAAAATTATGCCTTAGTCCAAAGGCATAAAAATGAAGTTGAATAGGCTCTCCCCAAAACCCACATAGTTTGGGTGATCTAAAAAAAACCTATAAAACCTTTTTTTTTACTTGGATTTTATTTCATGCATTTTGGCTTGTGAGGGTGACTTCATTACCTCCCATAGGTTCTATAGGGAAGTTTTGACCTAAAGATTCATCTCATAGCATCATATTCATCCCCTCTCTATGGGAGGGTATATAAATTGGGATCACCCCACTAGGACGATGGTTTGAGTAGTTAAACTATCTTCGTTAGTGGAAAGCTAAGCCCATAACATATGATCATTTTGGACATATCACTACACTGAGAAAATGAAGGATGTAGTGGTTGTGAAAAGGATAATACCTTTTAATAATAAGCCATTTGACATGGATCCAATTAATGTGCTACTTTTCTTGTGTGCTAACGTGAAAGTTGGTACACATGGGATCAATCTAGATGGTTATAACTTGTACAGTTTTAGACAAACCCCACTTTCTATGGAAATATTATTGACGTAAGGTATGCCCCAAGTTCTATGCCATCACATTTTCACTTGAGAGAAGGGGGTGTAAAATACCCTACCATATAATTCAATTTTATTTTGGATGAACACTTAATTTCCTCTCAAGTACATGTATAAAGATAGACTTCAACAATATCATGCAACCTTATCAATTTTATGGATTTAAGATGATTACTTAGTTGTATTGGTTGAGTTTAGTCTTTTTATCTTACTTGGTCATTTATTTAAGTCAAAACTTGCTTTTAAAAAAATGTCATAAACAAACACATTGTCCATAATTTCTTGAACAAGGAGGTGATAGAATATCTAAGTGACAATCAATCTTTTCCTTGTTCAAATTTCTCATCTTAAACATTGTGTCATATCATCTAACTAGTTTACCATTTGAGTCTAAACCACTTGTCAATTTTTTCAATCCTTCATTGATAGTTCAAATTCAAAATTGAACTTTTCTAAGTTCATAAGGTTGATGTGTTAAATTGGGTTCACCATTTACATTTGACTTGAAGGAACTTGAATTCAATTTCCAATCTAGATTGAAGGCCATTTGTAGACTTATTATCATTCTCATCATTGGTGGACTCAAGTCATCTTGCGTATCACTCATGATTTAAGTCCTAAAACATATTTTATACTACCATTCCTATTACCATGTGGTGGCATTGTGCTACCCATTTGGCTCTAGCTTTATACTTATGAATTGTATGTTTCCACATCATGAATTTCTTAGTTTGCATTGTCTCCTTCCTAATCTAAAGGGCTTTCTTCTAGTTTTCTAGTAGAAACTCATCTAAGTTGAACTAGCTTTTACGGTATTATCGTATCATAAAAAATTAAGCTTTGGTGTACTAGTTTTCACCTTAGATTTTTGAGTTATCATATCCTCTTCCAATTCATATGATTTTAACTTTACCCAAGGTTGTGTAATTTCATGAACACAATTTTTTAATTGTGTGTGGTTTTACACCATCCTCTTTTTATAATCTCTTTGGTACTTTAGTCATTTGTTTGGAAGAAAGATCAAAATCCATACCTTGTTTAAACATTTGTAAGACATAGTCAAAATCTTGGCAAACATAAAGAACAACCCTTTTAGGCATGATGCTAAGGTATAATCATAGTGAGGTATCTTATGACATTAGTTATGAGGTAGAGCATTTCTATGGAGGGTATGAAAACTTCATCTTGTTTGATAATGTCACCCTCTTTGAGCCTATTTGTTGAAAACCATTCAGTCCATGCAAATTTTTATGCATCATCCTCATATTACCCCTTAGATTTGTGCACCACACTTGAAGGTTACTATTTTAGGACATACTCCTCCAATTTACACTCCACACTCTAAGGTTACCATTCTAGGTTATCCCCCTTTAGCTTGTGTAAGTGAGTAAGCTTCATAACGTGCAAAGGTTACCATTTTAGGCTATTCTCCTTCATCTTGTGTGAGTGATCAAGGTCCACAATGCATGAAGGTTACTATTTTAGGACCTCTTCCTTTGGTTTTTTTAAGTAGCCAAACTACATAGCATCCAATCATTACCATTTTTAGTCCATCAATTATATCTATTAAGCCTATTATTGAAGAATGTCAATTTGATGAACCAGATTGTGTTGATCCCTTCTTCAATAGTCTAATTTTTGGAGATCTTATTATTGCACCACAAACCATTATTTAACTTGAACCAATTGTTCCCCACTTTAAAAATTTTGTGTCAATATTTGAGCTAAAATAGAGAGAACTATTACCTCTTCAAGAGCCATCTTATGAGGATTGAAATGTGTTCAAAGTTGATATTTTGTGACCAATTGTGAACCAAAACCTTGATGTTATTATTGAAACACCCATTTGTGATGATTCTATTGGGGATCAACCAACAATAGATTACACTTATGAAAGCAATAAACCGCGAAATTAAATCAGATAGATAAGTAACTAGAATCAAATAATAGCAAAGAACAAGAGATACAAGAAACCACCCTGAAAACTTGTATTAAACTCTTTACAAAAGGAATACAATTGAAGAAACTTCTTTCTTCCACACCTCTCTCAGATGCACAAGATCTCTCTCTAGATCTCTATTCCTCAAGAGCTCTCTCTCTCAAGTACAATCAACTCCAACAACCTGGATTGATACAACTCTGTATTGTTCTTCAACATTCACATACAATGAACTACTACAATAATCACACTAAGCTAAGAAGATCTAATTCTACATATAGAATTAGGAAACTTGAGCATGCACTTACAACCGACAGTTAAGCCTCTTGAACAAGGGCTCTAAAAACAATCTTACTAATAATAGAAACACGAACTTAAGACTAAGACTTAAACTCATCATGCAAACACTCGCTTCTATCCTCAGAAATAGCATTCTGGATGCACAGGTAACCGACGCCGGTTCCTGCCTGCTTGCCTGTGACTGACGTCAGCCGATCCTCTGCCGACGCCAGCGTCTCTTCAACTGCACCGGACTGACGTCAGTCGCTCCTGACCGACGTCGGTGACTGTGTAAACCTACAACTTTGGTAATGCACTCATATGTGAAGCTTTTAGGCTCCACACCTTAACAGATTCAACCTATGATAAATCACCTATTCTTATTTTACCCATTTTTAAATAGCCTCGTCTCCTTAACAAGCCAGTCTCTATAGAGTTATCTTGATCTTTTTTCACTCATTGAGGAGTTTCCTTTTGATAGATAAGATTCTGTCGAGTCATCCCTCGAGTGGTCCCCTCTCTTTGAGTGGCTTTACTTAGATGAGCTAGTCTATATTGAACCCTTCCTAGATGAATCACTTTTTATCGATCTTATTATGCCATCATAGGCCATTATTTATCCAACATTAAGCATTCAACAAAATAGTATACAAACAACCACATCAAATGAAGAAACAACATTAGATTCAGGTTCCCTTTCTAAACTAACATTAGATTTACCATCAAAAGTAGAATCACTATCAGAACTGACATCAAATTTAGATTCTTTTGACTTAGACTAAGCTTCAGAAATAAAGTAAAATCATGGCTATTACAACATTAGTTACAATTACCTTGTAGATTAATTTGAATATATTTGTGATCATTCTATAGTTTTTAAGGATGATTAATTCAACATCAACACAAGTTCTCCTAGTATCTTCTACAAGGATTATGTTTCCTTTCATCATTCCATTACCCCCACCCAACATAGCCATTATATTAACATTCCACCTCCCACAAGCATCGATTGGGACCGACAAAATCACACTTTGTTGAGATGCATCCATGGCAACATACCATTTATAGAATCTCAGGGGGACCAAGACCACATTCATTCATTCAGAAGAATAATCTCTTAGTGAAACCTTTATAGAGGTGCTAGGGGATGATCAAATAACAAACTCAACATCTTTTAGTAAAACCTTTTCAAAGGTGCTTAAAGATAATCAAAGTCAAATGCTTACATCTCTTTGTGAAACTTTCTCAGAAGCACTATAACATAATTAAGACAAATTCATTGGTGAAAGCCTCATTAAGGTGCTAATAACTGAGCATAATAGTTCTTCATTGCTTACTAAAGACATTATTCAAGATAAAATCAATATATATTCCAATATAAAACATTATCACGTGGTAAATACTCTAAGGATTAAATAATAAAAAAATATGGTGGTCCTATCAAGAGAATATTTAGAAGTCTCTGGCCGTAGCACAACCAAAATTATGTTGAATTCAAAATCAGCAACATTACATGTGACTAAAAGTCCCAATATTCCTTTGTTTTCCATTCATTATACATTCCAATATCATCCACTTATTTATTACCCATTTATATCATTTATCCTATGCCTAACATTATTTACCATCCCTGGCAGCACTTTCCTTTATAAAGGCTACAAAGATATCTTGTATCGATGTTTGAAGGAAACTAAATCGATGAACAATGAAGATCATAAACACATTATTGAGATCCATATTAGCAACAAGTTCTTGATATAACAACTTTTCCAAAGGGTGTTGGGTATCAATTTTTATAACTGATCATTTTGTTGTTTCACATGTTGACTAGGATGTGCATCTCCATGTTAGCAAGAGTAATAGAATTAATTTTCATTTTTCTATTTATCATTTGCCATTACCATGCCTTGTTTCTTAGGGGAAACCTATATACCATTTAAATATAAGCATATTATACCATTATGATCCATTTATCTCACTATTTGAACTACATTGACTTGAGGTCCTTCGAGACTATGTAGGTAGTGCTCAATTTCTATTGAGGTTAGCTCAGTCACCTTAGCCATGCTCTCACCATTTTGTGAGTAATTGTTAAGTGTCAATGCTCTCACCATTTTTCAAGAAAAGGCCATCATCACTTGGGGGAAATTTTTTTGCCATTATAGCCAATTATATTTTGATCATTTTCCTTATATCATTTTATTATACCATTCCCTTAATATGGACTAAGGCTTGTTTTAGCCATCCTGCTTATGCTATTTTGATTTTGGTTCCCTTGTTTTTTCCCACACCTTTTGTGAGGGTATTCTAATCTAGTTTCAAGAGTTTTAGAATTCCATGTTGAATGACAGTCTATGGGAGTAGTGTGACATTTGATTTGGCAAGTTATCTTTTATTTATCATCTTATATAGTATTGTAATTATAACTGCCTATGGGGCAATTAGTATTGTTTTTGATACCCCTAATTATAAATAACTTTGGGAAAATAAAAATTATGATGTTGTACCCTAATTATAACCACCTATGGGAAAATTAGGTATAACACCTTTTTATCATGCATTGTCATATAATTTGGTCATTACTACTATCATTTACCTTGTTGTTTGCCTTTATTTATGAACTTGTTATGACCTGGTCAATTTTTCATTACCTTTGTGTTAGTAAAATTACTATGAATGTAGGTCCTAATAGGAATACATAGGTTTTGGTTGATTCATATTGAGGTCAACTCAATCCCCATTTCATTATGCTCTTGCCATTTTATGAGCATTTTAATTTGGTGCCCTCTTGCCATTTCATGAGCTGAAGCCTTTTGTGTCTCTTAATCCTCAATCGAGTTGAGATACTTAAAAATTTCTAAAACATTCATAAAATTTTAAAATCCAAAAACATTTTTTTATTTGATTGTTGTGAGTGTTGTTTGGTATTTTGTTTTTTTTGTTTGATCTTGTTGTTTTCTTTTGTTTTCTAGGAACATCTTGATGGACCACAGAGGTCATAATTCTTCATATCTTGATCTCATGTTATTAAGTTATTCTTGTTTTATTTTTAAACATTCTTTTTCCTACTTGAATCTTGATTTAAGTTAGGTTCATTTATGTTTATACTTTTCTGTCTTTGATTTTTTGTTTAAATGTAAATAGTTATAACTCTGGTTTTGGTCATTATTTTACCATTATCCTTACTTATAGGTATTCACATTTGAACTAGCTTTGCACACTTGAAATTCCATGTCATTATAATTTATTCATACTTATGATGCCTAATTTATTTTGATATATAAATCACTTTATGCTCTAGATTCAAGTCTTAACGTCAACACAAATTTGATGAACAGGTCTCAAGATCACTATGCATAAACTAGGATCAATAGGTTTAGCACCTGAATCTATGATTAGACGTGCATCTCTTAGCATACATCATGAGTATAATCAGTTATTGGTCATTTTTCATCATCCCTCATTCCATTCTTTCCCAAAATTTGGGTGAAATACATTGGCTTGAGGTCCAATTAGACTATGTAGACTTGAGGTCCAATTAGACTATGTAGGCAATGCTCAATTTATATTGGGGTCAACTCAGTTATCTTCATTCTTCTTTTCATATTTTTCATAACTTTGTGCATCTTGGTATGGTTGGTTTTTATGGCTTTCATGACCATTACACCATCACATCTATGTTTGCATTTACTCTTCTTTAATCTATGTTTTAGGTTATATCCTTGAGATAATTACTTTCCAATTTCCCATGTTGGAGAACAAAAATTGAACCAATTCACAAATATAAATTAGCCTTATAGGGATAAGACCATTATTTATTATTTATCAATGATCAAAATTAGCCTTGTTGAGGCACGACTGTCTTATCATGATCAAATTTACCCTACTTTGGCACTTACTATTATCATATCTTTAAAGACCAAGATTATCCTTTTTCTCTAATTCCAAGCTCTCCAAACTACTACCCATGATGGCACTATTTTAGTGTATAACTTGTCTTGGGATTGATCAATGCCATAAGTGCATATCTTGCACTCTCAAATTAGATGTGTTCAAAGTGTGTCGCTTATGTGTTTGGATTGAATCCTTGTCATTTCTCCCATCTTGGGCCCCATTATACCTATAATTATATTTTGATCACTGATGGTAACCATGCATGAAAGCATTAGCTCATCTGGATGTGATCTATTTCATGGGTTAATCTCTTATTTTCCCTCTCTTTTCGAGAGTCCATCCTTCTCTTTCATCCTAGTATGTCCTCTCAAGGGGGGAATCATGGGTCATTCCTATTTTCTTCTTGACAACTCTTTTCTTTGAAAATATGTTGCTTCACCTAAATGTCTCACTATGCCTTCTCAAATAGGGGAAAAATATAGACATCCAATTCCTAATACTATTTGTGTTGAAATTGTCAATCTTACTTGAATTACACTCAAATGCACAAATGACGCCAAAAGCACTAAAAACACACTAAATAATTTGAGCTTGTCATATATAAGTATCAATTTATGTTAATATATCCCTAAATGGGGCAATTCATTTTATGTGATTCCTAACTTTAATCAATTCATTTCTAGTCAAAATGATATTTTTATATTTTGGTACTCTAGATCACTCTTTTCTTCTAATTTATTAGTACAAATCACGTACCTTTGTCATTTTATTTTGGAAACATCCTAAATGAGATAAATATTTATACACATTTAACATTGCCTTCCAATTCTTATCAAGTCAAATTATGACCCATTATTATGACTTTCTGACCATTTTGATTAATCGTGCACAAATTTCCAAAGAATTACACTAAAATTGATTAATCTTGTTTAATATAATTAATTAAAATTAAGAGATTAAGTGTATTTTTCATGGATGTTATTGATTATTTCATTATTGGAAATTTATTCTCAATATCTACATCACCTAGTGACATGATCTATAGGGTGGCATCTATAAGCTATAAATGCAAGAAATATCAAGATTATGGACACCCATGCCTAATTAATGCCCTTTCCTCCCAAATAATTATGAGGATATTGATGGATTTAATTGTAAATATTATATTAATTCATGGAAACACATCTCAATCTTGAGATGGGTGATCATAGTTGATCCTAGCCCATTTGGAAAATTGATAAATACAAGGGCATAAAACATCATTTTTAAGCAAAAAATATTGTAAACTTATAATACAAAATTATCTCCATAATATTTATTTATTTTGATCATTATATTTTATTTTCAAGCTTCATTTGATAAGCATATATTAAATTTCTTATCTTGAGCCTAAGTTATGCATAGTGATCTTGAGATGATGGAGGAGCTTGGCATCCATTGTTGACAAAGACAAAAACACTAGATCAAGGGGAAAATCATGTTTGGATCTTCTCTTGGATGGTGGAATCACTTGGGAATGTAATTAGTATTTCTTTCTTTCAAATTATTCTTCATTATCATTGGCAAACCCTATTGGAATAGGTTGGCCTAGTTTGTTACATTTTTATGCATTTTTTGTATTTACATGACTAATGTTTGACTAATAAAATTTGTAATCCAATCCTACAATGTACATATATGAACACCCAACAACTATTTTTAAAATTTGGAAGTGTTCAATAAGCCAACATAAACATGTTTCATAGGTTAGTCATAGTAGGAAATACAAATCAATCATATGGATATTAATGACTTTTTCAAAATTAGATAACTTGGAAATCATGTTCATAATCACTTGAAATATTAAAAAATATATTATCGTTATCTGGATAAATTATCACAAAAGGCATACATTTATAAAAACTATTCAAAGGAGCTACTATCCAAATCTAAATACACAATAATGTCAAAATTGCAGGTGCAAAGTGTCAAAAACAAAACATTGCATTGCATTCTAAATTGATCCCAATGTTGCAGATATACACGTATGTGGGATATATATGTGTGGTTTGAACCCTATCCATATTATGATAATTTAATAATTTCCCAATCACTCAATGGGGAGTGTTTGTGGATTATACAACTAAAAATACTAAGCCTTTTTAAAGGTTATCTTTTGGTCGAAAACATAACTAGGTTTTGGATGGAAGTAAAAATAGAATATATATCAATGCATGTGACCACATAAGACCACACATACATAAAGCATATACATGTGCAAGAATAGGCATCTAAATAGTTAAAAAATATCATAATAGATAGGGACACTATTGACATGTGTTTTGACACAACAAACAATTAGGCATGGGTTGTTAATCCCTAGTCTCTCCTAAAAAGAGGGAGATCCCACAAATAAAATACCTCCCTAAGGTCTACATGTACCATGTCTCAATATAATAGACTTCACTTAGTTGGATGATGTGAACTATTCCATTTTAAGATACCTATTTTAATTATTTGAGGTGTAGTTAACTCTAACTAAGGGATTCAAAAGAGACCATGCACTTCTCTTGGGATAAGTTTATAAGGTCTAGCCTCCAACAAAAATTAGGGTTCTAAGATCCACTTCCTAACACAAGTGGACTTACCTCATTATATTATCATTTATATGAATGCAATAATGCAATAATGATGATAAACTTTGATACACATATAAAATCAATCAATATAAATACTTAAATTTAGATTTCTATATTCTTAGATTAACTTGATCACAAAGAAAGAGAAAAATATTTGAGATAAGGAGATAAAATTCATGATGCAAAAATAGATAAACCTAAAGCTATTTGACTGAGTGAATCCAATGAAACCAATCTTTAATTGAGATACACTTAAAATAACTCTAACTAAAGATGGTGCATGATTTATTTTTTTGGGGAGAGTGGCTGTAATAAGGAATGACACAACTACCATAAAAATGCATAAGGAATGACCACACAATATCAATAGTATTCTAATTATTAGGATTTTCCTTTTTGATTAACAATATATTGGAATTCATAGAATCATCTAAGAGTCATAAAACAACTATGTAACAACAAGGATAAAATAGCAAAAGGGAAGAGATTATCCTAAACAGTAAAATTAAAATTCTAGTTCTATATGTCTCCTTTTACAATCCACAAATAACCAACCCTTATTATGGTACAAGAGTTGATATTATATAGGCACACAATCCTAACGAGTTTAAATGCAAATTTAAATTCAAATTTACCCACTAATAGGGAAGTTTTAGTAATCATCAATGTGGTTGAAGGAGTGTGGTTGAATATGTGACTCAATATTTCTGATAGGTATATAATTTGAAAATAAATGGATACAAAAAATCAAATTAAAATGACTAAGTCCAAAGTAGAAAATGACTAAGTATAGAATGAAAAACCATGAAATGACTTAGTTATTTATTTGATCCTAAAGCCAATTTTAAATATTTTATATAAAAGAGACTAAGTAAAATAATGAATATGTGTAAACTCTTAGTCATTTTAAATCAAAATCAAATATAAATAGATTAAATTTCTTAGAAAAAAAGTGATTAAAATTTGAAATTTTTTGATAAATTACATAAATCGAAGGTGAAATGATCTAAAAAGAAATCCCTTTTAAATGTGTTTCAATACAAAATCATGAAGATAGACCATGACTTAATAGAATTATACAAATTCATATATTTAGATGTGAGTTTCCATGCCAAGTTTTTATAATGCAGACTTAATTTTGTATGCTTGGATAAAATAATGAAACACATTTAGTTTCCACATCTTCACATCTAAAATAACAATCATCTTATAAGGTTGATTTAAATAGGAAACCACAATGGAATCCTAAAGGTATAAGACCAGATTTTTAAGTAAAAAGAGGGTCCCTATTTTAAGACTAAAAAGGGGGTGTGTTGTGAAAGCAAAAAAAAATGACTCCTATTGGGAAATACTCCTAAGTATTTTGAGAATTCAGAATCTCTAATTTCATAAGAAAAATATTAGCTACAAGCTATAACTTAGAATAAACTAGAATTCAAAGGCACTAAAATTTATAAGAACAAGTGACATACTACGCCAAAATGCTACGAGAACCATATATGTGTGTGATTGAGTGATTTATTCATTTTATTTGCAATCACACATAGTGATTTAGATTTGCATAAGGCAAAAAATTCTAAATATAAAAGGTTTTACAATTTAGTTTTTTAGCGGGGGAAGTGGGGTGGGTATTGATCTACTTCCATCCAAGCATTTATATCCTTGATAGAGATACCTTTGGTCCCTTCTAAAGGTCTTGCTCCACTACCAACCAAGTCAAATTTTTTTTGGTGGAGGTTACCAAGATCACCCTTTTGAGGATAATTATGTATTTTACATTTTAACTCAATTATTTTGAAAGGATATTTTAAAATTCATCCCTAGAGGTTGAGGACCAAGCCACAAGTAAAAGGAAATCGACAAGTTCATGATGACTTAATACAATACATAATTAAAACAATGCTACATTTTTCATTATATAGTTATTCAAGTGCATTAGATGGCTTCAAACAAGAAAATAGTTATTCTAAAATTTAAAAGTTCCATTATAAATCATTGACCTTTAGAATTTAGGAAATGAATAAAGTAACAATAATAGTTTACACAATATTGTTTAGTAAAATCACAATTAGGTTCTTTTATTTCCATCTCTATTATCTTCACAATAACCTTTCATTTCATTTCATTTATCAACAAGGGGGACCAAAGGGAAAAAATAGTTTGGATAAACCCAACAAGGAAGAGAAATAAAAAACAAACAAAAACAAACCTAAGCTAACAAACAAGGGACTTGAAAGAAAAATAGAAAACAAAAGATAATTTATTTATATGGGCTTCTTAGCCACTCAAGCCTAGAAGTAATACTTTAGGAATTGTCCATTGAAAGGAAATAAAACATCCTCATTAGTAAGATATCTTAGGTGGAATGTATTTTCACCTAGGATTCTAGATATTTGGTAGGGACCAAGCCATAATTCATCATATTTTTCTTATTGTCCCTTTTGTTCATGAACCCTATCCCATAAGAGGACTAGATTTGAGATCCAAAAGACCTTCACTTTGGCCCTTTTGTCAAACCAATGTTTGAATACTTATTGATGTCTACTAAAGTACAACAAGGTTGCATCTCATTTTTCTTTTAACTACATGAGGCTCAAGAGGCGAGCTTTTATTAGATCATTAGTTCTCAGATATTATTTTATGAACAATAAGGTAGGGATATTCAGATTGGTTGGGAAGATAGGATCTTGGTTGTATACTAGATGATAGTGAGAGGTCCCAAAAGAAGACTTGATTCTAGTTATATTAGACCATAAAGTAAATTTAAGCATATTTTTCCAATCCCTTCAGTTTCTTACTTAAATTTTATTAATTACATTTAGAAAATTCTTATTTGTTGATTTAACCACCTCATTACCTTGTGGATAAGGATTTGAAGAAAATTTAAGAGTTAATTGATGATCATAAACCCATTCAAGAAATTATAGGGAGGAAAAAGTAGGTCCATGATCACAAACCAACATGGTGGGCATTCCAAACCTTATAGAAATATGTTCTTCTAAGAATTGAATGAGTAAATCTATGGTGACATTCTAGATTGGTTGGGCTTCATCCCAATGAGTAAAGTAATTCATTACTATAAGGATAAACTTATGGCTAGTAAAATAATTGGGATTGATGGCCCCCACAAAGTTCAATCCCTACTTAGTAAAGGGTCAGGCCTCAATATTTGATAATAGTGGCATAGTTGGGGTGTGTTCATGGGGTGAAACAACTTGGTAGGTGTGGTAATTTTTTGCTTATAAATGAGCATCCTTGAAAATATGTGGCCAATAGTAGCCTACCCTTAGTATTTTATGAGTGGTAGTACTTCTTGAAGCATGATCAGCCCCATATTTCCCATGGAAATCTCTAAGTACTAAAACTGCTTCCTCTTTATTTATGCACCTCAAATATATGCCTTAAAGGTTTATTATAGACAGAGTGCCAACTTTGATCATAAAATGATTGATTATTAAGTTTAGTTACCTATGCTACATGAAATTTAGGTGATTTAGACACTCATTATTTAATAGATATATGACTATATCTATATACCAATCATCATCTATTATGTCATGTAACGATTATTGATGAAAAATGATTTGGGGATCTACCCTAGTGATGATTTTTTAGAGTCCTTATCCTCAATTTTTTTTTATTGACTACATATTTAGGTTTAACTCTTAGAGTATGGTCATCCATTTACCATGCCTTTTTCACAATTGATTTTTCATTAGTAGGGCCTTCACGACTAGATTATGTACCACAACAAACACCTTGCTATGTAGAATATAATGCCTAAATTTTTTAAAAACCTTGATCAAAGTAAAGGATTGTTTATCAAGTGTATAATATCTATATTCATCATGATTTAATGAGATGCTCATGAAAGGCACCAACCTTTCATCTCCTAACTCTTTCTTCTATGTTAACATGGTAGCCTTAGAATGCTATGAGGCAAATGAATAAAGGTCTAAGGGCCATGTGTAGTCTTTGTTGAAGAGTACATGTGTTTGTAATGGCATACTTGATTTGGTTCAAGGACATATTTGATTTAGTAGTAAAACTAACCTTGGAATCCTTATTTAACATGATATTAAGTGGTTTGATTATCTCAACAATACTTGAGATAATTTTTCTTGTGAAGTTAATTTTGCCAAAGAAACTTTTCAATTTTTTCTTAGTGTTGGGTTGTGGGGTTTTCAATACCACATTCACTCTATCAATTTATATATATATTATATTTTTAGAGATAACATGGCCTAATATTTTACCTTTAGTCACCCCAAATATATATTTATTGGGATTTAATGAAATCTAATGGTCTCTTCATCTCTGCAACACTGATTTGATCTCCGCTTGGAGAAGACTATAAGATCATCCATATACACAAATATAAACTTATCCATTAAGTAATTTAATGTAATATTTATATCCATCTAAAAGGTGGCACCTGCATTAATCAATACCAAAGGCATTCTTTTGTATGCATAGCTACCCCATTTAGTATTGAAAGATGTCTTGATTCTATATTCATAATCGGCCACCACTTGATTGTATCTTAAATACCCATCAAGTAAGGACATCATTTGGGTACTATTTACAATATAAAATAATTCATCCAATGAAGAAAAGGGGTACTTATCCTTTTCTAAAGATTTATTGAGGTTACGAAGATCAACACATAGTCTAATCTCCCTAATTTTTTCTTCACTGGTACCAGGTTTGCTACCCATATAGAATGTCTTACTGGGAAGATGATATTTGATACCAATAATTTTTGTAATTATTTAAAAATTAGGGGCTCTAATAGTATATTTATAATGCTTTATCTTTGCCTAAATGACTTGACTCTAGTCTTAAGGGGAATAGTGTATGTCAAAATGGAAGTGTTGAATACCTTGAGATCTTCATAATGCCATGCTATTATGTCCTTGAATTCTTTGAGAGCTTGTACAAAATTGCATTTCTCTTCTAAGGTACAAGTAGTGACTAAATGAACATTCTTCATGTCATTTTCACTACCTTAGTTGCACTAATCATGTCACATACCTTTTACAGGGGTGGAATCCTTCTCATTCTCTTGATAGTCCATATCTAATAACCTTTTAAAGGAGATCATTCCTTTGGGTATACTATTTGTTTTTAGGGTCATCATATTATCCTCATTCAATTCAAAGTCTTCTTGACCATCCTCATCAATGATCTTATCTACGAACACTTTATCATTGGTGATGAATTCCAATATATGCTAGCCATCATTGATGAATTGGATATTATTAATGTTATTTAGGATTCAAGGGGTAGAGAATATCTCTATGGTAGACTTCTCATTTTTGAATGGGCAATGGGTACTAAGGTACTCATAGAAGTGGCCAATGCATCTACTATATAATTATTCTATCTAGGAAATGTTTGAATGTCAAAGGCATCAAAGTCTTTGATTAGGTTCCAGATTTTGCTATGATACCTAGACAAGTGTTTCTCATTACAAGAATATTGGATTCTCACCTCTCTAACTACAAATTTAGAGTCACCAAATACTTTGATACTCTTTAATTTATTGCTAAGGGTGAACAAGATACCATGGACCAATGTTTCATATTCAACCATATTATTGGTGTAACTGAACTATAGATGGTAGGAAACTAGATAAGACTTCCCTTGTAGATTAATAAATTCCACCCCAACACCACATCCTTTTTAAGAATTTGAACCATAAAATTTAAACATTCATAGGTTTGATGTTATTGTTAGTGATGGTATCCTGGAGAGGGTAGCATTGATGTAATGTTTACCTTCTAATGAATAGTTGACTTTAAACCATCATTCTTGGTCATGCAATAGATTTGATTTATTTATGAAGAACATAAATGTTATTCATTTATATTTGATTCATCTTGTCCTAAGATATCACATGTGATATCAATATCCAAGAAGGATACTAACTTAGGCACTTCATAGAAGTATTCTTCATCCAACAAATACAACTCTTCCATCTTTGGGCTCTACTACATACTGAGCATGTTAATAGAGAGGGCATTATGAATTACTTCCTCCTTATTTAATAAATGCACTCCCATTTTATATTCCTTGTATAAGATCTCATTTGCTTTATTGTACTCAATAATTATATGAGCCACCTTGGGTTCTCATTCTATCTTGATTTAGTTTGGAAAACCACACTAAGGTAGCCATATGTGGCTGAAATTAGTTGCCATGTATCATTCAGAGTCCTTGACCAGTCTTGACTCATTATCATGTCATAAGCATCTAAGATATCTTCCACTTGTATGTTAATGAATTATTGAATCTTTAGATTAGAAGCCAATTACATATGGATATTGTTCATCTCTCCAACTACCTTTACCTCTATTTTATCTAGTTAGATAAACTTTTGATTTCACTTAACAATTTTTAGGCCCAATTACTAGCATATGGCATAAGGCATGACATTATTTGAGGCACTTGAATCAACCAAATAATTATGTATGGTTTGGTCGAATATCTTGACTATTAATAGGAAAGGAAGAGTTTCAATCTTCTCCTTATAGAGAGTAATATGTGCATGAGAAACACTAGTAGATTCATTCCCTTTATTACCAAAAAAATATTTCAAAATCAATTCCATTTGATTCTAAATATTAAGTAATTCAAACATAGCTATATTGGATTTAATTTTCTTAAGATATTTGATGATATCAAAACTAAGTTTGGTTTTATTATGTTGATTATTATACAAGATATATGTATTAATATTTTAGGGTGGATAAGAGGTCAGAGGTCCTTTGGGTGGAGGAGGATTATTAATTGAATTCACATTAGGTGACCTGAGTGTTATTTTAGGGAGTAGAGGTGGTCAATAGGGGTTGGTTGACTTAGTTCTCAGTTGGTAATATTTCTCTCTTTAGAACTGTCTAAAAGCATGGACCTCCTCTAGGTTATCCTTGAGCTCATTTTAATTTTTAAAGGGAAATGTTTAAGCTTATAATATAAAGGTTATGTATAGGTTCCCTCCTTCTTAGTTATGATTATCATTAGGAGTAGGCACGATCTCCATATTATCCACCTATTTTTGGAAGATGTTTGAGGTAACTATGAATTTTTCACAATTGGTTTTTATGTGGCCGATGGTATTGTGCAATCTACACCAAGTGTTTAACACCAATTATATGAAATTCATGGAATGGGGGGTATTTTTACTTTGGTTTTCACTCTCAAGGGGAATAGGAACATTTCCATTATCAGGCCAAGAATTTCATTACTTATTGGGTCTTTATAAATTAAAATTACTACCTTGAGACTGGTTATTAGCATTCTAATTGGAATTATGAGGTCCCTACCTATGCAAGTTAGTCAAATAATTAGATAACTTATAAAAAAATATTTTTGATTTCTTAATTTAGGATCTATGCTAGCACTAGGATAGTTTTCAACTTGAGGTTATAGGCTAGTCATAAGCACAAGGGTATGAGCATTGATAACATGTTCTTGGGGATTCAAGTAGGATAGAAGTACTTTTTGAGTGCTATTAGATACAACATACCCAGTAATGCTTGTCACAATAGTAATGCCATTATATGCCATAAGTATCAGTTGTTGGTTGTTTAATTAGGGGACTACATGGTTGGGAGGTACATAAGGTAGACTATAAGGCAAGTAGTTTATTAGATTTAGACTATAAAATGTATTAGGGATCACATTTAGGGATTTTGGGATAATATTAATCATAGGTGTATGATGTTACAAAACTTCATTAATCATTGGTATTTGGTTGTATACACTCAGTTGACCTAATGAAGTCAAAGAGCCAACTCTATAGCCTTGTGGCACCATCTATTGCTCAATGTTAACAACTTTATTATAGGCCATATATAATGATGACAATGCTATTGAGGTTATCCTAAGGAACATAGAATTCATTGAATTTAGATCCCTAAGGTAGGTTTATATAGCATTTACTTTAGTCTAAAAGTAAGGGTACTTTAGACATTGGTATAACTTATGGAATAGATAATTGAACATAATCATAAGATCATTATTTTCCATCTTGATAGTTAAAAATTAATGATATAGGACTTTAGGTCCAATGTAAATTCTAAAATGGTTTACAAATAAGTTTTTTAAACCAACTCGGGTATTAATTGACCTAGTGGGTAATCCAAGATACTAAACATATGATGCTTCCCCTAAGGATTAGGAAAATAACCTATAGGCAACATATTCATGTTGGAATTGGATTCTAATCAAGACATATTTAAAGGCTTGAATATGTTCTTCTATTCTTTGGACACCTCTCATTATGAACTTAGGATAAAACTTATGAAAATTCTTGGATAAATCATGAGCCATGCCTGGGACATCAAAAAGACAATAGCCTCCTTATTCAAGATAGGCCATGTTGGCCAATAGCAAAAACAAGGGGATTATGAATGGGTTAACAAAAGAGGTAGACATAATTTTCACTTAGCTACCAACTAATTGGATGGATTTTACTCTTACTTTCCCTTTATTATCTACTATTTTGGTATTCTATGGTTAGGGAGTTCTAATAACTCCAATTAATGTTGAACAAACTTTGACTGAGTATTAATCCTTATAATCTCTATCGTAGGAGAAGATGTATGTCATTGCGATATAAGGGTTATAAAATTCCTTAGCTCAAGCTTTCAACTAATGAATTCAAATCATGGTTTAGGCTCTCCTTGTGCCAAAAATAATGTTGACATGTATTTTGACATAACCAATAATTAGATAGGGGTTGTTAATCCCTAGCCTCTCCTGAAAGAAGGGAGATCCCATGAATAAAATACCTCCCCAAAGTTTAAATGTACTAGGTATTGGTATATTAGTCTTCATTTATTTGGATAATGTGAACTATTTCATTGTAACGGGGTTATTTTAATGATTTAAGGCATAATTAACTCTGATTAAGGGATTCAAAAGAGGCCATGCACTTATCTTGAGATAAGTTTGTAGGGTCTAGCCTCCAATAGAAATGAGGATTCTAAGATTCACTTCCTAACACTCGCTAACTTCCCTCATTAGCTTATCATGTCTATGAATGGAATAATATAATAACAATGAGAAAATTTGATATATATATATATATATATATATATATATATATATATATATATATATATATATATATATATATATATATATATATATATATATATATATATATATATATATATATATATATATATATAAGTAATCAAGATAAATTGTTAAATTTAGATTGCTATGTTCCTAGATTAGCATGATCATAAAGAAAGAGCAAAAGATTAGGAATAAAGAGATAACATACCTAGTACAAACATAGATGAACTTGAAATTATGTAAATGAGTGAATCCCATGAAACTAATATTTAGTGGAGCTAGACTTATCACAAGTCCAATTAAATATAGTGTAAGAGTCTATGGGAGAGAGTGGTTGTAAGAAGGAAGGACACAACTACCATAAAAATATACAAGGAATGACAATACAATATCAATAGTCTTTCAATTATTAGTATTTTCCTTTTGATTAACAATATCTTGGAATTCATATGATCATCTGATAGTCAAAAAACAACTATGTAATAACAAGGCTAGAAAAGGAAAAGCAAAGAGATTATCTTAAAAAATCAAAGAAAAGGTTTAGTTCTATATGTCTCCTTTTATAATCCATAAAGAGACAACCCTTATTATGGTACAAGATCTAATATTATATAGGCATGTAGGCTCAAGGAGTTCAAGTGCAATTTTAAATTCAAATTCACCCACTAATGGGGTAGTTGTAGCAATCATCAATGTGGTTTAGGGAGTGTGGTTGGGTGGCTCGATATCTATGATAGATTGAAGGCATGCCCACTATTCATACAATTTTATCACACCCTAATTAAATTATGGTAGTTGAAGGTAGTTGGGATTGTGTTGGGATCATCACCCACCCATGTCCTATGTAGTTAGAGCCATGCTTTTTTAAGTCTAAATTTGTATTTTATGCAATGTGTTTGATTCCAATATGTATGCCATATTTTTATGGGTAATTCTACTCATTATTTCATTTAATTCCACCACTCATTAGATCATTTCTTGGTAAGGAATCGATCTACAAATTTATTATACAAATCAAATTTGGTGCGTAGTTAAATTTAGGCTTTCAACAATTTTGGAAGCTAGATGGGCCATCAATTTTAACTAGTGAATTGTTGACATCATCATTTATATGTGGTTCTTTTCATTCTCTCAGTAACTTGAGATTTTATATTTTCCATTACCATGCATTAATATCTTGGCCCTCTACACTTTAGGCTAATGTCAATGGCTCTGAGCCTCCATACTTTCAATCCCTCCAAAGAGATGTCATATGGATTTTCTTTAGGGACTCAAAACCATAAGGGTATTAACCTTGGATTGATATTTTTAATGCCCCCGAGCTTCTAAGCTTATGTTTTCACATGCTTCTAATAATTCCTTGCCTTTATGTAAATTTTGCCTTAAAAAGTTTTGTTATCTTATTTTTTTCCTAAGCATTGGTCTTCAGAACTTTTGTAAACTCTTACTCATGCAAAACTTATGAATACTCTTTTATTGAAGTCACATAGTGTCAAGATTTTGACACATGAAAGAACCTATGGGAAAATACAAAAATGACTAAATAAATAATTTGAAAATAATTAGCTACAAAATTTCAAATTAAAATGACTAAGTTCAAAGATGAAAATGATTAAGTATAGAATGAAAAACAATGAAATGACTTAGTCAGTTGATCGATCCTAAAGCCAATTTAGTCCATTTTATATAAAAATGACTAAGTAAAATAATGAATTTGTATGAACTGTTAGTCATTTTGAATCAAAATTAAACAAAAATAGACTAATGTTTTTAGGAAAAGAAGAAATAAAACTTTTAAGTAGTAAGATAACTTGCATAAATCTAAGGTAGATTAATTTAAAAAGAAAGCCATTTTAAATTTGTTTAAAAACATAAGAATGAAGATAGATCAAGACTTAATAGCATTATATAAATTTAGATATTTAAATTAAAACATCTCAAGATGTGAATTTCCATGCCAAGTGTTTATAATGCAAACTTAATTTTATAGGATTAGCTAAAATAATGAAGCATATTCAGTTTCCACATCTTCACATCTAACAAAACAAGGATCTTAGAAGGCTGATTTAAACAAGCAACCAAAATATACTCCTAGAGGTATACGACCATATTCTTGATTAAAAAAAGGATCCTTATTTTTAGACTAAAAAGGGGGAATGTTGTGCAAGCAAAAAAAAAACACTTCTAGGATATATAATGATTTGTGCATGGCTACTATGTAATATAATAATCTCCTCATTTATCTATGCATAGATTACACCTTCTATGCAATCCTACACACTCTAAATAAATATTTACACTCTTGTGAATAATTTTTGTGCTTGTTCACATAACTTTTCACTCAAATCACCCTAGATCTCAACCTACACATCCCACTATGCACTAATTAGATCGTAGTCCTATGGACTACTTAGCTTGTAGTCTTACATACCTCACTAGTTATTTCTCATAGAATAGGGTGCCTACAATTACACTTACTCCAGAACATCCACATGTCAAATTAATCTGACCATGTGGTTTGTTAGGTGGCACTCTCAACTAGGAATCTTGTTAGTTGGACCGTTAGTTATCACCAACCTAGAAGCTTAACCATCTCCCAATAATGAAGATGAAATGACTTGTAACCATATTATTTTTAGCTAACAATAATTATAATAGATCTTGTACTATTTATGTTAAATAGGTAACATTCCTATAATACACACATTGTAGCACAATATTCTTTCTTATTGAATAAAAGTTACATTTATTGGAAGTTTAAAACTTTCAATCCATTGAATATATATTGATTGTTCTATCTAAATACATATTTATGCATTCACTCTATATAACAAAACTCAGTTGTCCCCCATACTCTTGGTATTAAGACCCATGGTTCGAATCATTAGTAATATAATAATAAAATATATCTTATATGACTGTAAACATGTGAGTGTAATTGGAGATAAGGTCTATCAGTCAATTCTATTTCAGAATATCTAAAAGAATTCTATATTAAAAGAAGATGTCTAACAAGTAGAACTAACCTTAGGTAGCCCCAAATGTTCAAAGGCTTATTTTCACTACACTAGAGGCACAACACACCAAACATTTTGGCTAGTTTTATGAGTTGATTATACAACTTAACTTGATAACTTCCACCACACCTCCATAGTACTCAATAGTGATTTCAAAAATAAACACCATTCAAAGTACAAGTCAATCTTGACATCCCTTTTTTTAAAGGCAAGATCAATGCTAAATCATTGAAAGCCTATATTTGGCAAATCAAGGCATACTTTTCAGTCAATCATTTCACTAATGCTAAGAATATCACATTCATAGTGTTGAACATGTCTTTTTTTGTTGTCCACTAGTGGGGGACCTTTAGTATGTAGCATGTATAAGAGTGCATTCAAATCGAATTCTAGAATTTTTTTTTCAATGTGATTAATGGTAAGTACTTACCTCTCCATCACTTTGAATATGAATACATAAATTTACAAAAATTATGCTAGTACAAAGACCATTCCTTGGAATATTATAGAAACACATTTTATGACTTCTCTGTGGACCTATGAGAGAATTTGAGTGAATAACATAAGGTGATGAAGTACATCATTAAAATCTCACCTTATATTTGTGTAAAGATGGAGTTATTGTCTTATAAAGCTTTTGGGAAATCATATTAAAATGATACCAAGATCAAAACCAAGGCAAATATTAATCAATGTTCCACCTCTTCATCCAACACAGTGTGTAAGGGTTATCCATCTTAAAACTCCACATCACAACCTTATGCATAAAAGCAAAACACTTCTCACCAAGGTGATTAACCTCAAAAAACTACACAAAACTCAAAGGCCTCTATGAATTCTACCTCTGACAAAGGGAAAAATAAGTTTGGTGGTAAGTGGTGCCATCAACATCACTCATCTATCCATGATGACACTAAATGTTGTGCATAACAATCCTTGATCACATAATTTGTATCATAAACTCACTAATAGACAACACTAATCCAAATTATTCTTATCTAAGAACTAGTACCACTATGATCAACATCTATGAGGAACATGAACATCTCTTCCACACCAAGTTTTAAGTGAAGGACTAACCCCTTTAGGTCATAATTGATAGTGGTATCAAGAAGAACGTAATTGCATGATCCAAAACACAACACCTTGGTATTTCCATTAATATGCATCCTAATACATATTTTTTGGGTGGATTTTTTAGGGGAATGATATACAAGTATGATGACAATGCACTTTTTAGTTCCAAATCAAGCTTATGTAGGACAACATCACTTGTGACATGCACTTTGAAGGTTTATGACATATTGATAGGAAGATTGTATTTATATGATTGAGAATATACATATCAATCCAAGCCACATCTTTGTACTATTCATACATGATCACTTATACAATATCTTTGAGTTAGTGCCCATGGCCATGATCATTTTGGTATCTAAAAAATAATGCCATAAACTTATCTCACATGTGCAAAAGTTTGTATTACTCACGGTCCATCCTAACACTTTTATGCAGAAGATGGAATACACTATGGAAGTTCACATCACTTTCACAACATCATAACAACAAAAAAATGAAATTTTATCAGTATATCATAGTGAAGTCTTCACAGAGACTAAATGTATTACAACACACTATGCAGTTAAGAACTACATCAATTTGGTTCCTAGATCCCCTTTTATGAATAACCCACTATATGAAAATTAGTTTGGGAGAATAATGAATTTTAACATCAAATACAAGAGATAATCAATTAGGTAAAAATCAGGCCTAGATCTTCTCCTTTTAAGAGCCTGATATTCCTTGTACCCAAGAAGGATGGGTCCTAGTGACTCTAAATAGAATATCATGGACTTAAAAAAATAATAGTGAATAATTAATATCCACTACCATGCATTAACAACCTCTTATACTAGATTTATGGTGACTAGTACTTTACCAAGATTGAATTAAAATTAGGTTACCATCAGGTTCCATTCCATCCTAAATATGTTTAGAAGACATAATTCAAGATATGGGAAGGATTGTATGAATGGTTGATAATGCCTTTTATCCTACCAATGTGCCAACCACATTCATGTGCTTGATGGATGATCTACTCAAGGAATTTCTCAACTCCTTCACCATCATCTACTTATATGACACTACCATCTTGAGTAAAAATTAGGAGCAGCACGTGGAACATGTCACATTTGTCTTAGACACCATGAATCAACATAAGTTAGAATCCATCTTAACAAATTGTATATTTAGTGCCACATAGATTTAATACCTAGGATACATCATTTATTGCAAAAGAATCCATGTAGATCTAGAGAATATTAAATTGATCTAATATTGGCCTACTCCATACAATCTCATATAATTGAGGAGTTTTCTTGGGCTCACTAACTTATACTACATGTTTGTCCTTGGTTCATTGCACATCTCATGGCCATTCACTCAGATAACACATGCACAACAACATGATTTTGAGGAACTCAAACAATGCCTCTATGCAAGACCTATTATTGCAATGATAGACATCACAGATTTCTTCAAAATTTATACCAATGCATCTAAATATGTACTTAGTATAGTGTTCATGTAGGATGGACACATATTTTCATACTAGTTAGAGATATTTAATGACATGGTGAAAAGGTACTCCACCTATGATAAATAACTTTATTTTATTGTTTAAATAATCAAACAATGGTGTCACTACATTCTGTGGAAAGAGATAGTTGTCAATTTAGATCATAATCCACTTTAGTTCCTATAGATGTAGATCAATATATATAACACATGGCACATGAATTGGAAAACTTACCTATAGAAGTTCCATCTCATGATTAGGCAAAATAAAGGAAAGGAAAACAAAGAAACTTACTTCCTTAGTAGACTTCTAGTTCATGCACTCATTATGGTGCTAGACATTTGCATCTATAAGTTTATAGACTGGGTATCCCTATACTTAACTAACCAAAACTTTGTAGACAGTTATGCCATCCTTGTGCAAGGTAAATAAGTTCTAGAGTTATATATGTCTCTTCTCTACAAGTTCAAACATCTCTATGTTCCTATCATCTCATCTCACCAACGAATCATCTAATAGGTGCACTATACTAAGATCTCAAGACACTTGGGTCTGATAAATACTCTAGCCACATTATATTCACACTTATACTAATTATGCATGTGAAAAAAATGCGGAGTGTCACATCAAATCTTGCATTCCTTATTGCATCATCAAGCCCAATAATAAGAAACTAAGACTTTACACACCTCTACCAGTTCCATTTAGGCCATGATAATATATCAACATTGTTTTCATGATTGGGTTACTTATGATTAAAATCCAACATCATCTTATGTTTGTCCTAGTGGATAGTTTTTTAAAGATGAATATCATGATAACATGCAAGAAGGACATTGATATAAATAACACTAAATAAGCCTTATTTAACCATGTTTGGGTTCACTTTGGAATTTCAACACCATTTCTAACTAAGATTCATGATTTTTAAGTCATTTTGAGCAAGAATTATGGGGCTTGATGTGTCAGGATCCTACTCCTCAATAAGAGTACAATATGATTACCTTGTATAAGCAACTAAACACAAAATTATACTAGAATGAACAAGTAACTAGAATTCACAAATAACACATAATATGAGAGACAATACATAATCTTGTATTAATACTCATCCAGAAAGAAAAAACAATAAAGAAAATGCCACTTCTTCTCACACCTCTGTGAGGCTTCCCACAACTCAAGGGCTCCCAGTAATTCTCAATCAAGAGTTCACTCTCCTACCAAAAATGGTCCCAACACTCAACTCAAACACATAGTTGGTGTTCACCTCCAACCAGTCAGTAATAACACTACCAGTACACAAGTACTCAAAGTACTTCAAGTAGATCTCCCATGAACTTGCAACAACTTGTAACTCAAATGATCTTACTTACACATGTAGATCTACCATGAACTTGCAACAACCTTCAATTCAAATGATATTACAATTGGAAGGATCTACATTGCCTTCCTTTATTGCTCTAATTACAATACATGCCAATGAGTCTATAAATAGATCCCATACTAAACAATAACTTAGACTTCTAATTCACAATAATTAGACACGTAGCGCAAGACTAAAAATAGTATTTACATGTAAACAATCGGTTCAACAAACTAACTATTCATGCAACAAACAATTTTGGAACCGCACAGGTGACTGACATCAGTCCCTATCTGACTAGAGGTGACCGACATCAGCTAACTCCTACCAATGTTGGTAACTTCCTATTCACCCCTGACCGACGTCGATTGGCCTAACTAATGTCAGTGACTGTGACACTCAGCAACCTCCTCCATGTTTGCATATAGTGAAGCTTTTAGCTCCACAACCTAACAATCTCCCACTTGGAGATAAACAGCTGCACCTATACCTGTACCTGTACATCATCTAGTTTGTTTCTTGGCTTTGTATCCCTCTTTAAGATCACTCTCGAAGATCAACCACCACAAATCTTGTGGTGCACCTCCTATCATCCAAATCACCTTGCCACATCTGATTCTACAAACCCATGTAGAGAAGTGCTTGACCCTGCATATCATGTATACCTATTGCTGGTCCCTCTCAGATATCTGAGAATCCATTGAACTGCCCTCTAGTACTTATTTCCTAGATTGGCTCCAAACTTGCTGACAACTCCCACTGCTTGGGAAATCTTAGGTCTAGTACACATGTACTTAACCTCATCATGTGAATCAAGACACTATTCATAGAACTATCCAACCATCAGCGTGCTAACTGGTTTCACACAATCATCTGGAGACAAAATCAACCTGTGACCTTCCATGTCTATAGAACACACTCGTGCCAAATAATCTTGTTGCTCCCAGATTCCTCATGGCACATCTCTAAACTAACTTTACCTTTAGTTCAACAACTCCCTGCATATGTGACCCTGCAACAAGCACAACATACAGTAACATGATAATGTAGCTAATATTATCCAACTTGGTAAAGAAAACACAATGGTTAAACCTCCATTGTCATGTAGCTTACTCAAGACCATATACCCTGGCCTTCTATCTCACGTGTCCATTCCCTCTCTTCTTTATCCTTAAAAATCCACTCATCTCTTAGTGCTTTCTTTTAGCCAAAAACTCTACCAAAAAAACTCCCATTTGGTTCTTCTCCAAGGAATCACATTCCTCATCCATGCCAAGCTCCCACTGTTTCTTGGATTCTACCTGCTTTGCTTCTTTACTAACTTCTTGGTTCTTGACCATCAATGAGCAACAAGTAGTGTAAAGAAGGCAAATGATGAATTTGAGGCTTACTTACTCTTTCAATCCTCCATATGGGCATTTGAGACTCCTTGACAGCTTGTTATCTACCCAAAATCCATCTCAGTGATCGATGCCAGTTACATCTTAGTCTGCACCCGACCGACATCGGTTCCATGTGACTACCTCATCACCGACATCAGTTCCCCCTGACTGATGCTAGTGTTTATTTATCTAGAGTCACTAATGTCAGGCTGCACATAGCTGACGTCAGTCCTTGTCTAGATGTCGACATCAATTTTCTAACCAACATTGATCTCTATGTTTTACTTGTGAGCGATGACTTCTACCCGAGAGCTCCTTTTGGATCAAACCCTGTCCATATCAACCTTGCTCTACTCAAAATTCTTCAGCCCCTTGTGCTGATCTCTATCCGTCATCTTCTCCTTGAAAACCAAGGCTTTCTTGTTCTTATCACAAACATCAGATTTCTTAAGAAACATCACTTTCTTCTTTTGTTTATAGAAATATCGATTCATGCTTTTCAAATCTGAAAGCATACCCTTTGACTCAAGAACAAGCATCCCCTTCTTATTCATGTGACCAAGCCTATTAAGCCACATCTTCAAATCTATAGCTGAAGTAGATAAACCAGAAGGAGAATCAGTAATACAAGTAGATAGATAAAGCGTACCTACTTTCTTACCTCTTGCTACAACAAGTGCACCCTTGAAAACTTTCCAAGAGTCTACTGTGAGAGTTACTGTGCAACCCTCATCACCCAACTTTCCAACAGAAATCAAATTCCACTTCAAGACTGGGACATGCATGACCTCCTTCAACACCCATGTGTTGCCCATCTACAATTTCAGCTTTACTTTCCCTTTGCCAACCATTTGACAAGGCTTACCATCCCCTAAAGAAATTTCTCCAAAGTCTCCCTGGACATATTCATGAAAAAATTCCCTATTTGGGGATGCATGGAAAGAGGCACCAGAATCTAAAACCCAAGATTCCACTTTATCCAAGGAACATACCAGAGCATCCTGTGCAACAATATCTACAATATCTACTTCTTCATGTCCTTCATGCTGATCTTCAACTGACCTGTAATCTTTCTTTACATGCCCTTGCTTTCCACATTTCCAATAGGTTATTCTGCCATACCTGGACTTGGATCTCCTACCTATCTTTGACCTTGATCTCCCATGCTCGATCTTCTCTCTTTGCCTTCCCCTACTTTCAACACTCAAAGAATTTCCTGATGATTCACCTATGATTTTCTTGCAAATTTCTTAATTCAAGATTACACTCACAACATCATCTACTTTTAAGATTTTTGAAGTAGATGTAGTATTACTAACTGCCATTACCAAACTCTCCCAACTTTCAGGTAATGGGCATAAGATTAAGAGAGCCTTAATTTCATCATCAAAAATAATATTGACTGAATTTAACTGGTTTACCAAACCATGGAAATCACTAAGATGACTATGTATAGATCCACCTTCCAACATTTGCAAATTAAATAATTGCTTCATAAGAAATACCTTATTTGAAGCTGAGGGTTTTTCATATAAATTTGCCAAAGATTCCATCAACTCTACCGTTGTATTAGCCTGAGATAAGTTGGAAATCATAGATGATGCAAGGCTCAACCTTATAGATCCCAGAGCCTTCCAATCAAGAACCTCCCATTCTTCATCCTTCATATCTGTGGGCTTGCATGCAACCCCACCCAACGATAAGTACAAATATTTCTAATACAGATAATCTTCTATCTGCATCCTCCATAATTGATAGTTCTTGCCATTAAACTTCTCCATTCATAGCTTACTTTCTTCTGCCATTGCTATACTCCCACTCAAACAGAAACCCATGTGAGTGACCTATAATCAACAAACACTAACCAGATCTGATACAACTTGTTAGTAACCCAACCAAAAGCTCTGATACCACTTGTAAGGCACCTAAAACATAAATGCTCTGATACCAACTATCAGGATCCTACTCATCAATAAGAGTACAATATGATTACCTTGTATAAGCAACTAAACATAGAATTATACTAGAATGAAGAAGTAACTAGAATTCACAAATAGCACAGAATATGAGAGACAATACACAATCTTGTATTAATACTCATCCAGAAAGAAAATACAATAAAAAAGATGCCACTTCTTCTCACACCTCTGTGAGGCTTCCCACACCTCAAGGGCTCCCAGTAATTCTCAATCAAGAGTTCACTCTCCTACCAAAAATGGTCTCAACACACAACTCAAACACAGAGTTGGTGTTCACCTCCAACCAGTCAGTAATAACACTGCCAGTACACAAGTACTCAAAGTACTTCAAGTAGATCTCTCATGAACTTGCAAAAACTTGCAACTCAAATAATCTTATTTACACATGTAGATCTACCATGAACTTGCAACAACCTGCAATTCAAATGATCTTAAAATTGGAAGGATCTACCTTGCCTTCCTCTATTGCTCTAATTACAATACATGCCAATGAGTCTATAAATAGATCCCATACTAAACAATAACTTAGACTTCTAATTTAAAATAATTAGACACGTAGCTCAAGACTCAAAATAGTCTTTACATGTAAATAATTAGTTCAAAAAACTAACTGTTCATGCAATGAACAATTTTGGAACCACACAGGTGACCGACGTCAGTCCCTATCTGACTAGAGGTGATTGACATCAGCTGACTCCTGCCGATGTCGGTAGCTTCTTATTCACCCCTGACCGACGTCGGTTGGCCTGATTGATGTCGGTGACTGTGACACTCAGCAACCTCCTCCATGTTTGCATACAGTGAAGCTTTTAGCTGCACAACCTAACATGATGGGGATGCAACTACACTAGTAGATTACATTTCATCAATAGACAAATGGATAAATAGAAGTTTTTGATTGCATACTTATTCATCTTTTGTGAATGTATAATCATGTATATTATTGCATCAAGGATTATAATATTCTAGTACATTCAACATGCCTATAACAAAGTGCTTCACAACTCTATAGGGCATAGTAATTTCTAGACATGTCTTGGGTTTCAACCTTCAACACCTCTAAACATCACCTAACACACACTAACTAACATTGATTCACACCCACAAGAATAAGATGTATAAAACATCAAGAAGTTATTGCATAACATACAATCTATTCATCAATAGGTTAAATATATTCTCTCTTACACTCAATAAAGTATAAGGAGCACCATGATGTACATTTCACACCTCATGCATTATAAGTTGGCAATAAAGTTTGGCTGAACTTTTAGAATGAGTGATTAAAAGGTCCACATAGTAAGATCAAGCCTCTAAATTATGGCACTTACACCATTCTTTTTTAAAATGGTGAGAATTCATTCATTCTTTATCTACCTTTGTATTTGGGCATGTACCCATTATTCAACATGGAACTTCTCAATCCTTACCCTCAAAATTTTGAGCTAATAGTGACACAACATTATTCTAACCTAGATATCAAACACTTTCACCATGTAAAGAAGGACAAGATAATCAAAGTTATAGACACACACAACTACCATGGCTCACATCAAAATTTTTAAATGTTCAAATTTGGAGAGGATGATGATCAAGTTAAGTGATACAAATCTTATCAAATTTAAGTATAGTCTCCTCAGCTACACACTGATGCAATGAAGACCATTGATCTTTAAGAAAGGGTGAATGATTTGTGCATATCTCCTACATAGAATAATAATATACACAATTATTTCTATGCACATAGCTCTCACCTTTTATGTAATCCTACACACTCCTCTACATGAAACTTAATTACACTCATGTGCATAAGTCCTACACTTATTCATATAATTTCACACTCAGATCACCCTAGATTAAAACTTGCACATCTCACTACACACTATTTAGGTCATAGTCCTATACACATCACTAGTACTTACTCATAGACTCATATGATTTAACTTTCACTTGCTCGACCACATCTACGTGTCATCTTATTTTGACTACATGGCTTGTCAAGTGGCACTATCTGATTGGGAATCTTGTCAAGTAGACCTTTAGTTTCCACTAACCTGGAAGCTCAATCATCTCGCAACAAGGAAGATGGAAATACTTAATACTATCTTCCTTATAACTGATGAAATTTGTAATTAATATTATATTATTCATATTAAATATGTAACACATGCATCCAATCTAGGGTTGATGCCACACATAGTCGTAGCACATATATAATGCTTTATGTATCTATCCTCTAATAACACACTATAGCACATCATACTATTTCCATATTCTTTCTTATTGAATATAAGATGCATTTCCTATAAGTTTAAGACTTTAAATCTATTGAATGTGTATTTATTATTTTATTTGAATGTCTCTACACATTCACTTTACATAACCAGACTCTAATATCCCTTGGACTCTTGGTCTTGGTTCCCATGGTGTAGATCATCTAGGATATTACTAGATATCGTATATGTCACAATTTATTAATAACATCCATGTAGGGTTTAGACAATTTTATTTTATCTGAGCAATGGCAATGAATACATAAATCATTTTAAAAATTAGTAATTACTACATGAGTGAAAAATACAAAAATAAGATAAGTACATATCTCTTGTCTTTTAATTTTTCATTTTGAATAATCTAATTTAAATATCTATTTTTTCCAAATCTCAATTTAGAATGCAATATTATTAAATTATTTGACATGATATGAAATATCCCTAGTTTAAATTATTTATATTACACATTAATCCAAAATTATTTATAGGTTTATTCTACTCTAAAGGTTTTAGAGGTACAATCACTAGGAGGGTGAATCAATGAGCCTAGATATTTTAAATTTAGTTCCAATCCTTCCAAACTCTTAATCAGTCAATACATACATTCATGAGGCATACACATCATTCATATCAATGAATAAGAAAGACAATATAAGATCAAGCACATAACACATGACATACATGGGAAACCCTCTTAGGGAATAAAACCCACTGGAACCTACAATTATAATACTATCCTATAATATAAATAACTAATTTAGTCCATCAAGCTACTAATCAAGGAACTACCATTCCAAATTTTAGTGAGATTGCAATCCCATAAGGAGCTACTACACTTGTCTAGTTGAGCACCCATAACAACTAGAATTTTAGCAAGTTTCACCTTATAAGGAGGAAATAACCCCCTTAGATGTTGATCACCCAAAACAACACCTATGAACACATCCACCATTGTACTGATGTCTTCAATATCTGATGATGGACCTTTTATTATCACTCTTCACCTTCACTTATACTCAAACATAAAGAGCACTATTCTACCAATAGAATTATGATGAACAGGTCATAGAAATAGTCAAATTGATTTGCTCATCAAATCATCCATAGGGAACTCTATACCTCCTTTGATTCCCAATTCACACACAAGACTCTCTCAAATATCCTCTTGAGCATACTCACCCATTCTACCTCTTCTAGGCTTATTAGGTCCAATGACCTATGTGATCACCTTCAACACCTTGCTCAGACTAGCATGCCTGATCTTCTTCACTCTTTGATGGTCCTAATTGACCTATACCTTTTCTTTCAAAGGTTATCTCCTTCACTTGGATCCACACTTGCACTCCCTCATCCAAATCTTAGAAGTCTAGAAACCATCACATTTGGTTTCACTACATTTAGAGTATTCATGTTAATCACTACCTTGGTTAGCCATTAGACATGCCTTAACCCTTAAGGCATATCTCACATGAATTCATGGATCAATACAATCCACAAAGGTTGGACATAACATCTATGGGTCATCCTTAAGTAGTTACACCTTTTAATAAGGCCTTTGTAGCTCTTATAGGTCTCATGTGAACCCATTCCCTATTTTAGCACTTCATCAAACATAAAAAAACATAGTGCCACTTTAAAATACATGTGTCCACTCCATATGTCCCCTTTTACATCCTTAAATTATCATATACATCCTAGCTAACATCTACGTATGCTTAAATAACTCAAATATAGACCTTATACATAGGAACACCATTACTAAACATACAATCAATTTATTAAATGATGTTCATACTCAAGATAGATTGATCACACCTCCAAAAACCACATAGATCAACCTTATGGATTTTACAATATTCCGCAATAGCCAAGTCACCATGAAACATTGAAATAACATCAACACAAGATCTAACATCCTTCTCAGCTCACTTACATAACAAACATGAACATATAGTCAAATTTAAACATTAATATCTTTGACTATACACACTTATAGATATTTAAATTAGGTTCATTAGATGTGCCATAGATTCCTCTTCATCTTTGATTTTTATAGCACCAATAAATTTGACTTCTATCGAAAGATATGGATAAAATATAGAGCTCTAGTTTTTCCCTTAGAAAATTCAAATATTCAAATGGCAATGGTCATAGTTAAAATTCAAAATTTTTTCAATCATATCATGTCCTCATTGCTTAGATAGAATATGCATTGTCAATCTATTCTAATCTTTAACACATAGGCACTAATGCTCAAACATTAAACCTTGACCACTCTGCTATCATCTTGTATCCTTGCTTAACTTGGCCAATCGCTCTCCATCGATCTTTCTCAAAAGTAAACTAAACTTTAACTCTATTAAAGTTTAGTCACTTTGACCATTTTTAATTACTACACTTTGTTGATCTCAATCGTACAATCACCCATTCACCATTTATCTCTTATCCTTACCTTTTCTCAATCATTAAACATCATGCACTTGTCCTCATCTCACTACTTGATTTCTTGGAGCAATGTGCACTGTAAATCTTTCTCAAACTTTAACATGTACATAAATGACTATGGGGACCCTTTAAATATGCCTGAGTATCCATTTTTAAACCTTAATAACTTCTTATATGCTTAGATTCGTGATCTCAAATTTAGACCATATGATCTCCTCACATAGGAGAATCCAAAAATATAACAAAAAACTCCTAGAAACTTCATGCATGCATGATATAATTCCATTAAAATTCCTTTTCAAGTACTCCTATCATAGAGCCAACTATGTCAAAATATGTTTAGGAGACCAAATTTTCTCCCACATAACTTTTTTCATGCTTTAGTACATGATATTAAATTTAGCACAAATCAACTATGCTCAAAACTAAACAAACCCACATGATCATTTTTTATTGAAACCTTCACATGTGCAAGATATAACACAAAATTAATTATCACTTAGCTCTTCTTACCACATTGCAAAATTGGTTATGGAAAAATAGATTCAAACTACTTGGGAGCCCATCTTTGCATATGCATATCTTTTGATGTGCTTCAACACAGGATCTAAAATTTAGAAAAAATAAACTAGGTACAAAATTGAACAAACCCATATGATCACCTTCTCCTAAAAAATCCATATGTGAATGATATTCCATCATCAAACTACTTACTCAACTCTTTCTGGCCATATACAAATTTGGCTAAGTATGGGAAATAATGAATTCTAATTGAGTAGCCAACTTTGCACCCTCATATCTTTGACCACACTTAGACACATGACTTGATATCTGAGACATAACTAATAGGGACTAATTTGATCAAAACTATATAACCAACTCACTTTGACTCATTTCTATGTAGAAATGGTGATGCCATCAAACTACCTACTCAGATTTTACACCACTAGACCCAAAGTGTCTAGATTAAAACTATGATCAACTAGATGAAATACAATCATGAACACAAAAACTCAAAGCATATAAAACCTCTTGTAGGACCCCTTGCACATGATCAATACTCCATACTCATCCCTGAACATCTCTAGCCATGTCAACACTGATGATCAATCGAGTATACTTCAAACATACAAGAGCAAGCACATTTCATGCTTTATTATTGTCACTTTGGTTATCAAAGCAATTCATCCACTCACTAGGATATCTCCATGAAATAACCATGACATCATTGACAAGTCTCCAACAAAGGGTTTAGACTTTCTTGAAAAGTTTCAAATTTATCTTATATTAGATTTTAAAATTTAGATATGATTTCTAATTTGCCCTTATCACACATAAAAATATGAAAATTTACCTTTTTCGTAAGATTTATCGGTACTTTCATGCATCCATCCTATGTCATCTAATAAGGTTAGGTATCCTTTACCTATATGCCAAAGTGATAGATTAAGGGAATTGAAATTTATCATAGTCATATTAATTTTACTCATTCCAATGTTTGTGTGTTAACTAAAAAGGTGGAAATTAATTATATAAATGTTTCTTCTTATAGTGATATACATATTAATAAGGGACACACATATGTATATGATTGTGTTATTGATGATGTTATGATGGACCCTAAACATGGTTATGAAGATGATACTAAATATGATAAATATCATTGTATAATACATCCAAATGGGATTAATGGTGTAGATCCTAAATAATTAGCTTCACTTTAAATTTTTAAAAACATAATTAGTGATAAAGGTAAAGACATGGATATCATCTTGAACCTTATCCTATAAGTTAAGAATGTAAGGTTTGATAAGGAAACCACATTTTAAGATCAAAACACTAAATATTTTTAATGAAACTAATCCACCTATTAAAGGCATAAATCATACAATATGCGTTCATGAAACTATTTTAAATTCTACTATTCATGTGTCTACACCTATGGCTACAAAAGTGATGCTCACACCTAGTGTTTTGGTAACACAAGCTAGACTTCATAGTTCTATGTTTATCCCTATGTAACATAATTTTTCCCTCCTATTCTTTCAACTTATAAGACACTCCCTATTAAAAATAAATATATTATCTTTACCAATCATGTGATCTTAAAACCATGGTCTATCTAGTGGAACACAGTTCTCACAGAACATGGCATCTTAAAAACTTTCAAGCATTACTAAAAATCCATTTAGTCATAGAGATTTATATTTATCCTTTGAACACAATATTTAATTTCACCTAAGACCAAACCATTTGGTGATGAATGTGACCTAGTATAATATCCTAGAGCCTTCCATGTAACATGTTTATACTATGGATCTAATGAAAAGTAAGTAACAATATTTTTTCGTATGAGCCTTAATGAGTATGCCTTGTGATGGTTATATGACCTTAATATATAATTGGTATATGATTTATACCCTTTATATTACCAAATATTAATGAACTTCCTTATCAATATTAATGATAATGTTTCCTTTGCTCAATTTTGAAAACTAAAGCATGGATGTAATGAGCCCATTAGTGACTATGTGCTTTCTTATAAGACTATGCCTTCAACGATGACAAATAATATTTTTGATAAAGGTTTATATTTAATATTCAAGCATATATTACTTGAGTCTATTCATTAGTATTCTATCTTCATACACTTCCAATCATTTAGTGACACAAGTCGTATGGTTATAGACTTTGATGTAACACTAATTGCTATGGATAAGCCAAAATATGGGGCAAACCATTCTACATATTTAAATGGCAAGTTTTAGAGTAAATAAAAATTTAATTCAAATGTTAATGATACTAATAATGAGGCTAAAAAAATCATAAACATATTTTCAAAGTTTAATAATAGGCTTATCCTTTTGGTTCCTCAAAGGAGGCAGTTTATATGATTATCAGAACGTCCACATAAGGTGTTAAGAAAATTACTTGAATGGAAAATAATATATTTCCTTCCACCAATGGAGATTGATATGAAAACATAACCAAGATGTTTGATATCAATTCATATTGTGTTTGGTATAGATGTGCAAAACACTAAAGTAATATATGTCTTGTCTTGAGAGATAAGATAAAATAATAATTTAAGAATAACACTATTGAGCTCAATGATGTTAATAAACCTACTAAATAATCCTTTAGACAAAATAATTGAAAGATTGATTTATTTTTAAATCCATTTAAAAAACATACAACATAAGAAACTAAGACTAATCTTGAGGAACATATGACTTATAATGTGCATCCTCCTTTGACTTATTATATTACTATAACTGAGGAGGCTCATTATATAAATAGTATTTGTAAACCTACAATAAAAAAATGTATAAGGACTTATAATCACATTTAATTAACATGAAAATATTAAAATTTGATTTTATCAATGTGCCTTTGTTCATATGTTCTTTCATTGTTTCACATTTTTTTATTGGATAGGGTGAATGAAGTAGGTTTTATAGGGCTCCTGCAACCACTAGTTTAAACAAAAGTAGTATATAATAAAAAACAACAAAATATTGGTATCAATTTAGAGAAGGCCTTTAGTTGAGCATAAACATATTGGAAACTAAAAGTAAATAGATAGGGAAACACAAGTAAAACTAAAGAGTCAAAAAGACCATAAATAGAGCATTAACTAGAACTAGAAAGCTCCTCAGAGATAGTATTATCCTACGTAGTATCTTTAATAGAAATTTTTTAATACTTCCCTTGGTATGATTTGAGGGACCTTCATCAGAGATGAGGATGGTCTTATCTTGAGTTGAAGTTGGGGTCCTTCTATAATAAGAAGTGGTTTGGTTAGCAGGGGATTCCTTAGAATTATCCATTGATTCTATTTTATTTTCTAGCGGAGTGTCTTCCATATTCAACACCACATCCAAGTCATTCTTGAGTCTCATCATTTTTGAGTTCAAACAATTATAGTTAATAATAAGATCTGACATGGCCATCCCAACATTCTCAAGCTTGTTAAAAAAACCCTAATTCTCTACTATGTTGGCTTATTGAGTCTTCTAGGGAGAGGGTTAGGGTGTGTTTAAGGCTTATTGCCTTCTTGGTAAAAGTGGAGATGATTTTTCATTTTTTAGCAAAGGGTCGTGAAAGGGCTAGTAGGCTATTAAGAGGTGTATGAAAAAGGCTAGTGGAGGGGGTGAAGTATATGGGGGTGGTAGAAGCCTCCTCATTTTTAGGAGGCTTAGGGAATTTATAAGAAGGGTCTTCATTAAAGGGGGTATGTTTGCTTGGTAAAGGATCACCTTTTTATACCAATAGATAAATTAGGCCATGGTGAATAATGCCATTTTTATTACTCACTTGGTAAACTAGGGCTATGATTTCCAAGGATTTTAGCAAGTAGAAAGGTAAACTAATTTTATAACCTTTGAAATGGTTAAGGAGAAGGAATTAGTGTGATAAAATTATAGTGAACTTACCTTTAAAGTGAGATATTTCATCACTTATAGATAGATTTTTAGCTAATGCTTTGGAAGGTTAAGATCAGGGAATCCTTTTTTATCTGTCTTCATCTCCTCATTGATTTTGATTTTTTTGCATAAGCTCCAAATTTTAGATGATGTATTTGAAAGATTTCATCCAATTACATGGCATGCCCATCACCTCACCAATACTTTCTTCTAAGACAAAAATTATCAGACCCCTCATTCTGAGAATGTGTTTATTCTAGGTGAGAATAAAATCCTTCATTAGGTTTTTATCATTGCTAGTAATGTATTGCATGAATAAATCTAAACCCCGTTTATGGAGTTTTTTACAATCTTTCCTATTATTCTAAACATCTGAACAAGAAAGTGGTTCCAAAAGGTCTCTTTTACCCCCCATTGTCATCTTTCTACAAAAAATGTTTCCCATAAACATATAATTTATGTTTAAGCTTATAGATAATTCAAACAAAATGTTATTCCCAATGGTGTTTAATGCAAAATTTGGGTGGAAATAATTAACCAACCAATTCTACACACTATTTATTAATGCATCATTTAGAGTAGACCTGGCCAACTCAAAATGATGAATGGATGCAATCATGATTAAGAGTGTTTAAGATTTGGGTTGGGATTTGATTGGGGTTATCCCATGTGACCAACTTATCAACACTCACTTCAAAATTGGCAAGGCTATTTTTTGCTTAGTTTCACTCCTAGTACATGTGAAAAATGAAACATTTCTTGGAAAAAATGTGAAAGGATGTAGGCATCATCAATGATAGATTTGAAGGTATGAGATGGGGTGAGTTTACCTTCAAAAGCATGAAGAATATTAAAGGAGTCACCCTCGATGATAAGTTTAGGGATGAAGAGATGGGAAGTGAGATGAATGCCCTAAAAGGTAGCCATGGCCTCTCCAACATGGTTGGTTTGGTGACCTAAAGGACCCACATAATCAATAAGTAACCTAACAACATGATCATGAATCATACCTCCCCCTACTAGACCTAGATTACCTTTCGATGTGTCATCGAAGTTAAGCTTAAACCAATCATGAGGGGGGCTCAACCATTTGGTAGATTTATGGGTTATTACAAATGGTGGTGTTTCCACTATTTGAGATAGATTCCAAGAACAAAAAATAGAGGATTCAAATGGGGAGTACCTGAACTTATCTTTGGGGATGAAGGATTTCTAATTCTTTGATATTAAAAAACATAGATGCTTAAAGATCAACCTAGGTGAAGAGCTCCAATTCTTAAAAATATTATCATTCCTTACCTTCCCAATGGCATAGAATAAATGAGGGAGGGAAAGGAGCCATAAAAAGGAAATAGATGGGAGTGACCATTGGGGTTTTCATTACTAAATAAGATCATAAATGGAGCTTGGATAGACCTAAGAGACCAAAAAATGATTAAGCATATTATTAATAACCAAGTGACTTAGGGGGCACTCCAAAAATATATGGTAAACTAAATTAATAGAGATAGAATAGAGTGAATAATTATCAGGAAGTGTTGGGCTCCTCTTGATAATATTATCTATGGTGAGTATTTGGTTTTGAGTTGCTAGCCAGAAAAAAATGTTGATTTTTTGGATTAGGTGTTTGAAACAAAGAAGATGCTAGAGTTCCCATTCATCCTCTAGTTTTATCTCTACAAAATATCTTGACTCTATTGAGTAAGACCCACTATCTTCAACAAACCCAATAATATAATCCTTAGGAAAGTGGAGTATGTGAATTTGCTAGATTTTAGAATTAAGTTCAAGAAAAGCTTGGGATTCCTCATAAGTGATGTTACTCTGATTATAAAATTTTTATTCAGGGGAACCTTTGGAGAAGTCCCTATAGTCTTTCATTTTTATGCCCCATTTAGATCTGAAGTTGATAGAAAGGTTGGTTCATAGGTGTTACAATATGAGGGGGATTTGAGATAACCAAGGATCATCTATAAATCCATTGATTCCCCATTGCCTATTTACCACCTGTAGCCATTTTGTAAGAGCTTCTTATAACTAGAGATGTATTTTGATAAGGTCAAGCCATCCACTGAGCCTTCCTCCCTCCCATAGGAATCTATATTTTTTATTAGCCACTATGTATTTGGTCTTAATGATATGTGTCCATTGTTTATCCTCTTTCATGATTCTATAGCCCATTTTGTAAAGAAGAGCTTGGTTCATGTCTCATATTTTCAAAATTACTAATCCACCATTAGATTTAGGTAGACAAGCCTTATCCCAATGAATTAGGGGGTACTTTAACCTTTCTTTCATCCATTTCCATAAGAAATTACACTAAATCTATTCTATTTTATCTATAATTTTGTTCAAAATTTTGAAAATAGACATGAAGTATATTGGGATACTCTATAAGTGATCTTAAATAATTGGAGCTTACCGATTTGAGTAAGGAGATGGCCTTTCCATCCAATGAGTTTCTTTTGAATTTTTTCCACTAATGGATTCTAGTATTCATCTTTTAGTTTGATAGTGAAAAGAAGAAATCCAAGATGGATAAAAGGGAGTTTCCCTATCTAATAGCCAAGGGTCTTGGCCAATTTATTTTGAAAGCCTTCTTGGGTGTTAATGAATAAATTAGAAATTTTGTTGAAATTGATGATCTAATTGGAAACTTTCTCATAATCCAAAAGGATCATTTTAAAATTATTATCTTCTACCATTATTGCTTTTATAATTAAGAGGATGTCATCAACAAATTGTTCATAGGAGTGTCTTGAGCCACTCTTATTCCTTTGATTATACCTATGTTTCTGGCGATAGATACCACTCTTCCAAGTGATTCAGTAAAGATTATAAAAAGATAAGGGGACATAGGGTCCCCTTGTCTTAGACCTCACCTATCCAAGAAGAAGCCTTTTGGGATCCCATCAAGTATGATTAAAAACTTGGGAGTGGAAATATAGCTCTAAATGATGGTTATAAAGGAGGAATTGAGTCCAAAATTCTTTAAAATTTTATCTAATAATCTCAAAGAGACTCTATCATATGCTTTGTTCATATCAAGTTTGATGAACATTCCATGATTATTGTTCAATTGGGTGGAGTGGATAACCTCATGTATGGTGATTACCCCATCCATGATTAAATGGCCTGAGTTAAAGGCTCCTTGATTTTATTATATGATTCTCTCTAGAATGGGTTGGATTCTTCCAACCAAAGTTATTGAACAAATTTTATAAGATGTAGAACATAATGTTATTATCCTAAAGTCTTTGAGATGATTTGCTTTGGGATTTTTTGGAATAAGCGTGAAGAAAGTATTGTTCAAATCCTTTAGAATCATACCTTTTATGAAGAATTTTGAGACAAAATCTTCCACCTCCATGTGAATAATATCCTATAATTTCTAAAAAAATATGGGATGGAATCTGTCCAAGCTTAGGATTTTACCTCCTTCCATTGAGAACATTACAATCTTGATGTCTTCTACTGAGGGCAGTTTTAGGAGTGTAGTATTATTAGCTTGAGAAATGAAGCTCATGCTATTACAAAGCCTTTTTTACTCTAAATGGTACTCTTGGGAGCCATTTTATTTGAGCAAGTCAGTGTCAAATAATTTGGTCATTAATATCATGCAGGTTCATGCATTTCCTTCCATCATCCTGTAGGAGTTCCAAAATCAGTTTTTTGTTCCTATTTCTAGATGCTTACTGATGATTTTTTTTATTTATATAAACCTCTTTCAACCAAAATCATCTATACTTATATTTTCAAAAGTATTCCTATTTATTTTCTAGGTTATGATAAGCACTGAGAAGATCTTTCTCAAGATCATAAGACTTTTCATTAGTATCATACCGAGAGGAGTAGATTTCAAGTTTTTTGAGTTCTTAAATGTGTTTCTTTTGGTGAAAATATTTCCAGAAAATTCCCTATTCCAAATTTTTAGTTTTGATTTAAAGTGATTGAGTTTCTTAACTAGGATGAATATGTCAAATCTTGAGAAGGGTTCTTACCACCAAGTCTTTATGTATTCATGCATATTTGGGTGGTGTAGCCGTATAACCTCAAATATGAATGATATATTTTTCATTCTAGGGATAAAATTTCCTTTAGAGATGATATTATTATGATATGATTTGATTATATTGAGAGAGGATAAAGAGATTCTATGATGAACATCCCAACTTAAGGATACTAGACACCTATCTAGTCTAACCTGTATTATATCCTCACCTATCCTTTGGTTTGTCTAGGTAAAAGGATTTACTTTGAGGTTGACATCCATAAGTCTAGCTTCTACAATGAAATCATTAATATTCAACATGCTATCTAAGAAATATATAAGGCCACCTTTCTTTTCCATTGGTGATAGAGGGGAATTGAAATCTCCTACCATTATCCATTTCTAATGACTGTTGAGTTTCCTGAAGGCTATTAGGTCCTGCCAAAGGTTTTTCTTGACCAACCTAGAATTGGGAGAATAAAGGTTATATATGATCCATTCCTCCTTGGATATTTTATTTATAAAGAGTATAACCATATGATAATTTCTCTTGATAAGGATTTCCCCTGATAATTCCTAAGGATTCCATAGGATGGTAATTCCTTTGAAGGCACCATTCGAGTTCATATATAATGGCTTTGATTCTTTTCATATTGTGTTGCTACATTCAAGAAAAAATATATCAACATTTTGGTTTCCTATAAAATAAAAATCATTGGGATGTTTATTTTTATCAAATTACCAACTAGTTTCTACTTCCTCGGGTTAATCATTCCCCTTGTGTTCCAAGAAATGAATTTCATTGCTACTATCTGGTGAAGTGGTTTTTGAGGGTTTTTTGACAACCCTTGGCTATTTTATTAGTAGTCTTCTTATTCCATATCACATTATTTGGGGTTATTCTAGGTTTTTTGTCTTTCTCCAATATCCAATTTCTTCCTACCTTTTTTTGACTTAGCCTATGTCTAGTTTACTTCCTCCTTTTTTACTAGAGTAGAGCATTCTCATTTCTCATTCTTTGACAACTCTACATTGTTGAATTTTAGGAATTTTTCACCTAGATTCTCATTTTAGGTATAGATTCCATTATGAAAAATCTCCAACTAGGTGGTGATTGTCAAGCTTGGAGAAGGTTCTTTGTCCTCAAATCCTACGTAATTTGTGGACAAACATTATGTTACTTTTTTTTTGTTAAATGAAACCATTATAATTTTTAGGATTGAATGCATATAGTTCACATAAAAAATGGGTTTATGATTAAGTAGAGATTTAAGAGAAGGAATCTATGGGGATGATTCTTTCAAGGTATCATTGGAATCCAACAAAGTCTATTTAGTAGGGGGAATTTCTATTATGATGCCAGAGTTGGACTCAAAAGCTTAGGAGGGGGATGGTTAGAAATAGATTTCCCATTCGAGAGGATATCAAGGGAATTAGTGGGGGAGTTGAATCCACAAAAGGGAGAAGCGATCGAGGTAGGGGGATGGTGGGGTGAGAGTGAGGCCATTAGATTAACTAGGATTTTTTAGGAGGGGTCTCAAAAAGAGGTGGTTGAGAGGATGAAGTAGGGGAGGGGGTGGTGTAGGGGGGACATTTATGAAAAACCTTTGAGGAATGAATAAAAGTGTTTCAAATGGTACAAATTAGATTAGACTTTTCATACTCAATTTTTTGAGACCAAACCCCATATTTAGATTATACCTTAATGGTATGTGGAAGAGGTTTGTTTGTCAAAATAAATACCTAATATATGGCTTCAATCATTCTTATCCTTGTCATAGTGATTGGATAAATATTTATTAGTTAGCCAAATGCCCTTGCAATACCAAAAATGATTATTGGGTCTTAGTATTCCAAGGGTAACTCTAGGAGAAACACCCTCATGGGTATATCTTCCAACACTGTGCTATTTAGGTTAGTACCTATTTTTCAATGTTTGATAGAAACATTGGTTTTACCCATGAACCAAGGTCCTTCCATAAAGACCTTAGAGTAATCCTCTTGATTAGTAAAGTTGATGAGGAAGAAGTCTCTTGGTAAAGTGATTACCTCAAGTTGACCATTAGGTTTCCACTGATTATTGGTCTATTTTTTAAGGGAATCAATGTTAGGTCTAAAACTATTTACCTTAGATAGGAGGTATTTTTCCATCTTTCTATCTACCAATTCAATTGAAGTGTTAAGAATATCGACCCAAGTGTCATTATTTTAAGTTGATGGGATTAGATGGACATCTAAGAGCTCTAGTCCCACCAATCATTTTCTTGAGACCCAATCTACCTAGGAGAGAGTGGAAAATTCCAAAAGGAACTTAGTGGGTGGGGCCCTTTCAACACTCAAACTATTACCACTCATGACTTTTCATCAAGTCATGTTTGTTAATTTGTTAAATACAACACCTTTATGATGATAATCTATAGCCTCCTTATTGCCATTACCACTCGTGACTTTTACCTAAGACATGTCAGTTGACTTGGTTCATGCAACACATTTTTGATGAGTTTGAGTGGCCACCTTACTACTGTTAGATTCTTATTGAGGGTTGCCATTGATCTGATGAGGGACATCTTGGTTTTCCTGCACAATGTCAAATTTAAAATCCATGGTGTCTTCAATTCTTTTTCACTAGATGCTTTTTCCTCACTCTCATTATCTCACATATTACACACACCATTATAGTTGATAATGAGTTAAGTGAAAACATATACACTATAACATCAATTACTAGACTTGGTTATACATGTGCATACTCAATTGGTATGACAAATATTATAATAGGTTTAAATGGAAAATGATCAAACCATATTGATGGAAATGGTTTTAACACCTATGGTAGGGCATTCAATTAAATCTATTTTTAATGAAATTTTCCCAACATTGATGGAATTGACACGTTATTGGGATGTCAATGGATACATAATATACATGAAATCCCATATTCAATGCATCGATGTTTAAGATATAGTCAATCCAATTTATCCAAATAAGTTTCCTTAGCTACCTTTTATACAACCTACACAAGTTCAATATATGAAGGAAATTCAAAGGAAAGTGATTAATATTATTTAATGACTGATTATATAAAATCTAATAAATAAATGATTTATACAAGTTTAAAATATGTTACCTAGTCCATCACATCATCTGATATTTTTACAAATACCTCATGAGTGTGTTCTACAAATAACTCCAATGCATTCTCATGACATAAAATAGAGTCCGCATGCTACTATGACTACTAGAGTTACATAAAGCATACATGATAATCTTTACTATGATGTCAATGTTGGATATTTTATAGTGTATGATCATTTATTTGACTCAAACAATGATATACATGTTAATCCTTACCCATGACATGTGACATTCACACTAATTTATCTAGGACCTACATTGACAATATCATTAAAGGCATCATAAGTAAGTTAGAACTACTTCAATATAAAAACTAAAAATTTCAATATATATATATATATATATATATATATATATATATATTGAAATTTTTAGTTTTTATATTGAAGTATGTTCTAACTTAATTATGATGCCTTTAATGCTATTGTCATATATATATATATATATATATATATATATATATATATAAAATTAAAAATTTGAAACCAAGACCTATGCATGGCATGATTTGTTTGTACACATATATTGATTGATGTTATTCATCATATACATGATGAATTACATATCTATTTTATATCTAAATACTTTCTATGGTATAATATGTGGGATTTAGGACATAAAGGTTGCATATGATCCATGGTCATACACATGAGTGAAATTATATGTACTTATGAGAAACATTCCTGCATTAGGGGCATGCATACATAGTGGGAATATTCTTACACCTTTCAACTTATATATTTATATAATTTTTCATTGATAATACTAGATTGATACACATGAATTTATCTTTATTTTAATTTATAGTGTGATATTTATTATGTATATTGTAATTTGTTGGGTAGATGCAAGATAATATGGGACAAAAGGGGAGGATTAAAGCGCCACTTTTTTTCTTTTAAAATTAACAAAAGTTTAACTTGGAAAGAATTTTAGAGGCACTTGGAAAAATATTTTGAAATAGACACAAAGATAGGAGTTGTGTCATTTTGAATTTAGTTTATAAACATATAATTTTTTCAATACCCAAATGATAAAAATGTGAAAAATGAATGCATTTATGACAATGGATTGACATTTTTTTGAAAAGATAAGGTGTTTGCATGTGTACGAACACATTTTTTTGAGTAAACAAATGAATTGTTGTATGAAATTTTATATATGGATATATGAGATGTTGAAGATTGTTGAAAATATTGTTTATTATTTTTTAGTACATACATACATACATACATACATACATACATACATACATACATACATACATACATACATACATATATTTAAATAATTTTACAAGTCAAGGTAGCTTAAAAATTGAAATTTCAAGTGCACAAACACATTTTTGACCTTAAATTCATGAAATTCATTTTTTTAAAGCATAGTTGATAATATGTAGGTTGTTGAGATATAAGTGTTATAAATTTTTGATTAATGGTCAAAAATTTATAAAGATATTTGTAATGATATGGATATATCTCATAATGAGGTATGTTATGTAGAAAGTAAGTAATAATTAAAAATAATAGTTTAACATTGGAAAAAGTTATATATTTAAAAAATATATTTTCCCCTCTACAGACCCATATAGTTAAAAAAATCTTCTTGATCATATGGGTTGGTAAGGATGAAAAAGACACATAAATTCTAAAAAACCATATGGGATGGTCCATGATAGGATTTAGGATAGGTTCAGACCCCTAGGCCTAAAACTAAGCCAAATTTTTAGGGAAAGTAAAAAATTGAAATATTAAAAATTTGAAAAGGGTGTATACCACTTACGAATCATGCACGTCCTATGAAATTCCATGTTTTGGAGGGAAAAGAAAATTTCAATTTTTTTGAAGTAAAGGGCATACCAAAAGGTGTATGCCCTATGTAGTAAAAAAGTTGTACATTTAATTTTATATTATTATGTTTTAAATTTATTTTACTAAATATAAAAAATTGGGGCCACTTTATATCTTATGAAATCAATTAAAGCTATAAGAGTTACTATTTAAAATTTATTTTTTCAAATTCCATCTAGTCCATACTTCATTTTCAAAATTTTAGGATTAGAATATAGAATGAGAAACAAAGTTTCAAATAATTTTACATATGTAATATATATATATATATATATATATATATATATATATATATATACACCATTGAGGATTACATGCTTAATTAAATAATTGAGTATACCCTACCTACTTTATCTACTTGAGTATGCCCTACCTGAATGAATAGCTAAGCCATATCTTGATCTTGAGTATGACATACCTAATTACTTGAGCCATATCTTGATCTTGAATATTAAATACCTACCTTTTTGTACATATGCATGACCTACCTACATTACATATTTGAGTACATGTCATACCTAATTGAATACCAAATCCATATCTTGATCTTGGGCATGCCCTATCTAAATACTGAGCCATATCTTGTTCTTTACTATGCCATATCCACATTAATTTAATTAAGTATGCCATAACTATTGTACCTAATTAATAATTCCCTTTGTACCTATACTTATTTATATACCTACTTGAGTTACCTACTTGAATATTCCCTACCTAATTGAGTATGCACTACCTATTGAATACCCAAGCCATGTCTTGGTCTTAAATACCCACATATAATACTTATTGTATCTATCTTACCTAAGCCATATCTTGAATACCCAATACTTAATTGAATACCTGAGCCATATATTGAAAGGAGTGGGGGAATTATCATGCTTGAAAATTAGTTGAGGGGGCATTATAGGATCAAGGGATAAAGGAGAGGGGTCATTATTAAGGGATGATTGAAAATTAGGAGAAGGGAGATTATCACCTATATGGAAAAATAAGAGGGGGAATTGGCCAATCCATATATTAAAAAGATAAGGGACATTTTCACCTAGATATATAGAAAGGATTGACTAAGGATGATTAGGTAAAAGTCTTAAAGGTGGATTGAGGTTGAATTCCTAAATAATTTATGGGATTTTTTATCAATAGGTCTATCAATATTCATAAATTATTGGCCTATAACATGAGACATATAGACATATACCATATTTATAGTAATGATACAGTAACTCATCATTCATCATCATAATCATCCCTTCATAATTCATCATTTTTTATTATCTCTCATCCCTCTCTCATCAACCTTCATTATCCCTCATCATCCCTCATAATTCCTAATGACACTATCTTTGGTCCTTATGATCCCTAGTCACTCCATTAACCCTCATTTTCCCTCATAATCCCTAATCACTCACTCATCATCCCTCATCATCTATAATCAGTCCCTTATCGATCCTCATCACACCTAATTTACCTTAGGTACTCCATCATCATCCCTAATCATCAATAATCACCATCTCAATGGCCCTCATTATCCCTAATCACACCCTCATTGACCTCTTCATGCACAATAATCCCTAATCAATCCATCACATTCCTCATTTACCCTCATCATCCCTAATCACTGCATCAATCCTTATTACCCCTCATCATCCCTAATCAACCCTTATTATTCATAGTCACTCCCTCATTGACCCTCATTGTACCTCATTAGCCTTTGTCATTCTTCATCATCCCTAATCATTGCCTCATCAACCCACATTATCCCTATTCATCCTTGATCACTCCCTCATCATCCCTTATCATCCATTATCATCCCTCATCATTCTTCACCATCCCTAATAACTCCCTTAATGACCCTTATTATCCATAATCACAACCTTATCAACCCTCATCATCCCTAATCACTCTCCCATAATCCCCCATTATTACTCATCATACCTAATCACTCCCTTATTGACCCTCATCATCCCTAGTCACACCCTCATTATCCCTCATTATCCCTCATCATCCCTAATCAATCCCTCATCATCAATTATTATCCCCTAATCATCCATCATCATCCCTAGTCACTCCATCATAATTCATCATAATCCCTAATCATTCCCTCCTCATTTAGGGTTTTAGGTTTAAGGGGTTTTAGGGTTAGGGTTTTGGGTTTTGGATGGATGGTTTAAGGTTTAGTGTTTTAGAGTGTAAAATTTATAGGTTAGGGTTTATGGGTTAGGATTATAAGTTATAAGTATGGGTTAGGGGTAGGGAGTAATGGTTATGGGTCAAAGGTTAGTGTTTAAGGTTTTGGGTTTTTAATTTTAGGGTTTAGGATTTTGAGGAGTATGGGTTAGGGTTTAAGCTTTAAGGTTTAGGTTTTTAGGGTTTAAATTTTAGGATTTAGGATTTAGGCTTAGAGATTAGAATTTGTGTTGGTATTTAGGGTTATTGGAAAAGGGTTTAGTGGTTAAGATTTTTAGGGTTTGTGGGATTTAGGGTTTAAGGATTTAGGTTTTAGGGTTTAAGGTTTCAAGATATAGGGGTTAGGGTTTATATTTTAGTGTTTAGGGAATATTTTATAAGGTTTTAAGGCTTAATGGTTTATTTTAAAAGGGTTTAATGTTTTATGAGTTAAGGTTTTAGGACCTAGGGCTTAAGGGTTTGGATTTTATTATTTAAGGTTTTGATCTTTTAGGTTTTGGGTTTAGAGTTTGGATTTTTTTGGTTTATAGCTTTAGGGTATGTGTTATAATATCATTTAATCCACCTTTTGGTGTGTTACATTTTTATTCATCACTCTTTGTATGGTACCACTTTGTTTGTCAAAATGAGTGCTCGTTATTATCAATTTTGTGATAATAAGGCCTTGTTTGTCCTTATGATTAGATTGAGACTATTTTACCCATTGGGTAACCAAAATATCCCCTCATTAAACTTTTTTAATGGTATATTCATAGGTAAAATATGGATTGATACTTGGGGGTAGCATTGAGGTATTTATTTTGATAGGAAAGTGGAGAGGGCTTGAGCAGAACTACTAATGCTGGCATCATTCCTCTGTGGTGTGGTATCTAACACATATTTTGTTTATCCTAGAAGTTATTGAAATGTTTATAGTGGAGGATTGAATGGGAATGTGTTATGGCGATGACACTACTAGTTGAGGGGATGCCCTTTAAAGGGAAGGTGGCCTTGAAGGGGATGGCCAAGAAATTCATGTGCAGAGGTTAAAACCTTTGTACCCTATGTTGAAACTATTAAAGAGGAACTTAAAATCTTAGGATTGGTGATATAAACATAATTATGAATTTTTCCCTAAGTAGGGATTACTATTATTGAGTTTGCATAAGATTTTATTGCCTTATCCTCATATTTTTCTTCTTATTATAGTAGATTTGTGCTTACAGATTCAACCTATTTTGGTTGTATCTATTTTGACTCTTCCACTTCAATTACATCAATCTAAATCTTCTTATCCACCTATTATTTTTATTTTTCCAAGATTTTAGTACCTATATATTCTTGCCCTTATTCTTCAAATTCCTCATAAAGAGAACCCCTTTATTAAATAGACTAGTTTTAAGTCCTTTTTATTTTTACAGATCCTTGGGAGAAGCTGAAGGGGTCTTGACATTTCTTTTATAAATAAGGGGTGTTTTTGAGAATAGGGGAGTTGGTTGACCCAAAGTGGGTGGAATGGAAGGTGAAGGGGAAAAAATAGTGGTAAGATGGGGAAGTGACAATGAAATATAAGTATATGGTCCATCCTCCTTCCATAAATTAGGATCTTTAGTTTATTATGTTGGAGGTTGAGATTGAAGATGGGGCCATTGGTGAATATAGATCTTTAGTTACCTTTCAAACACATCCATATAAATATATGTTACTATATTTTAATGTAATCTATAATATAGATGGCCCCATACATATCATTGACCAAAATATCACTCATGGTTGAGTAGATTGGGAATTATTCTTAAATGCAAAAATGGCTAGGTGATTTAGGGTTTGGTGCACCTGAGGTGCCTCTCTAGTGTTAAGATGATGTACTATCCCATCCTAGATTCTTGATTAGAGTGGATCCTTATGTGATTTAAACTATGTGACTAAGGAATATATTTATGTAGAATGAATTCTTCAACTAGACTAGAAACTAGTGTCATAGTTGAATATGAACCAACATTTATACTATGCATCAATATGGCTATGCCATTGATAGAAAAATTGATCATGGTAAGAAAAAAATTTATATATTTAGTTGTGTTTGAGTTATCTCTAATATTTAGCTAAAAAAAAATGGTTTATGGTCCCACTTTCAAGGTCTTATACTAGGAAGATATCATTCTCTACCAAAAAAATCTATAGGGAAGGGATTTTGTTTCCCAATTTGAGAGTTGAGCCAATACTAGGTATAGCCATTGATGGAAAATATTAGTGGGATGTTTGATTCCAATTATTTATATTTCATTTAAGGATATGGACTAAAATTCATTGAGATTCTAAATTCATAGTAGAGTGGATTTCCAAATAGATGGATAGGTGGTCACTGACATCTAGAACTAGGTATAATATAGATAATAGATTCCAACATATAAGCATGGTACCAACTATACATAAAAATGGTTTTTAGGAATTCCAAATAATGATACATAGACATAATGCATTGCAAGGGGAAATTATACTTTCACTATGATAATATAATTGTATATGAAATGGTTTTCAATATATATTTATTACTTATGAACCATAATAATCTAAGGTGTTAAAAAAATACTAGCCATTGTCATAGTAATAGGTGGAATTTAGGGGTTCTCTTGTGCATATGAACATTAATGCACTTTAAAACTTGTATTAACCCTAACCCTAAACCCTAAATCCTAAAGACTAACCCTAACCCTAAACCCTTAAACTTGTAAACCCAAATAACCCAAACTCAAAATACCAAACATAAAACCATAAAATCAAAACCCTAAATCCAAAATATAAAATCCAAAAACCCCAAAACCCTAAACCCCAACCCCTTAAACCCTAAAAATTAGATTCTAGACCCTAACCATAAGCCCTATACTAAGACACATGATATAAACCTAATACCTAAGACGTAAGAACCTAGACCATATACCATAAAGCCCTAAACACTTAAACACTTAAAACCTTAATCCTTCATTATAAACCCTAAAATATAAGTTACCTACATATAAAAAACATAAAATTATAAAACCCTACAATCTTAAAATATTAAAACCTAAACCCCATAAACCCTAAACCCAATACTCTAACCCCATATCCTAATTCCATACCCTAAAGCCTAAACCCTAAACCACATAGCCCCATATAACCAAAACCCAAAAAACATTAAATGATAAAACCATAAAAACATAAAACTTAAAATATTAAGCCTTAAAACCATAAAACCAAAACCACAAACCCAAAACCATAAACCTCTAAACTAAAAAAATCCAAACCCTTTAGCCTTTAAATCTTAGACCTTAGACATTAGACCCTAAAACACTATAAACCCTAATATTTTAAACCATAAATCCCAAAACATTAAAACCATAAACCATAAATGCTAATATTAAACTATAAACCATAAAACCATGAATCATAAAACCCTAAAACACTAAACCCTAAGCCCTTAAACCCAAATCCATAAACTTGAAACCCTAACACCTACCCTAAAACCCTAAAGTAAAAAACACTAAATCATAAAAATATCAACCCTAAACCTCAAACCTTAACCCATAAACCCTAAAATTACCATAAAACCCTAAAATAATTAACCCTTAAAACCCAAACCCTTAAAATTAAAACTTAAAATCTTAAACCCTAAACCTTAATCAAAAAAACCATAAAAAACTCTAATAATTAAACCTTAAAATCCAAGATGTAAACTACAAAACCTAAACACCATAAATATCAATACCCTAAACCTTAAATATTAAGCTACATAATGTGTAAAATTTATTTGTCACAATATTTGAGAATTATTTGATTGAGTAAAATTTGGGATGGTGAGGGTCATTGAATGAGTGATTAAGGATGAGGAGGGATGAGGATTAGGGATGATGAGTGATGATAATAGAGTGATTAGTAATGATGAGGGCCAATGAGTGAATATTTAATAATGATGAGGGATGAGGAAGAACATGGAGGACGTGATTTGGTATAATAAGGGATGATGAGGGAGTGGTAAAGGATGATTGAGGAGAATGAAGGATGATGATAGAGTGACTAGGGATGATAAAGGACATTGAGGGAATGAATAGGGATGATTATGGTAGATTAAGGATTTATTATGGATTATGAGGTAAATTAAAGGTTGATGAGGGTGTGACTTGGGATGATGATGGATGATGGAGTAATTAGGGATGATGAGCGACAATGAAGGATAATGATGAAGTGATTAGGGATGATGAGGGTCTATCAGGGTATTATTAGGGATAATGAGGGATAATGAGGGATATATTATGGATGATGAGGTTTGATTAAAGAGTGATTATTAATAATAAAGGATGATGAGGAATGATCAAGTGGTGATTAGGGATGATGATGGATAGTGAGGGTTGATGATGGAGTGACTAGGGATGATGAGGGAGTGACTAGGGATGATAAGGGTTGATGGGGTTCAATGAGGGATTGATTATAGATGATGAGGGATAATGAAGGAGTGATGAGTGATGATAATTGATGATAAGGTTAAATGAGGGAGTGATTAGGGATGATGAGGTTTGATGAGGTAATGGTTATAGATGATGAGGATCAATAAGGGAAAATGAAGAAGTGATTAGGTATAATTAAGTTCAATAAGGGTGTGATTAGGGAGAATTAGGGTTATTGAAGGAGTTTTTATTATGATGAGGGATAGTGATGGCTAATGAGGGAGTTTTTAAAGGGGCAAAGACATGCATGTGTGAGATTAGAATTGAAGCATGCATATATTGAATGATATATTTAAAATTTGTTTTTGAGTGAATGGTATATTTTTAGGATGACTCTTTAATCGAGTTTTGATTACTTCTATTATAAATGAAGTATACTAGGGTGATTAGCTACATTCATGTCTAGTATGAGTGACCATATCAAAACTACATGTAAATGTCATGTATGAGTGACTACATACCTATATGTAGTACTAAGTATATGTTAGATTCACATATGAGTGATCATGTCATGATTATAGGTATGCTACACATTTTATGTTATAGTCAAATCATTTATGTATATAGATAGACCTATTGATAAAAAATCCCATAAATTATTTAAGAATTTAGCCCAAATCTACCATCATGACATTTTTACTGATTGTCCCTAGTCATTCCTTTATCTATATAGGTTAGAATGCCCCATATTATTTCAATATATAGCTATCAATTCCACCTATCCTTTATCTAAATAGGAAATAATGCCCCTATACTAATTTTCCAACATCCTTTGAGAATTCCCCCTCTCCTTTATCCCTTGATTTGATAATGAGCCCTCTACTAATATTAAAACATGATAATACCCCCTCTCCTTTCAATATATGGATTAGGAATTCAACAAGGTATTAGGTATTTAATATATTTCTTGGGTAAGATAGATATGGTCATGATTATATTTTATTATTCAAGATCAAGATATGGCTTGGATATTCAATTGGATAAGGTATACTCAAGTAAGGCATAGTCAAGTAGGTAGGGAAAGAAGAATAGGTATGTAGGGAATTTAAGTAGGTTTAAGGTAGGTAGGTCATACTTAAATACAAGAAGTAAAGTTTGACATAGTAAAAATTAATATATGACTTGGGTATTTAGGTAGGGCATATTCAAGATCAAGATATGGCTAGAGTATTTATTCAGTTAGGGCATACTAAAGTACGTAAAGTAGGTAGAAATTACTCAATGGTATAGATAAAAATTACATATTTAACATGATTTGAATTTATTTCTCATTATATATAATAGGAATGAGTCTTCCCTTACTAACAACATAAGCTAAGTAGGTATGACATAGCTATGTACATAGGGAAAGAATATCTAAAATTTATAGATCATGAGTATGATTCCTTTGATATTTTAGAATATATTATAGAAAAGGAAAGTAGGTAGGACAAGAATGAGGCTCTATATTGAGAATCAAGTTTCTCTTACCTTATCAAGTAGAGCATAGCTTAGTAGGTATGGAAATAATAAATCTATCTATCAAAAAGCAATTTTCCCTTAAAACTTATATTGGGAAGTTAATCTTCCCTTGATAGCTATGCCTTAATAGATTTTTATCTATTAGGAAGAAAAGCTTCCTTTTATATGCTATTGGGTGAAGTAAATATAGATATTAGGGATGTAAGCTTCCCTTGCCTTGCTCCTTGACATAGATGAAGTAGGTATGGAAAGATCCATTCCATCTTATTATGTATATGTTATATCCTTGTTAGCATAGGCCCTATCTATATATTGATCAATTCATACCATAGACCCTATATATATATATATATATATATATATATGTATGTATGTATGTATGTATGTATGTATGTATGTATGTATGTATGAATCCCTATATTTATCTTGACTAATGACATCCATACCTAATATTAGAGCTTAATAACTCCAATATTGGTCATTTTTCAATCCTCAAATTTTGAAAAACTAAGTATTCACCAAGATGGAATTTGAAAAACTAAATTTTAAGTGGTAACTATTATAGCTCTATAATTGATTTCATAAGATGTATAGTGGCCCTAATTTTTTATATTTAGTAAAATAATTTTAACTTATTACATTTATTTTACTAAATATATCATAATACACAAAAAAAACCAACAAAAAAAATAGTATAGATCAAAGAGCATACACCCTATGTAGTAGAAAGGGTGTATACCCTTTACCTCAAAAAAATAAATTTTTTATCTTCCCTCCAAAACATGGCATTTCATAGGGAATACACACTTTTATCAAAAGGGCATACGTTCTTTGTGAAAAAGGGCATACACCTTTTAGGCTTGAGACTAACCTGAATCAAATTTACTATGTTTTTTTTATAAAAAATGGGCATATGCCCTTTATAAAAAAAGTTGTGTTTTTCATTTTGTCCATGTTTTTGTCCCCCAACTTTGTGCATCCACCTTGCTATACTAGATGATGACATTAATTTATTATGTTGACTAAAACTAATTACTTTTCCCATGTTTAATATTGATGATCTTGAAATTGTGTGATCATTTGTGTGATATATATCGAGTGTTATATGGGTGCATTTATTATGTATTTTGACATCATGTGTTAGTTTTATTAGAGGGTCCTTTAGTTTGAGTCATGGCCATGTTGCGTTTGTATTAGGGTAGAATCATGTTATGTATTGTGTGATCCTTGATCATGATATTGTGTGTGTACATGTGTGTGATTACATATATGAATGTTACTATGAGATTGGTGTCATGATTCATATCACACATTATTTTATTTTGTGTGATGCCATGATTTATATCATGTAAATAATTTTATTATTATTATTATTGTGTTCTCAATTTATGTATCTATTATACATTGACATTGGTGTGCACATTGACTTGAATTTCATGCTTCATGCATCCTTGAATGATAAAATATTTATATGATGACATATCTTATCATGTTTTAATACATGATTATATAATTATATTTTTTATATATAATAAACAATGTGTATAACTCTTTTATTATGAGATGTGTGATTAAAAATATTCATATATTATATATTAAGGGGACATATAGTGGGCTTATATTATATATTTAATCCATGATAAATAGATAATTCATTTTTTTAGTCATATTATGTGATTTACATGGGTGATTTTGCATATTACGACATATCTAGGGTATTCTATCAGAATGTGAAGAATAGTTATGGAATTATATGACATGATGATACATAGATGATGGAATTATATATCACTTTGAGCTATATGGGGATCATATTTTTGGGCATGAATTTTATTCATGAAAAATAAAATCTATTCATATATTGTGGATCAGTGGGGGAATGATGGTATTACGTAATCACTCTAGATTATGTTATTAGTAATTACATGAATTTGAAGGCTTTATTAGATATTTTTGGTTATCAAAATGGTGAATTATATAAGCAAGGTAAATATGTCAAGGACAAACATTGTCAAATATTTATTTGTTAAATTTCAGTGTCTATAGAACTTAATTTTTGGGTTCCATAAAATAATAATTATGTTATTTAAATTATTCAGGTTGAGGTTTCTATGTTACCCAACTTCTAACACTAATACTTCAATTGTAGTTAAAATATTAACAATCATCAACTCTTGGTTTTACATGTTGCATCTCTTTATGTCATGATCACCCCATGGTATTCCAAAAAAAAAGTTAAAAAATTGGTATCTTGGTTCACATATCCTTGGGTGTATTAATTCCTTGTATATTCAATTTCATATGTTTAAATGATATAAAATATTTTATATTGTTTATCTTAATAATAATTTATAATATACATGTTTTCTTATAAGTCTCACATAGAGTAAATGGTACATTGGGGCATGCCTATCAACACAAATTTTGATTTTCATAGGTGCCAAATTTCTTATTTTATCATTTTAATTTAACATTGCCAATATTATATTAAAATTAAGGATTTTTAGTGACATTTATTTTGTATTTGACACTTTATAAAACATCAACTTTGGCACACTTTTACGTAATTTGACATTATTCATAAATTTCTCTCTTATGCACACTTTCCCTCTATCCATCTACTCGTCTATTGTCTTGGCCAACTATATTTTTCAAAATACACTTATTTAGGATCAACCTAGTCTATACACAAACATTATAAAATCCTACGTAGATGTTCCCCATATCTAATATCACTGATTTCACTCTCAATATAGTATCGATAATGATTTAAAGATAGTTATAGTTATCATAGTTATCTACCTCTATTGGTAGTGTCTAGAAACATCCAATGAATATTTTTAAAACTGGGAAGTATTCATTAGTTTTATATAGATAGGTTTCAAGGGTCAATCAAAGAGGGAAGTAATAAATATTCATCTATAAATACAAATTAATCCAAATGTTATCACTCACTTGGTTGAAATTGGATAGCTTAGAAATCATTATTGAGAATCATTCGAAAGCTTGAGAAACCGATTAGCACTATCTTGAAATAGTATTGCAAATGCATACATATAAAAAATTACTCTAAGAATTTTTACAAGATATAATTCTAGATACACATGAGAATAAAATTTTCATGGTGTGAGGTGTCAAATTCCAAACATTTCATTTAATTATAGGTTAATCATAGTGTTGTATGCACACATAGGTGGGATAAATAGATGTGGTTTGAGCACTATTCATAGTAATTAAAAACATGGAATAATAAATCACTTAACATGGATCATTTTAGGTTTTTAAACCCAAAAAACTAACCCCTTTTTTGAAAGTCATATTGTGGTAGTAATTAGAACTAGGGTTTCAATGAAAGGGGAAGGAAAAATATATATTAGAGTATAGGATAATAAGGGAACACACACATAAAGAGAATATAAAAACATGGATGTTGGAGTATATAGAGTTATAGAATTAGATAACACATAAGGACACTTCTAGCAAAGCTAGGATAATACCTACTATTGTAAATGTTGAAGTTTAACAACATTGTCTAGAAAGAATTTACATGATTATTGTCAGATTTGAGTAGTGACAAAGCATACATAGAGTTTTATCAGAACCAATGAATATTTTTTTGAGAAACATAATATATAAATAATCTATACACATATCCATTATTTTTATTCAAAAAATTTAATAATTTAAGTTGAATCTACATCTATTCCAATTCTCAATTCATATTATGGATTATTGATATATTTTAAACAATGAAAATCATCCCTAATTTTACATTATTAAGAGCATAAATTAATCCAAAATAATTACCAAAAAAACTAATCTCTATTTTGATAAACATCACCAAAAAACTAACATGACTAGGAAAAAATTCATATCACTTTCATTGCATAATTAAATGGTAAACATGATAAATAAATCCTGCACTCAAGGCAAAATGACTACAAAATTGACTAAAATTTATTTTTCTTATAAAATTCTTTCTTTAATAAAATTATGTGAAGCTATTATGGTTGTTTACAAAATTACAATATTATATGTCGCTTATATTTTCACCATCATCATTGTTGTAGCCTGGGAAATATCCTCTTCCATATATGATAACTAATGTATTAATTTCCCACCATCCAAAATTGCATAATATTTAGAGATTGATAAGTTAAGGTTGGTGAAATATTTTTTCATATAACATTTATTCCAAAACTATTATGCATAGTAGAAGCTGTTAATTATCATAATTTTATCTTTAGGTCAAGAATGAATGTGGATGCACATTCTCCTCCTCCTTTCAAACCTTGATTTTCCATTTATAGAACCAATGGAAGTATGGAAAGGAACTTATATAACTATGATTAATTAAATTAAAATTAAAACACGAAGAGGTTAAAAACTATAATAATACCCTAAGCTCTTAGGCCAAATTAATTATTCTCTTCTAGTTCTTATAAATATAATAAATTGAACTTTTATTTTAAACAATGATAGATTAATGCATATATAATATTGAAAAATATATATGTAGATATATTAGAAGTTAAAAAATCTTTATTTTAGCTAAGTGCATTAGAAGGTTTAGCAAAAAATGATAGATTGAAATTTTATTTTGATTAATGATACTTTAACACATCCATAATATTCAAAAATGTTTATGCAAATCTATTAGAAGTTCCCAAATATTTGTGATTAATAAGTGCATTGAAAGGTCTAGTCACTTCCATAATTATGTTCACATGTTTTCCAAAAGTATAAAATATAAAAATATTATTAATTATGGTAACAAAGAAATAAAATAAAATCTTATAGTATTTTTCAAGTGGACTAGTTCTCAAGTAAAATATCAAGATTGATTGTGCTATTGAGTAATGCCATTGATAAAAGGATCAATAGTATGTGCCTCTCAACAAGGTGAATTCTACAATAATATTGAATCAAATAAATACATACATACATACATATATATATATAATTTGTATGTTAATTGATTGGTTTAATTAGGAACATTTTTTTTTCAATTTAATATTTGTTAAGCTAATTATGACTATAATATGTGGTTTAGGTCTCAATTATCCCCAATTTCATCAATGATTGAAACAATTAATCAATTTGTTCAATCAAGAATGAAATTTAGGATAAATTGAGAGAAAAATAACTACCATGTAAGAAATTATCTCTGATATCATGAGATAAATAATGAGAAAAAAATAAATATTGATAATGCAAACACAATATAAAAATATGTACTCAATAAAGATATTTCAAAAATAACATTATGTATTAAAGCTAACAATTTTTTTTGAAATGTATGTATATGCAATCTAAAATGTTTTGCACAATAATACCAAGGATCAAGGAGTGATCCTTGGTTCTATATAGTGATTAAATCTCTACCCACTCATCTTAAAAAATATTCTCAAAGATACTTGATTATTGATTACCCATAAAAGACACAAAGATTTCCTATATAGGAAGTGTAAGGGTGAGTGAAAGATTTATTATTGGTGGATTGGAAGGTTGAATAATTCCATAGGATCACCTAACTTCAAATAAATATTCTCAAACATTGCTGAGGATAATTACCACATTACTCATGTATATCAACAATAACATTCACATAATACATGTCACCTAGATAACACAAGTACCTAATTAAGACTTGATAAAAAGTGTGAACACACACAAAAAAAAATACCATGAAGATCATATAATGTGGTTTGGAAAAAGCTAATAAAGTTTTGATCTTATATATATGGTCCCAAACAACTAATATTGATAAGTTATCCATGTATAATGGCGTATAAATAGAATAATGAAACTATTGCAGTAGAGACTATTGTGTTGAATAAAATTGGTGATTCTCTTAAAGAATAAAATTTAATGAATCAAATGTTAAGGAATAGATAAAATACTTAAATTTAAAATAAATTTGGCCAAAGAAAAAAATAATGACCTAGTATTGGGACTATCCATCATTTTCATGATAACATATCTATATGAACTCAAATTATTACTAATATTTAATTCAACATATGTAATTATAAGAGTGGACAAGTAAACATTACTCACTAATATAAAAAATATATAAAATCATGATAAGGGAAGTAACATGTACCAAAATAAAAATAGCTCACTAATATAATTGAATAAGGGTCATAATAATTGGGTTTGTTGAACTGTATACATGAACAAGAATGTAAATACAGTACTTGCTTCATGGTGATTGATTTTAAATTTTTTGCATCCTCTTATGATGTAGGAATAAACACTAAATACATAAAATAATACATTAAAAATGAAGGAACCATTACCATCAAAATGTATAATGAAGTACACAACACCCATCCATAAAGTGAACTAGGGAGTAAATAATCATTCATGACTATTTTAATAAAGATATCAAAAGTGTGTGTCAATATGGTAGGTGTGAAAAAACCAAAAGATTAATGAATTCCAAGGAAAACTAAGGTAATGAAATATAACATCAAAATACTCAAGTGAGAGTGCTCAATATTTCACATGAAGTGTTGAGCAACTAATATGAAAAATGGGTATGTGATAAGACACACACACCCATGAAGATAGAAAAGGTTAAAATAAAAAAACTCCATGGAAATTTATAGATTTGTGTGAGTATAATGTATATAATAAAAAACCAACTTAGAATTTGCATGAATCATTAGAAAATGATTCCCTATGAGCAACAAGATGGCACCTTTACTTAGTACATAAGAAAATATGATTTATAGTTTATAAAATGATACATTATGTTTAAAAATACAAATTTAGAAAACCAAAATAAATATAACATTTTAAAAAGAGTGTAAAAACTTTATGCACTTTCAAAAAAAAAAAAGCTATTAAATATAAGTTACTATTTAAAAGTCATGGCATTTAAAAGGTATTAAAGTAATAATTTATTATCAATTCATGTGATAAACTAGATTTTATTGGAAATAATTTATATAAAATGAGTGGAAATATTCATTGATAGGTTAATGATGGAACTAAAATTTTAAAAAAATAATTAGGAGCCTTCTAGCCTTCGTGGATCTAAAGATACGGCCTTTGGAGTGAAAAAAAAACTCAAATAAGACCCTAAAATTGGAAGGGTGAGCCCATAGAGACTAAATAGTTAAGTAAGATAGTCACACAAAAAATATCACTATGTGTAGCCACTATATGTTAAGTTTTGTGGTTAGCATTGGTCACACAAGTGGTCTATGTGTTAGTTGTTTAGTGAAAGCTAAGGTTAAGCCTAGGGAGGATCTTTCATGCACACCTAAACATAAAAAAATGCCATACGATATGTTTTTATAATATTATTTAAATCTATGAATTTATTGAAAGGTATAGAAGTGAATGATACAAAAAATTGAAATAAGGGTCTCTAATTTGTAATACAGAATGTATAAAAATTATAGAAACCCCTACATGCTCTTGTCCTTCCTTGGAGTCTCCAAATTTAGTAAATTTCCATAATTTAACCATTGAGTAATACAAAAAATTAGTTTTTTTTAAAAATTTTATCAAATAATATCAAGACAATGTATAAAAAATCATAATTTTGATAAAAATAAAAAAACCCTCAATATTTCATTTAAAACATTATTTTGGCCCAAATGAAAAATAACCAGATGGTTTTTTTAAAACACAAAATAATGGGGGGCTCAAAAAATGATAGAATTAGAAGCTAAAAATAGTGGTATAAATCTCCCCAAATAATACTCTTTTAGATATATTTTTAAATGACCATAAATCCAACCGAAGGAAAACTAGATTTGAGATATGAAGACATGTGACTTGTGGGGAAGGAATCTAGTATCGTGTGATAAAAATAAAACTACCATTGAAGAATATATATTTCATTGGAAGTGAAAAAAAGGTGGACCCAAGTAATATCTACAGTACAAACACACCATCTATAAAGATGCACTCAGAAAAACATTTTCACTAATAACCTAAATGCATCAAAGAAAATAAACAAATGTACATGGTAGAGATGTGAAACCAATTTTTTTCCATAATAAAAATATATAATAAGGAATGATTCATGGTTGTTTATAATCACTACATATATACTATCCCAAATTAACAATATGCTCTAAGATACTTGATTACCAATAAAGGACATAAAAGTTCTTTATATATGAAGTGAAAAGGTGACTGGGAGATTGATTATTGGTGGAGTGGAAGGTGGAATAAATCCCTAAGTAAACATAAATTTATTGAAATACTTCCACATGTGTGAGTTTAACCACCACATTAATTATACATATCAAAAAATTGTGCCCAAACTATATCCCACTTAGATAACATAATTACTGAAGGTGGAATTCACATCAAGTGTGAAGACATACACTAAAAATATCAACATTGATTAGCTCAATTAGGGATGTAATATAAGTTAATTTTATCCACAAAAATGTAATTATTACTATATAATGTGATTTTTAGCATAATTATTCTTGATTTAATCACTGATTGAAAAAATTAATTTATTGGTTCAATCAAGGATGTAATTTGGGTCAATTTGAGCCACATAAACCTAACTATGACCATAAAATGTGATTTAGGCCTTAAATAGCACCAATTTCATCACTAATTGAAATAATCACTCAATTGGTTCAATCAAATATAAAATTAAGGCTAATGTCATCCCTATGAACCTAATTATAACTATACGATGTGATTTGGGGCTCAACTAGCCTCAATCGCATCACCGATTGAGAAAATTACTTAATTTGTTCAATAAATTTTTTTTATGATAATATGAATCCCATGAACCTAATTATGACTATATGATGTGATTTAGGGCTCAATTGGTCCCAATTTAGACACCAATTAAACTAATTACATAATTAATTCAATTGGGCTTGTAATTTTGGATAATTTAATCCATGTGAGCCTATTTTTGAGTATAAAATATGATGTGGGGCTCAATTATCTCCAATTTCAACATTTATTAAACCAATTACTTGATTAGTTGAGTGAGAGATGTAATTTAATATAATTTGACCATTGTGAACCTAATTGTGACTATACATTATGACTTGGGGATCAACTTGCCATAATTTCATCACTGATTTAAATGATTACTTAATTGGTTCAATAAAAGAATATTTTTTTTGAAAATTTTTCTCAATGTAAGCCTATTAAAAATTAGTAAAATTATGGATGTGTTTTATCATATTGTTGATCTAATATAGTTTTATAGGTATAAAACATTGAAATATTATTTAGATTATAATATATGATATTTAAGCATAAATCCGAATGTAAATTAGAATTGAAAATTGAGATTGATTAATAATTAACATATGTTAAATATAGTAATTAAAACCAAGGAAAATGTAAATATATATTATTATATATGGTTGACTATAATATGTGTGCATGTTTAACTCTAAAATATAGATTGGGGAATTTAGGTTTAAAGGGGTAGAGATAGCATGGGGCATAAGGATAGTAAATTATCTCTAAAGCAAACTAATTAATTGAAAACTCAAATAAAACATATATTAAATTTATTATGTTGAGATATGCTAAAGATGGAAAATACAACTATAATATATATTGAAATGATAATGAAAATAAGATACTTGGTTTCATTGGTAATACATATATAAATATGGAATAGGTAGGAAGTAGTCTAGAAAATGATTTTGAATCAATCATCATATTTTGGAAAAAATACCTATGTAGATGAAAACACTTGCATCGACCTAGGATGGTTACGTTGATGCTTCCATCTAGATTAGACATAGGTATATAATAAAAAATACCTACTAAAATTAGATTTTACCACCTAGATGCATATAAATTTTGTGTTGCCTTCACTATGGCGCATTTAGATCTAGGTCATGGACAGTCACTTCTTGTCAAATGATAAAACCCTAGTTCTTCATTTTCATTGTGGATATGGAAAAAATGGGTTATTGGTCACACTATGTCAAGATGACCTAAATAACCCTCTATTAATGATCACTACCTACATAGCCAATACTATGAAAAGAGCCTCAGACTTATGTAGTTCTCCCCTACATGTTGGATTATGTGTATTATGCAAGATGTATACATAATATTTTTAAACTTTATCAATTATTAATGATTTATCTCTTATAGGAATCCATTGAATATCAATCTCTCTAAGTGAATGCATTAAAGGGTGCACTAGGAAAGGGGTTGGTAGATATTTGGTGCTTCAAAGGATTGTTGGCACCTATACCACCACCTAAAACTAATACAATCTACTATTATCCATTTCCCTAAGCATTAAAACCATGCTTATATAGTCCCTATGCAATTCACCACCCAAAATTGACCTTAGCTAAGAAAGAAACCCCTTTTATCATTTTTACTACTAGTCAATTGGGTCAAACCCATTATGGGTTTATAACACATTATAAAATTATGTCAGTCCAAACCAACATAGTCTGAGATATAACAGATCTATTTATAGCCTAATAAAGTCAACTAAGTTAATTACATCAGATAAATTCTTGAGAGGTTTAGGGTTAATACATGGATATAAATACCCCCTCAACTTCGTTTCTAAATAGAGAATAAGTCAATTTCACATCATTACTACTAGCAAATCTACTTATTTAATCAATATGAGGTTTCATTGCTTAGATTTTTACCTTGGAGAAGTAACACTTGTCTTGGATACATAGGAGAAGTATTATATCCTAGAGATGATTTATCCCTGTGATCCTTACAATTCCATAACAACTTCTTGTAAAGCACCATTGGCTAAGGGAGAGATTGAGGCATGATGGGTTCACTTCAATAAGGTAAGTATATTCGTAGCCTTTCATATTTTGATAAGTATATATTGTAGAACTAATGGATTGAATTATATATCTCCTTTATTATATTATTTATATTTTATAGGATTATCTTTGAATGTTTATCATCTTCCCCATTTGTGCCACAAGATTTGGTGAGTAGTATATTAGCTTGCATATTCATTTACTAGATCAAATTACATGTTATTTAGTAAATTAGATTACTTATTATTATTACAATCATAAGACTTAGCTACGGTTATCACAAAATAGTATTTGACTAAAGGCCTTAGAAACCTCTCCTTTGCCATTGTGTGATAAGAGACCTATTAGAGTAGGTTCAATAGATCCATTATTGGTCATGACCTAGATATAAATGTATTGCCAAGTGGACTTGTTAGTTGATTACCTTCTCCGAGATTGAATATTATTAAGTTATATATATATATATATATATATATATATAAATATGTATATATATATATGTATATATATATATATATATATAGTTTCACTTGCATACATTTTGGTGGACCCAACGTAAATCTAACCCTTACAAATTTTAAATTTTTTAGTACAGACAAATGGATCAACCCTATTGATTTAGTTTAAAACTCTATGGAAAGGTTTTCATACTTATTTGACCCTGTCAACCTACTTTGGCTTTGTGTGTTGTTTTTTATAGCTTCATCGACTAGGTCGACCTAGTTATGGCATCATTTTATAGGTTTTCCAACTGAAGTAAACCTGTCAACCTTGTTTGGATTTCTATGCATGAAATTTAAAGTATCAAAAAATTATATCAATATAATCAACTTAGTTTATTTTTGTACCTTAAACATTTAAATGAATCAATCCATTCAACTCCCTTTTTTTCTACATTTTTTCATTTTGTAACTAGGTTAATCTAATCAACATAGTTCTATATTTTAAGTCATTTACTAGTTTTATTTATTCTAAATATTCTATCTTATGTCTCTATAGGTTTAAATTTCCACCTAGACAACATAGGTAAAAAAACAAATTAGCATCTTTAGGAAAACCACTACATCGACCTAGTTGACTTTGTATTATTTATATGTAATCAGAAATGTATCATGTCTATAAATAAATCCTAGATCAAATGGGAAAAAACACAATTACATTTCCAATTAGGGAGCATATAATTTTTAAGTGGGAGCATGACCACTGTGAGGATCCACTAGACCTAACTAGGGCATCACTTGTCACAACACACTGTGTTAGATAGGGTTCCAAAGCCTATAGTCTAACATAATTTCACAACAACCCTACAAGATTATTATGATTTAATACTTCACTAATCTAATAACAAGAAAAGTAAATGTAATCTAGAGCACACCAAATCTTATGGCACAAAGTGGGGGTTAGTAAAGCAAAGCAATCAAAACATGTATAGGGAACCTTGAATAAATTAAGTATATTTAACACACTAATACATGAAATATGAAGAGTAATATTATTTGAGTCAACACTTATGCTACTTATATCTACTAAAATATATTAGAAAAAATTTAGAATATACTTACCTAAATGTGAACCCATTGAGACTTAATCTCTCCCTTGGCAAATGGGGCTTCACAAGAGGTTGTTGTGGTTCATAAAAATCACTTTTTTAGGCCAAATCATCTAAGACATATTCAAAAGACTAGATTCTTCAAAACAATAAACCTAAGCTAAGTCTCCTCAAGTATAATGGTGTAAGAGTAGATTGTGAAGAAGTGTGAGTGAATAATAAATCTTGATTACCTATCTTAATAATGACTAAAATGACCTTGTATTTATAGGCAAAACTTACCCTAAATTAATTTGGGTATGTTGATTGTGCTAAGTCAACCCAATTAACCTAAAACATTTTTAGGCTAACTCACTAGGTCTGTGTTGGGTCAGCTGGAAGGATAATAAAACAAAAGAGAGAAAAGGGTCCTTAAATTGTACTAGGTTGACTAGGTTGACCTAGTATGTTGAATAGGTCAAAAGGGTGCCCAGCAAGGAAATGAAAGATGAAAAGAGGAAAAAGACTAGAAGACTATGTAAGGGAGGAGAAATAACTTATGGAAAGGTTTTAGGAACTATTTGGATTGGTAATAATGTGGAAATAAGGGACAACAATCCTATGAATCACCAAAGGTGTACCCACCCCTTTCCCAGTGCACCCTTTAAGGTGTGCAATAAGAGAGACTGAGTCTTGATAGGTTCTTATAAGATGTAAAGTGTCGGTATTTGATAAAAGTTTAAAATATTGTGTATGCATAGGCCCCACTCAAATCTCATCACATGTCACTAAGGTTTAATAGGGTACGGGTCTTTGAGAAAGAACATAAAGACACACACAATTTTGATGCTAAAAAAATGTTGTAGTATTTTAAATTAAAAATGACTAAAATTAAATGACTAAATGGGAAACTAATCTAAAAAAAAGTAAATGAATAAAAAATAAATAACTAAAAAAGTAAATGCAATGCATACCTTTACTTACTTTATCATGGTATCATTGTCTATTGTGTTTTTAGTTTTGATTATGTAGGGCACATAGACTACTTTGGACAAACCCAAGAATATAAAACTAAAGAGCAAAAATAAATAAACACAAAAAAATATAAGATAGTTGGTGCTATGAGGATGGGATGTACTTGGGAAATTTGCTATGTTAGACCAAAAGACCAAGTCAAATAATAAGAGTAAACTGGGTAACCAAAAATCCAAGGCTACTAAAGACCAAAAAACTAAAACAAGTAAACCTCAAGTAAGAAAGGCAAACTTGCCAAATCAAACCAAGGATACATGTTTAAAAATGAATGATAAGAAAGATAAATCAATGGTAAAAGGAAAAAAATGGTTAAATAACATTAATGAGTGAGTAGTAACAATCCACATCTCACTCAATAATGGAAAAATGATGCATAAAAAAGAGAACAACATCATTGAGTGATTAATAAAAATCCATATCTCACTCAAAAATGGAAAAAGGTTATGAACTCAGGTGTCCATAATAGTGAGACAAAAAAATCATGAAAAATGGGAAAAGGAAAGTAAAGTAAGTCTAGTAAATGTAAAATGCTATAAATAAAATGATCCAAAGTTACTCAAACATGTTGTTTTGCTCTAAGGATAAATAAAACTAAAACAAAGTACTACTAGCATGTTTTTAAGAGATGAAAAAGAAGGAATTAGAAGAAGAGGGAAAATAGATTTGGAATCATAATTTGTCTATCAAGGGGGGGAAATGAAATGGTTGGAAGGGAGAGTGAAGGAAAAAATAAGGTAGAGAGAATTCTTTATCAAAGTCAAGACACTCAAATTAGGTTTGTCAAAACAAGAGGACTTTTGACCTTAAGGACTATGAATAACTTCTCTTAGTGACACAAGTCTTGGGTAAAAAAATGGAGTATATAGATCATCCCATGAAGGATATATGGAGGAAAAGTAAAATAGACCTACCTCTTTATGACTTGTTTCTTATTTTTTAGGACCCCTTATAAAGTCATCGGTCTATTACATAGATTGGGTACTTGCATGAGAAAGTAGGTAGCACCATTTTTTTTTGAAATCCCCTATTATAATCTACTGGCCTACCACACCCCAAATAAATTTGGCTCTATGTGAAGCTGAATGTGGAGTTTGAGATTCAATTAGAGATAGGAGATGTGTTTATAATCACATATTTTGGTGTTATTTTACTTTTAAAAATATTCAATATTTTTGCCTTTTGATATCATTGCCTTTTATTTTAAAATGATTTAGCTTTTAACTTTCTTTTGATGGGTTTTTCTAGACTCCTCTTCCATACAGATTTGGAAAACCAAACATGGGTGATAAAGATGAATTTCATTTGAATACTTGGGACAAGGTTTCTTAGAGAGAGAGAACTTTAAAGAGCATGGGGTCTAAAAGTCATAAATTGAGGTGAAATAAAAGTGTTATCTTGACTTCGACATTGTTTTATCTAATGAGGAGATGAAAGAAAAGAAAAATCAAGAGGAGTGACACATGAACAATTTAAATTGCTTCAAATTACAAAAAATGTGACAAGGGAAAAAATAAGGGATATGATGATAGAAAAGTGTGTTTTTTTATCATAATAAATAGGGAAATGGAGGAAAACATGTAACATAGATTGTTGTGTAGATTCCATCTAGCAAAAGAAACAAAAGCTAAAGTTGAGAAAAATTATTAATAACATAAAAAGAATGGTAATTTTATGAGGGATGGGTCCTATCCACTATTTTATAAATAAACTCATAAAAGAGAAACCCACGAGGGTGCTAATAAGCAAGAGAAAATCAAAGTGAGATCCTTATTACAAAGAAACTCACAAAGAAAAACCCAAAGGATGCCAAAATAACATTTGCAAGTAGCAATAAGAGAAAGAAATGATTAAAATATGGTGCTTTTATGAGAGATATCGAGTCCTATCCATGGTCTTAAAAATTAAATCACAAAATAAAGACCCAATGGATGTGAAAAATAAGATAAAATAAAAGAAAATAATGAAGACTATGGTACATCAGGAAACCAAAAGACCAAAAGGGAGGAATAAAGGTTTGAAAAAGGAAGGAAATTTCTATAAAGGGAGAGATCCATGCTTAAGTTACCTACAAAAAGATGTTAGAAAGATATATATTGAAAATATGACATGAAGGAAATGTTTAGGCAAAGTACTTTTTGAGGAACTAGGTGTTGGTAGGTTCTTTAAAAACATGGCCTTCATTAGTTTGAAGGCGATAAGTGCTTGGACCAAGAATGTCTTTGACTAAATATGTCCCCCATAATTTTTGGGCATATTTTCCTTTTTTGTCATGGGTGTAATCTAATTTAAGGACAAGATCACCAACATTAAAAGTGCAGATTTTAACACATTTGTTATGTTGTCAGGTGATACAAGCCTTGTATTAGCAATTATGTTGTAATGCAAAAAGATGATGTTCATCAAGAAGATTAAGGGCATGAAGGTGATATTTAAGTAATTCTTCATCAGGAATAATGCCATGAAGATATATATGAAGAGAGAAAAGCTTAACTTCGAATAGAAGGACTGACTTATAACAATAGACTAATGAAAATGGAGTTTCCCCATTAGCAGTACGTATGCTAGTCTGATTGGCCCAAAGTGTAGGGTAAATATGAATATGCCAATCCATATAGGTTTTATAAGTTGTATTTTAGAGAATTTTGTTAAGAATTTTATTGATGGCCTTAGCTTGACTATTACATTGTGGATGGTAAGGCATGAAAACTTGTGATTGATCTTAAATTTTTTATAAATTTATTTAACATGTTTATTTTTGAAATCACCACCATTGTCAAAAATGATGGTATTAGGAATGCCAAAGTAGCAATTAATTTAGTTAATAATGAATTTAGATATGGTAGGACCAGTAACATTAATAAGGGGCATGGCTTCTATAACTTGGCAAAAGTACTCAGTAGCAGTGATCTTAAAGACATGCCCATCTTGAGAGTGAGGAAGTTTACCAATAAGATCAAATCCCCATGTGGAAAATAGCCAAGGAGATTCAATAGTTTAAAGCTCAGTAGGAGGTGAATGGATAAGATCATTATGAAGCTGACAAGGAGTACACTCTTTAGCATATTAAATTACATCCTTTTCAAGAGTAGGCCAAAAGTAACCCATATATAGGCATTTGGATGCTGTAGCATCTCTGCTATAGTGACCATTGAAAATTCCCCCATGTGATTGTTCAATAAAAAGAGGGACCTCATCTTGCATAACATAATGGAGCAAGGTACCTTCAATGTTGAAATAATAGAGGATGTTATGTCAAAATACATACTTGAAAACTTGTTTACGAATGTGTGTCTTTACATGAGAATCTAGATTAGGAGGATAAGTTTGATGTTCTAGATATTGGATGATATTTTGGTACCATATGCTTTGTTAAATTTTCATAGCGTCAATGTGACAGATAAGTGAATCGGGTGGTTGGGTAGTTGATGGAGATTTTTTTAATTTGTATAATAAAGGAATAATAAAAAATAACTTGATGAAGATGTAAGAGAGAAGTTGAAGAGGCAAGAGAATCAATAATGGAAGTTTGGTCTCAAAGACTAGGCTTGATAGTGAAAGAGATAAAGTCCTTAGCAAGAGTGGTTGAAATTTGATGATATGTGATAGGGTTCTCTCTTTTACATTGATAATCACCATTAACTTGATGATAAATGAGGTCAGAATCTCATAAAGCATGAAGATGTTGGATGTCTAGATCAATAGAAGCTATCATGCCTATGATAAGATCTTCGTATTCAACCATATTATTGGTGAAATCAAAGATGAAGTAAAAAGATAAAGGAATGATCTTACAAATAGGAATAGTGAGAATTCAACCTACCCTAGCTCCTTATAGGCATTTAACACCATCAAAGTGGAGGGTCTAAATATCCTCATGCAAGTCAACATTAATTTCAGGGAGCTCTTTGATAACTACCTTTGGTTTAGTAGTACCTGAGGGAGGGAAGGATTCTTCAAGACTATTAGCTTCAAGATCAACAATAAAATTTTGAAAATAGTCTTTAAGGGATATATCTTGATTAAAAACTTCAATGTAAAGGATATTGTCATTGAGAATATCATCTTGAAGTGAAGAAGTGGTCAAAATGGGAGCTATGGTAAGTTGATCCTTTGATAGATTTTTATGTGATGATGCAAAGATCAAATTCCATTAGTAAGACCATCCAATTGCTAATTCTATCTCCAGGAAGAAAGGATTTGGAGAAGAAATAACAAAGGGGTTTCAAATGATTGATGATATAAGTAGTTTGGTATAGAATATAATGATGAATATTTTTAGCGACAAAATAGATAGCAAGGCAATCACACTCAACTTTAGTATAACATGTCTCATAATCAATAAGTCCTTGGCTAATGTAGTAAATAACATACTCTCTTCCTATATCATCTTCTTAGGAAATCATTACCCCAATTGAAATAGGTGTGGAAGAAGTATAAGTAATTAATGGTTTATCATTAGAGGGTGGATGAAGTGTAAGTGGATGAAGTAATGATTCTTTCATATTATCAAAGGCTTTTTGACATGGATCCATCCATTCCAAAGTTGTACTTTTCTTGAGAAGAGAATTGATAAAGTGAATGTGATGATCCATTTTAGGGAAAAATCATCTAATTACCCCAAGTTTGCCTAAATAAGTTCAAATATTAGGAATAGATCGAGGAATGGGCATGTTAATAATATCACTAATTTTAGCTAGGTTAACATCAATACCATGAAGAGAGACTAAGAATCCTAACAATTTAGTAGATGTGACTCCAAAAATACATTTGAAAGGATTAAGTCTAACTTTGTATTTAAGGAGATAGTCAAAGATGATATCAAGATTAGAAAGATGGTTCTTACGATGTTTGGATTTAGCAATAAGATCATCTACATAAGTTTCAACAATTTTTTGGATGAGATTATGAAAGATGTGAGTCATAGCACATTGATAGGTAGCTAAGACATTTTTAAGATCGAAGGGAATTTTGACATAAAAATAGGTTCCCTATTCTATGGTGAAAGTAGTCTTATGTTGGTCCTTAGGAATGATGTGAATCTAATTGTATCCTGAGAAGCCATCAATAAGAGACAAAATTTCATAACCAATTATGGACTCGATGATGGAATCTATTGAAGGTAAGGGGAATTTTTCCTTAGGACAAGTAATATTAAGGTTACATAAATCAATACAAATGTAGATGACCATAGTGACCTTCTTTTGAATGAGAACAATGTTAGAAACCCATTCAAAATAATCCACTAGTTTAATGAAACTAACATCAAGTAGTTAAATGATTTCCTTATGACATAGATTAGTAACTTTAGGTGGTAATTTTAGTTACTTTTTATGCACTAGCTTAGAATCAAGATAAGTGATGATGTTATGAACCACAATACTAGGGTCAATTCTAGGCATGTCTTATAGGAACAAGTGGATACCTCTTGATATTTATCAAAAAATAAGCTAAAGTTGTCATGCTTAGATGGTGAGATTTCATGAAAAATAATTATTGGTCAAGGAGAAGATGGGGTACCATATTTTATATGATTTATTTCTTTAATAGGCATGGCATTGTTGTCTTGAAAATGGTAAGGTTCATTAGGCAAGGCTGAAAATGGATTTGTTTTAGGATCAATGCTAGCGATAAAGTTATTGAAGTAAGGATTTTTATTCTTGAAATTTTTAAGTTTATGATGTTGCCGAGGAAGTTGAGGTTCCTGAACATGAATTAGATCAAGAATAGCTTCATCAATAGGAAAGGTAGGAATAGGACCATAATATTCAACATCTACTTCAAGGTCTAGAATTTGATTGGCATGATGATCATATTCAGAATGAATCTAACAAACATTGGTTGCCTTGGAATTTAGTGTAATTTTAGAAGTAGATGAAGAGGATGGATCTAAAGAGAGGAGTTTTGATATATTTAATGATGGGGGAAGAATATGAAGAAAGGATAGGATCTCTAGGAGGTAGATAAGATACAAGAGAATTTTTATGTTTGAAAGGTGTAATTTGTTCTACCACCCAAGGAGTATCAATAAGTGGAGAATTGGTAGGAGGTACATGATCCTCAGGATGTAAGTTGTTTTGTGTATATATGGTATGTAAATCCCAATTTAAGGCATGAATTTGGTCTAAAATCTTTTGATAGTGTTAGACATCCAAGTCTCTAGAGTGAGCTTGGGCTATGATATAGTTGTCATCATATATTGGAGAAATTGTACATACTTGGGAATTGAGGGGAGTTTCAGAAGGTGAAATCCCAATGTTGCTAAATGTACAAAGGGTCATGGTGAGAGGATCTTGGAATAATTTAGCCACTCCAAAATAATTTTAAGTGAAGTCATATTTAGGTAAAGATGGCTCCTGAGTATTGCATGGATGGGAAATTGGCAATCTCATCCATGATAGGAACAATATGATCTTGAAGTAAGAGAGAAGGAGGAAGCCAATCCATAATAGATGGAGTTAGCTTCTTAGTATTGTAATTATCTTACAATTGATTGGGCTCATCATCATCAAAATCAAAAAGAGTAACTTAAATATCATTGTTCATGTGGATGAACTTAGGTAAAGAAGGACTATTGATTTTATAAATTGTAGTAATTTGATATTGAGGCTTAGGATTGGGAAGCTGGATGCTCCATGGGTTGGGATCAACTTCATGTTTTTAACATTTTCCATTATGTAAGAATTTAATATGCTAACTACCAAAAGAGGTGATGGCCCTCATCTGATGAGTCCATGGATGACCAAGAAGAATGTTATAAGATAAAAGAAGATCAAGCACCATAAGCTTGGTTCTGACAGTCTTAGGTCTAATGGTCAATAGAAGCTAAATGCATCCAAGTGGCTTTTAATTAGTCTTTTCAAAGCCATGACAAGTAAGAATATTTTATTTAATATGATCTTTGTTATAACTAAGTTGTTAAATGAGCCATAAGGATGTAACATTAATACCAAAACCTTCATCGACTAGAACTTTTTAGATAAGGGTGGTATTAATGGCTACTTTGATAAAGAGAGGCAAATCATCATCATGAAAAAAATGTCATCATTGGTCATGTCCTCTTCAATAAATTTAATGGAAGGTTTGTAATAAGGACACATAGTCTCAATGGCATTGACATTAGTTGGTTGAGAATCGATATAAGGTGGTTATTCATCTATGAAAGATGGATCTTTAATTTCTTGAAGCCATTGCATAAGAAATTTATGATGATAGGGTGAAGTGTGAACCAGCTCCATAAGAGGAATATTACAAAGCATAAAGTTGAGTTCTTCAAGAAAATTCCAATTTTATTTAGAAGAACTAGCATGATTTTTATAAGGGAAATTATATTTAGGAGGTATAGATGTGGAGGGAGGATCGAAAGGAGGAAGTTCTTCCTCAAGTGCTTCTGAATCAACATGAGTGGTAGTGGTATCTTTAAGGAATTATTATTCTAAATATGGTTTCTTAGGCTTGGTAATAGGATCTTTGTGAGTCATTTTATGATGATAATTAAACTTATTAGTGTTGACATATTGAGAGTTGTTATAATATAGGTCATAATCGACATCGATGACACAAACATCCTTGATATTTGATTGATAATTGTTTGAAGAAGATTTTTGATTATTAGAAGTAGAAGATTTAAAGGTTTTCTATTTTTGAGATGTGGTAGCATACTCTTGATGATGAAGTTTGATCATATCCTCATGGTTGAACGAGTCACCAAACATATAAGAAGTGACACACATAGTGATCCCTCTACAAGATTCATGGGAATGCCCAATGTTAGCATGGAACTAGTAAAATAGATTGGGATCATACCACTTAGGAGGAGTAATGGGATAAATGAAAGGTTTTGAGGGTGGTAAAAATTGTTCGATTTGTTGAATTGAAAGAGGTGTGTGAGATGGTAAAGGGACATAAGATTTGGCAACTCCAGGTTTGGCTTAGGGAGTATTTCTAACAATAGCATTAAATGTTTGAAAAGATTCTTTAATAAGTTTATTATTGGGTTTGAATTTATTCATAATAAAGTCTTGATGATTAGCTTGGTAAAGATCTTCATTAATATTTTGAAGATCAAAGGTTCAAACCTTGTATTGAAGAGTGGAAGTCAAATCATAATAAAGAGTTTGAATAAATTATCATCAGTCATATTATGATCGACTTTATGAGCTAAAGATTTTCATCTTTGAATAAAGCCATGAGCCGATTCATTAGGACATTGTTTAGCATTTATAAAGTGACTAAGACAATTTTAAATAAGATCATTATGTTGACACTCTTTAACCAAAGGATTAACCAAATCTTCAATTTTCCAAATAGAATGTTGAGGAAGTTTATTATACCATTCTAATACATCACCAGTGAAAGTTTTGACTAATAGTTTAGTTGTGGAAAATTTGTTAGTTTGGATCCATTCTTTGTAAAGGTTACCAAAGGCTTTGAGGAATGAAGCAGGGTCTTTAGTCTCATCATATTTGATAGTTCGAGTTATGTTACAAATATCAATGGATACAATGAAGGGAGATAAAGGCTCATTTTGAATGGTTTGAAGCATCTTTTTATTCATTATGGGTTGAGGAATAACATTACCTAAGGCATCCCTGAGAGGTAGAAGAATATAATTAGGATTAACTTGAGGATGAAATATTGGAGGTTGATTAGTCACAGTGATTAAATGTTATTGAATTTACATAATTTTTTTGGTATTAGAGTTTTGCATGATGTTTATTTGTTGAGTGACTTGAGCTAAGATTTGGGTTGTATTAGGAGGTGATTTAGTGTTGGTTGGAGCACTCCTCGAATTAATGTTAGGGGGAGGATTATTAGAAGAAGGGTTATTAGTGGGATTATTAAATAGATTTGTATCAATCACTCTTACATTAGTTTAGAAATTTTGAGAAGTGTCTTGTTAAGTATGGAAAGGGTTGGATCCATAAACTTCATCTTGAGCTGTTATATACACCATGTCATAGTTCATAGATGAAGGAGGAGAAGAGGTGACCCAAGAGTGATGGTTCTCTTAGGAGGAAAAGAGAGGAAGGAATGAACATCCCATATATTATTTAAATTAATTTAGGTTGTCCAAAAATATTTTGATAGGATACCTCATTTTGACTGAAGAGAGATGAATAAAATGCAAAAATTAGAAAAATGGGAAACTAGATTTGAAAAATAGGAAAAGTAGGAAACAATACTAGGTCAACCAGATCATTGTAGTGCAAGAAATAAGGCTTGCAGACTGTACTAAATTGACTAGGTCAATCTAGTGTAGTGCATAAAAGCCAAAAAAAGTACAAGGTCAACTAGATCAACCTAGTATAGTGAACAAGGAAGAGGAAAAGATTGATAACAAGCTTGGAAATGAAACAAGATAATTTAAAATTAATCTAAGAAAGTAAGTGTAAATAAGAAACACACAATCAATTAAATTAACGTTGGTCAATCTAATTGATGCAAACAAAGAAAAATCTTTCAAAAATGCTAGCAAATGTAAGATTTTACACATACAATTGATCAAAGAGAAAGCAAAAAACTTGAAATTAAAGCTAGCTATTCAGTCAACCTAGAATGCTGATTAGATTATTAAGAATGATTTTAAATGTAAAGAGAGATTGGCTATAATCAAGGTACTAAATATTAATCTATGGATAGTTTTAGGTAACTTTAGGATGAAAGGGACTGTAGTGGTAATGATACATGATTGGTATTAGGTCCTACCCCCTCACTTCACACACTACAACAATAAGGGTAATGGGTGCTTCACCAAAATATACCATTAATCATGATTTATACTTAACTAGAACATCAAGTCAACTTCCCCCTTGGTGATGAAATCCAAGTAGGTTGGCCTAGGTAGTAAAATTTTTAAATTCTTATTGATTTTTATGTGGTTTGACCATGTGTGAAAAAGAATAGAAATAGTGAAACTAAGCGATTAATTGAAAATATCACAATTAGACTATGTGAACTATTCTAAGCATGAAAACAACTTAAAAGAAAGATGTGATTAACATAAATGATTCATTTCAACTTTGAAACAAGGTATAGTTGAGAAACTACATGAACAATCATATAGAATAGGGTTGATAGAGCTAAACTTGTACTGTGGAAACAAAGTTTGAAAGTGAACTAGGTTGGTTAGGTCGACCTAGTTATTTTAGAAAACATAGAAATAAGTCTATAAGATCGACCTAGTTGACTATGTGGAGATAGTTTTGAAGACTACAAACTTAAAAGGAAAGTACAGAAAAAGGAAAGATATAGAGAAATAGAAACTAACCTAAATGGTTTAGAGATGAAATGAAGAAGATTACTAATATGAGACCTTGGAGAAAACTAGCAAAAACCTATAAACTGGTTCAAGCTAGTCAAATAAGTTATAAAGGAACCTACTAAAAAAATGCTAAAAATGTACTAGGTCAACTTAGTTGACCTATTAAGTTGAATAAGAAGTCTATAAACTTGAAAAACTTGTATTGGGTTAAGCTGGTCAATCCAATTATCTAAAAAAAATATGAAACTTCTAGAAACCTATACTGGGTCGAGTTGGTCGAGCCAGTTACCTATTTTTTCAAAACTGTGCACAGAGATAAATAAACTAGGTTGATAGGGTCAATCCAACATAGTAAATATATGATAAAAGTAATGATGAATAGAAATGAAATAAGTAAAAAAAATCTTGTAGGGGTTTTATTCATGTTGGGTTCACCAGAGTGTATACAATCAAAAATGCTTCATGTCCATAAATTAATCCTCGATCGGATGGGATAGAGCACACCTACACTTCCAATTAGGGAGTATACAATTATTAAGTAGGAGCATGACCAATGTAAGGATACACTAGATCTAATTAGGGGATCATTTCTCATAACACACCATGTAAGAGTCTAACACAATTTCACAATAACCCTAAAAGAGTCATGTGATTTAATATTTCACTAATCTAATAACAAGAAAAGTAAATCTAATCTAGTGTGTACCAAATATTATGGAAAAAAATGGGGGTTAGTATATCAAAGAAATCAAAACATGTATATGGAACCTCAAATAAATTAAGTATGAGTAACACCCTAATACATGAAATATGAATAGTAATATTATTTGATCCAACACTTATGCTACTTCTATCTACTAAAATAGAGGAGAACAAAGTTAGAATATACTAACCTAAATGTGAACCTATTGAGATGCAATCTCTCCCTTGACCAATGGGGCTTTTTAAGAGGTTTTTGTGGTTTTTAAGGATCACTTTTTTAGGCTAAAGCATTCAAAACCTATCCACAAGACTAGATTCTCCAAAATAAGAAACCTAAGATAAGTCTCCTCAAGTAGAATGGTGGAAAAATAGATTATGAAGAAGCATGGGTGAATAATAACTCTTGATTACATATCTTAATAATGGATAAATTGACCTTGTATTTATAGGTAGAACTTACCCTAAAATCATTCAATAATGTCAATTGTACTAGGTCGACATGATTGACCTAGTACATTTTTAGGCTAACTCACTAGGTTTGTGCTAGGTCACACAAAAGGTTAATAGACCAAAAGATATAAAAGGGTCCTTAACCTATATTAGGTTGACCAAGTTGACTTGGTATGTTGAATAGGTCAACAGGGTGCCAAAAAAGGAAATGAAAGATGAAAAGAGGAAAAAGACTAGAAGACTATGTAAGGGAGGAGAAACAACTTAGGAAAAGGTTTTATGAACAAATTAGAATGGTAATAATGTATCAGTAAGGGACAACATTCTTGCAAATGACCAAATGTCTTCCCACCACTTTCCCAATGCACCCCTTAGGGCATGCACTTAGGGAGATTGAGTCTTGATGGGTTCTTACAAGATGCAAAGCATCAGTATTTGATAAAAGTTGAAAATATTATGTGTATAAATTATCTACTAGGTTCATTCTAACAAGATTAATAATTTATCTTTGTCAAATCTTAAGTAAATCTATTTTATCTCTTTTTCAAAATTTAAATTTTAGTATTATCTTTACCAATTTTTAGTTATATAAAACTGTACCTTTACAGTCTACTAAGTTAACTATCTTAACTTTGTTATGTATCTATTTTTTACCTAGAAAACTAAGTTGACTTGCTCTATTATGTTCATTCTTGCCTATCTTCCAATAGATTGAGTTGATCAACTCGAATCTATTTTGTTTTATTTGTACATCTTGGTCAAAAAGGTTAACCTTGTTCTATTTATATTTTTCCTAGTTCAAATAAAGATAATTAATCTATATTGATAGTAACTAAACTCACTTTGCTTTTTAGTTAGATAATTATTTATTTACTTTATAAAAATTACAAATTATCTTTTGAAACTTTGATTTTCACTCTTATTTCTCAATTTGTTTGGCTTTCTATAGAACCTGTGTATCGATAATTTTCAAAATACTTAGCTACTATCATGAAGGGCTAATCGATGCTATACTTATGGTCCTTGTATATTGCTTACAAATATCATAGTGTTAGGGGCTTGCCTCAATACTCATATCCATAGTAAAAAGTTAAACATGGTCTTTTTTTTCTACCTACCTCAAAGTATTTTAAAAATACCTAGGATTTTGCTCTTTATTGAACCTTAGGAATCCAACCATCTATTTTTTTGTGTGGTACATTGGTTAGAAATTAGTGCTAAGAAGCTACTTCTAGTTTACCCTCAAAATTGAGTTTATTGTGCTATGGAAATGGTACTTCTTTCATAGTCATTGCTCTAAAATATTGGACTGACACTATCTAATGGATAATAAAGTATCTTTGGAAGCCTAAACTTTCAATCAAAACCTTTAGTATGACTTCCTAATCTTATTTTTGAATAATTAATTAGATTATACAATTTATTATTGATACTTGTTTTATATTCTATGTTATATTACAAACTCATATTAGCTAACATTGATACAAGATTTGTGCTATGTGATGTAACTAGATTGACCAATTTGATCTAGTTTCCCATGTATTTCAATTTTTTTTGCTTTAATTAAAACTAAAATTTATAAACTCAGACCATTTAATTTTTTCTTAGATTATAGAAAATAGTCGACTTGGTCCATTCAATAATATACATACACTTCTATTGTATTTCATTTTATAACTACATTGAGCACCTCAAATTAGTTCACCTTAAATTATTTTTCTATAGAGAACAATCGACTTATTTGACTTACTATTCTTATATTTTTCATGTTCCCCAATATTTGTAACTACATCGATCTATTCAAATACATACTTATTGAATGAATGAATTATCTCTTAGACTTATTAAACTTCTATAGTTTAGTAAAACACTATGTTGACCTACTCAACTCCATACTAGTTGGTTGACAGAGTTCACCTTCAGTTTTGTTGGTTACCTATTCAAATGACAATGACCTATTCGACTATGTAGTATTTGGTCAACATAGTTCTTTTCATACCTACATTTTATCTAATTGATCCTCTACAATACTTGGTTGATTTAGTTTTATTTCCATAATTTTATTTCTTATCACAACCTTCATATTTAAATTTATTTTTATCTTGTTTAAACATCATGAAATCACCTATCAAAATATTTATTGATAACCTTAATCCATTTAGATGATACATGGGTTTCTATTTCTTACCTATCTTAGCCACTTAAGAGGATACTACCTCATGGTGCACTTTTTCCCATCCTTCATCTCAATCTATTGATTGCAACATGGTTTAAATCACACAAAGTGATGATTTAGATGGTCTTAATCCTTTTCACACTTCTCAGGACATCATCTTATCCAAACTTCCTTACTACACCATTGGAACAATCGATACAAGATTAAAAAATTATTCCATAAGGAATACTCCTATAGGAAACATCCCTAATACTAAAAATGGGAATGTTCCTCCTACCAACACTATCATTCCTCCTAAAAATACTAATATTCCACCTCTTAACACTAATAACCAAAATATACAAAATGATAACTCAAATTATTGCACAAATAGTCCAATAAATGAATGTTATGAAAATGACAAACACATCTCAAATGATGCAAATGTAACATCATCTATTAAAAATGACTAATCAACCTCCTCTTATATATTACCTCAAAATAATCAATATTTTATCCCTCCTCCTCTTAGAGATGCAAATGGGAATATCATTCCACAACCCCTTATGCATAATATGATGCTTCAAAATATTCAAAATATACCTTTAGCTCCTTTAATTATATCCATTGATATTGGAAACATTTCTCCAACTATTAAATACGATGGAACTAAAGACCCTGCATCTTTTCTTAAGGTATTTGGTAATATCTATAAGGAATGGATCCAAACAAATACCTTTGTAACTACCAAAATTTTAGTCAAAAAACTTACAATTAACATTTTAGAATTGTATATTAAATTTAATCAACATTCCATCATATGACTACAATATTTGGTTAATGATTTAGTCAAATAATTTAAACAAAAGGATCTTCAAAAAAATTATCTTAGTCATTTTATCAATTCTAAGCAATCAACCTCTAAATCAACTCATGATTTCATCACACAATGGAAATCATTAGCTCATAAAGTAGATCATAACATGAATGATGATAATATCTTAAAATTATTTATGAATAATTTAACACATTCCATTCAATACAAGGTTCAAACCTTTTCTCCACAAACTTTAAATGAAGCATTTGATCAAGCTAAAAGACAAGATTTCTTTATGAAATATTTTGAACCAATTCATAAATTAACCAAGGAATCTTTCCAAACATCAAATAATGAAATTAAGATTAATAATCCTCAAATGAAATCAATATTGGTCAAATTAGATAATAAACTTACTTCCCACCCACCATTAATGGTACCAAAAATGAAGCAGTTATTATCTCCATCTAAACCCTTCACCTATACTAGTGCCCCAACTTCATGGTATGACCCTAAATTTTTTGTTAGTTTTATGATGATGTGGGAATTATCATGAGACATGTCATGGGCTTATCAATTTTTTTGTTTATTTCATGATGGGAGACACATTTGACCATGATGATATATTCAAATTACATCATCATGATTATATTAAAGCTTCCTAAAAAAATAAGTTACTAAAACCATATCTTCCAAACCTCAAAAATATTATTCTACCTCTAACACACAACATTAAAATGATAATATTTATGCAATCGATGCTAATTATGATCAAAATTATACCAAATATCAATATGTTAATGCAACAAAATTAAACTAGAAACAAAAACCTACTCATAAAGACCCTTCTCCCAAACCTAAGAAATCATCCACCAAGGAACAAATACTTAAATATACTACAAATATTGTATGCAATCATAAATGCATCATGTCTATAAATCAATCCTAGCTTAGAAAAGATAGATCATACCTACATTTCTAATTGGGAATACATTTGTTAAGTGGGGGCATGACCAATATAGGGATCTGATAGACCCGATTAAGAGATCACTTGTCATAATACACCATACTAGTAAGGGTTCCAAAGCTTATAGTCTAACACAATCATGCAACAACCCTAAAAGAGTCCTAGGTTTAATGTTAACTCTATTATAATAAATAAGAAAGTAAATATAATATAGTGCACACCAAATCTTGTAGTACAAAGTGGGGGTTATAAAAAAAAAACCTAAACTAAACATGCATAAAAGAGATATACTCATGTCAATGTATACGAAATCCTAATGCATGGGAAGAGAAACACAACTACATTATCTATCTACTCTTACAATGGAGAAATAAATTTAGGAATAATTACCTTGAATATGAACCTATCGAGCCTCAATCTCTCCTTTGACCAAGGTGCTTCACAAGAGATTGTTTTTATATGTAAGGATAATAAAGACAAATCAACTCTAGGCTCACAACCTATCTTTACATCCAAAATACTTCTCCATAAGACAAGATCCATATCTCCAAATAAAGCATGAAACCATAAGATTTATTATTCAAGTAAAATGGTCAATAAATATATTTTCATTCACACTTATTCTTTTTTAAATTTGGTTGGAAGTGAACTAGTATATATATGGATATCTTGACCTAAATCCTCCCAAAAATGTCAATTGTATAGGGTCAACCTAGTTGACCCTGTATGTTTTCAGGGATAATTCACCAAGTCTAAGCTAGGTCAATTGAAGGGATAACAAACTCAAATATTAAAAAATACTTTTAGACTATATATGGTCAACTGAGTATAATCGACTATCCAAAAGGGAATTAAGGTAAGAAAAGGAGGATAAAACATGGTAAAAGACTATACTGGGTAAGGATGAGAAGAATAAGATTAGGGTAAATGGTTTTAGGAGATGAGTGTGTAGATGGAAAGTGTAAAAAGGGACAATAATCTTACAAAGCACCAAGGGTTTATCCACCCTTTTCTTAGTGCACCCCTTAAGGCATGAACTCATAGAGATTGAGACTTGATGGGTTTTTAAAAGATAGAAAGTCTTAGTAATCAATAAAATTTAAAAATAGTATGTGTATACATATACCCAACTCTAATCTCATTACGTGTCACATAAGTGTAACATGGGATGGTGCTTTAGGATGAAACATAATAACACACAATGCTGATGGTAAGTAACGTGCATTAAATAGAAAATAAGATAAATGAAAGGATAGAATTAAAAAACACATACCTTTACTTACCTTAGTGTTATAGATAAAGAATTTGACTGCAAGATAAAGTGAAGGCATCCCATGTGAAGAACACTAGGTGAACCTATAGAAGTTAGTGAAAAAAAAAGCCAAAAGTCAATTTTTTTGGAAAGATAGGCATATAGAGGTTAGTAGAGACAAAGTTTGTAGGAAAATTGGAAAATTAGGATTGTTAATGTAAGGTTTAAAATATTGAAGGCAAATAAATGATAAACAAATGACAAATGAATGGTAAATGATTGTATAACATAATAAATCATACTGGAAAGCATGTAAAACATAAATGGCAAAAAGGAAGTAGAACATACTAAATTACATTGGGAAGTATGTAAAACATGAATGACAAATGAAATATCAATGCAAGAAAACTTGAAAAAAGATATGTAATAAAGTGAAAAGTAACTCCATGTAAGATAGGCAAAAATAAAAACATGAAATATGAAAAATGAAATGTAATTTGAAGATGTGAGAAAAACATGAAGAAGGCATACATAAAGAGAAACATGTAATAATGCCAAATATCATATGTAAGATAAGTGAAGTCTACAAAAATCAAAAGAGAACATGATGGATAAATGAAAATAAAAAATCTCTAAAGGATGAAAGCTCAAACTTAGTGTTTTTTTATAGGAGATAATGTAATAAAACATAAATGGTGTAAGGATGTAATACATAGTTTCTCAAACATGGTTTTTTTCTCTAAGGATAGATAAAACTAAAAAAAAGTAATGCTATCATGTTTTTAAGAGGTAAAGAAGAAAGAATTTAAAGAAGAGGGAAAATAGATTTGGAGTCATAATTTAGTTGTCAAGGGGGGAAAATGACATGGTTAAAGGGGAGAATGAAGGAAAAATTAAGGTATAGGAACTCTTTATCTAATTCAAGACACTCAAATTAAGTTTGCCAAAACAAGAGGACTTTCGACCTTAAGGACTGAAAAAATTCTCTTAGCCACATAATTCTTAGGTCAACAAATGAAGTATATAGATCATCTCATGAAGGACATATGAATGAAAATTAAAATGGACATACCTTCCCACAACATATTCCCCATTCTTTAGGACACCTTACAGAGTCATTAGTCTACTATGAAGATTGGGTACTTGTATGAGAAAGTAGGTTCCACCATAGAGTTTTTTTGAATCCCCCTATTCTAATATACTGGCCTACCACACCCCAATGGGCCTCAGATCTAAATAAGTCTAACTATGGAATTTTATATGCGATTAGAGATAGGATATGTGCTTGGAATCATGTATTTTGGTGTGATTTGACTTTTAATATTTATATGTTACCTTTTGTATATCATTACCTTTTATTTCAAATGATTTAGATTTTAACTTTCTTGATGGACTTTTCTATTCCTCCTCCATATGGATTTGTAAAACCAAACATGGGTGCTAAAGATGAATTTAATTTAAATACTTGGGACAAGTTTTTTAAGAGAAATAACTTCAAAGAGCATGGGGTCTAAAAGTCTCATAAATCTAGGTAAAATAAAAGTGTTATCTTGACTTTGACCTTGTTTTATCCAATGTGGAGTGAAAGGAAAATAAATCAAGAGAAATGACATATGGAACAATTTTGAATTACTTCAAATCACAAAACAAAATGTGAAAAGGGTAAAAAGGGATACAATGGTAGAAAAGTGTGATTCCTTATCATGAGAATGAGGGAAATGGAGGAAAACATGATAACATAGATTGTTGTACAAATTCCATCTATCAAAAGAAGAAAAATCTAAAGTTGAGAATAAAGATAAAAAACATGAAACCGTTGCAAAATATATTATCCATGGGCTAGGTCATATCCATGGTCTTACAGTATAAATCATAAAAGAGAAACTCATAAGGGTGCCAAAAAAAACATGTGAAAAAATGAGAAAAGAAGCAAAGGTGGTATTTTGTGAGGAGGGCTAGGTCATATCCATGGTATTATACTAAAAACTCATAAAATAGAAACTAATGAGGGTGAATGATAAATAAAGGGGGGAAAAAATAATCATAAAGCTACTAAGGTAAAGAATAACATAAAAAGATAAAAATAAAAGAAATATATGAGGACCAAAAATGAAAGCAAATGCCAAATATGTAATAAAACCAAAGAACGTTAAGGAATACAATGATTCTTATAAAGTGAAAGTAAAAGAAATAAAGTGAATAAAAACATGAGAAAAAAAGAACAAGTAGGATCTATGCTAAATTATGTATCAAAGATGAGTATGTGAAATACAAGTCTATAAGTTTTAGAAGGTTTCTTGAAGCTGGATTTGGTTGGTATTATGCATTGTAGAATAAGAATGGGCATCATAAGATGCCCCAAAAGGTAGTTGGATGTAGGGATGGGCATCAAAAGATGTTCCAAAGTCTAAAGGGACATGTGGATGGTCATCCTAAGATGCCCCAACATGTGAGATGGAGTAAGGTAACATTGAACCATTAAAATGATTTGCATTAGGTTGATAGGTGCATTTGGAAATAGGTAAATGTGTTGGTTTGTTATATTTTAAGGATGTTGAATGTGACATAGGATATGTAGGAGAGGTATGAAGATGAAGAGGAGGTAAAGGAGGCCTATGTATGATATGATTTTGAGTAGGTATTTGAACTAAGTACTCCTTTGGTTCATGTGACCTAAGAGGTTGAGGTTCAATGGATGCCACAATATGTTTAAAATTGTTCATGTTAGATATCCTTTCCTTATTGGTGTAGGAATAAGGATAAATTTTGGTTTGAACAAAATTATAAGATGAGGCATAGGTATGGGATGATTTTTATTGATTATTAGGTATTTAATTTTGATGTGATTATGATTCTTGAGATTGAATTTGAGAATCTTCAAGATAGTCTTGATAACGTTGTTTTATTAGAGTATCAAGATTAAAATGTGGACCAGTCAAAGAAGAAATAATAAATCAGTGAATATCATGAGAATAATCATGAGAGTGACTTATATTAGCATGCATCCAACAAAATTTATCAAGATTGTACCATTTTGGAAGATGTTTGGAAGGATAAAAACTCATGGGTTTAGATTGTGGAAATTTTTGCTTAAATTGTTGTAGGGTCAAGGGAGAGTGAGTTGGGTTAAAATTGGTTGAATTAGATGCTCCACTTTGAGTTTAGGGAGGTTTGGATGAATCAATGTTATGAGAAGATGGTTGGAAAGGTACTTTAGTAGTTGTTATAGGTGTTTCAAATTGAGTCATAAGAAAGTCTTGCCTTTTTACTTGGTTTAAGGCTTTGTTTAATGTTTTAGGGGAAAATATTTGAACTTTGTATTTAAGGTAAGGTTTAAGAGTAGTGACAAATAATTTTAAAAGAGTATCATCATTCATGTTATGGTTCACTTTATGATCAAGAGACTTCCATCATTTGATGAAAGTGTGAGCAGATTCATTAGGAACTTGCTTAGCATTAATGAAATAGCTAAGGTAATTTTAGGAAGATCATTATGTTGAAATTCCTTCACTATAGCATTGACTAAATATTCTAGTTGTGATATGGAATGTATAGGAAGTTGGTCGTACTATTTAAGTGTTTCACCCACAAATGTTTTGGCTGAGAGGTTGGTGGTAGAAAATGTGTTAGTTTGGACCCATTTCTTATAGAGATTATCAAAAGACTTAAGAAATATAGTAGGTATTTAGTCCCATTATATGTGATAGTTGGAGAAATGTTTCCAATATCTATGGACACAATGAATGGGGATAAAGTTTAATTTTAAAGATGTTGAATCATTTTTTTATTCATTAGAGGTTGAGGGATGATATTCCCATTGACATATATAAAAGGGGGAGGGGTAAAATTTTGATTTGGTTGAGACATGATGACTTGAGGTGGTTGAATAATCATGTTGCATAAATGTTATTGCATGTTCATCGTTTGATATTAATTCATTATTTGCGTGATGTTCATTTATTATATGACTTGCACAAGGAGTTGAGTTGTATCAATAGGTGGGTTTGAAGGTGGGGTATTAGTGTTTTTAGGAAGAGGATTGTTTGTGTTGGTGGGAGGAGGATTATTTATAGGTGGAGGATTCCCAACATTAGTGTTAGTTGCCTCTAGTGTGGTAGAAGAAGAATAAATATTGGTAAAGACACCATTATTGTGAGGAGTGTAAATAGTATTATCATCAAGATGTTTTAATAATTTCAAACCATCTAGATTATTTATTTGAGTGGTTTCACCCATATTACTTTGGTAATCGATAAGACTAGGTGCTCTTGTTATGGGTGTAACGAGAAGATTATGAATATTGGTTGTAAGGGTATGAGTGTTGATAGGAGAGGGATTAGTTGGTGGAAGATTATAAAAATTTATATGAGGAAGAGGATTAAGATGAATAACCTCAACTACATTACATTATGTAGTGATTGGTTTTGGTTTAGGAGAAGAGGAAGGAAGAAATTGGATAGTTTCATATGAAGAAATGAAATAAGTGAGGTTATTATTCAAATCCTTAATTATGCAATGTTATTGACTAAAATAAGGTTGAATAGATGTCATCATGATGAGATAATAATAGATAACCACACATGGAAATAGGAAGAGGTAGGAAACTGTTTAAGGTTGATTGGTTCGATTCAACATAGAAAATAGGGCATGTAAATTGTATAGGGTCAAATGTAGCAAATAAAGATTGAAAATAGAGGAAACAAGGTTTGAAAAAGTACAGGGTCATCTAGGTTGATCTAGAGGCTAAAAAAAGGTATAGGGTTGACTAAGTCAACCTAGTACAATAGAGAGGGAAAATTAAGAAGTCTATATCAAATTTTGAACTGAAACAAGATAATTTTTACATGTAATTAATAGAGTATCAAGTTGAATTCACCCTTGGTGATGAAATCCAAGTGGGTTGGCCTTGGGTAGACAAATTCTAAAATACTTGTTTAGATTTTATGATTTAAATGTGTGTGCATAAAATAGAAAGTAGTAAAACTAAATAGTTAATTAAAAACCACCTAATTAAATTATGCAATCTATTCTAAGCATGAAATAAATAATAAAAGAAAGTATAAACTAATTACTAGTATATAAGGTTAATTTCAAATTTGAAACAAGGTAAAATGTTGATATAGTCAATAATGTATGCACAAAATATAGAACAAGGTCGATAGTGTCAAACCTATACTGTATAAGTAAGGTCTAAAAATGAACAGAGTCAACAAATTCAACCTAGTTGTCTAGACATCACATAGAACTGGGTCGGCAAGGTCAATCTAGTTGATTGTGTAAGGGTAGTTTTGAAGATTGTAAACTATAAAAATAAAGACTATAAAGAGATAAATAGAGAGATATAAAGGAACCTTAGTCAATTATATATGTAGAGAATGAAGATTTTTATTTAAGAACCTTTATATATGCTTTCAAATTATGCTAACCAGGTTGACTGGGCTGATCAATCTTTATAAAAACTTGATACTAAGTGCCTAAAATATATAGGGTTTACTAGGTTAACCTAGTATGCTAAACCTAATATCTAAAAAAAGTACAAGGTCTATTGGTGTGACTTAGTAGTCTAGACTAGATGTCTAGAAATCTAAAAAAATGTATTAGGTTGACATGAAAGATTTAGTAACCTATACCTAAAAACCTATGCATAGAAGTTAGATACTAGGTTGGTAGAGTTGATCTAGTATGGAAAATATATTATAAAAATAATGGTGAAATAATAAAATAAAATGAAAGAAAATGACCAAATCCTACAAGGGTTAGTTCACATTGGGTTCACCAAAATGTATGCAATTAGAAATGCATCATGTCTATAAATCAATCCTAGCTAAGAGAAGATAGAGCATACCTACACTCCTGATTAGGAATACATTTGTTAAGTTGGGGAATGACCAATATGGGGATCCACTAGACCTGTTAAGTAGATCACTTGTCATAATACACCATTATAAGAAGGATTCTAAAGCCTATAGTCTAACACAATCATGTAACAACCCTAAAATCATCCTAGGTTTAATAATCACTCTATTATAATAAACAAGAAATAAAATCTAATACAGTGAACACCAAAGCTTGTGGCATAAAGTGGGGGTTAGAAATAAAATAAACTAAACTAAACATGCATATAATACATATACTCATGTCAATGTATATGAATCCTAATACATGGGAAGAAAATCACAACTGCATTATCTATCTGCTCTTACAAAGGAGAAATAAAATTAAGAATACTTACCTTGAAGATGAACCCATCGGGACTCAATATCTCCCTTTTCCAATGTGCTTCGCAAGAGGGATAACAAATAAAATTAGCGCTAGGCTATAGAACCTATCTTTACATCCAAAAGACTTCTCCACAATATAAAATTTGTATCTTGAAAGAAAGTATGGAGACCTAATCTTTATTACTCAAGTAGAATGGTAAATAAGCAGATGTTCTTTCATACTTATTATTATTTGCTTATCTTCTTTACAAATGGTTGGAAATGAACTTGTATATATAAGTGGATCTTGCCCTAAATCCTCCCAAAAATGTCAGCTATATAGGGTCAACCCAATTAACCCTGTATGTTTTTGAGGATAATTCACTAGGTCTAAGCTAGGTCGGCCAAAGGGATAACAAACTCAAAGAGTGAAAAATACCCATAGACTATACAGGTTCAACCCAATTGACCTAGTACAGTCGACTATCCAAAAGGGAATTAAGGCAAGAAAATGAGGATAAATCATGGTAAAAGACTATAATGGGTAAGGTTGAGAAGAATAATCTCAGGTTAAATGGTTTTAGGAGATGAGTGTGTATATGGCAAGTGTCAAAAGGGAAAACAATTCATCTGAAGCACCAATGGTCTTCCCACCCCTTTCTTGGTGCACCCCTTAAGGCATGCACTTAGAGAGATTGAGACTCGATGAGTTCTTGCAAGATACAAAGTTTCAGTAATCAATAAAACATAAAATATTATGTGTATACAACTTCTATGCCCACATCTTCCAAATCAAATGATGAAACACTTCCAAAATTAGAAACCTAACCTAGTTTTCCTATTCCTACAAAAAACATTGTATCTCTTAAACCTCATGTTGGTTCTTTATACTCTAAATCACATTGAATTTTTTTAGAAGAACTTAATTCAATGATTTTTAAAATTAACCTTATGGAATTAGTTCATACTTATCCATATCATCACAAATTCCTTATTTAATAATTGAAAAATATCATAGAACCACCATCACTTGATTTAGAAATATCTTCTAATGATCCTTCACTTATACAAGTACATACAATTGAAACCATTTCCACATCCTCTAAATCATCCACATAATGTCTTGAATATGATATGATTAATGATGAAATTATTTTTCAAGTAGACATCCACCCCTCTTTATTAAAATTATGATCAATAATCCTCTTATTTGAAAAGTCTTAGTTGATGAAAGATCAAATATTAATGTTACCTCTCTTTGGTTAATTCAACAAATTGGATACACCAAATAAAATATTAAACAAACACATTCTCACATTTAGATGATTTGATAAAATAAATAAAAAACCACTCGGTTGTATTTGGCTCCCACTTACTATCAGACCCAAGATAATTCACATTAAGCTCATGGTTTTTGATCTACCATTATCTTACAACATGTTCCTTGGTCATCCATGGACACATCATATGCAAGCTATTACCTCTTTAAGTATTCAATGTATCAAATTAATTCATAATAGAAAATTTTATAAACATGAAGTTGATCCTAAACCATGGAGTATACAAATACCAAATCCTAAATTTCAATATCACATTCCAACTATTCCCCATGTTAATAGTTCACCTTTACTTGAATTCATTAACATGAATTCTAATTTACTGTTAATGTCATGGATTCAGATGATGATAAATCAAATGAATTACAAAACACTTGTAATACCACTAGGCTACCTCCTTATATTTATAAATGGATTCCTCCTTCTTTACTTTGATGTGATCACACCATTCCTCTAATTGATGATACTACAGATACTCCCCCTCTATGTAATGCATATGAAGCTTCTTACACAACAGATGACTTTACATGTAATGAATATGGAATAACCAAACTATTTCAAAATATTTTAACCATGTATCCTTGAAAATTTAGTAACTTAGGTGTTTTAACCACTGATTATCCTATGGAAATAGATGCATGCACTATTTATCACACTTATGATGATAATTATATCATGGCCCAAGCCAAATCATGAGATTTAACTGTACAAAACTATCAAAATACATTAGCAAAAACACATGCCTTCAATTATGAAATCCATGCCATTCATATCTCATATAATATTAAATTATAACTTGAAGGTTATGTACCTCATATTAATCCACCATTATTAGATACCCCATGGGTAATCAAACAAATCCCTACTTAGACATTCTATGAACTTTCTACACAAACTAATCTAATATAACCTATTATACCAAATACAAACATTCTTGCTCATTATTTCATCTATACACTAAAGTTATATAACTCAATTAAATTGAATAACCAACACAAAAATTACCAATATGGCTGACTCTTCTCAACCAAATCTCCCAAACATAGAATCTATACCCACTATTACACCAAAAATTAATTTAGATGATAAATCCACTTATGTGATATAAATACATTATAAATATGATATAAAAGGTAATAAAATCATTGATCTTGAATTATATGTCAAATACTATGTATGTTTACCTACACTTCCCAGTGATGAAGCTATACTAGAGCTCTTCCATGCTAGAGAAGCCCAACTTCCATGCCAACATCACAAACTTAGAAAATTTAAGAAAAATGTTCCTTGTTTAAAAAAAATTATTGCTAATGTGGATCTCAAAAAACATACTATTTATTATTTCCCTCTTGATCTATATCATTTCCAAGATGGAAATGTTATGTTCATTGAAGAAGCTACAAAAATAGAATATGGTACACCGACATGTCCTCGATGTATTACTATTTCTAAATAACTCACTCCTGAAGAGCATGATAATTTTAATATTTTATTTGACAAATATTATGAATTTTTCCATTGGTCATATGAATATATTTTAGGGATTTATCCTAGCATCGTTGTTCATAACATCATCATTTATCTGATGCTAAACCTATTAGACAAAATTAATGAAAATCCCCCCTAAGATTTATAACTTATGTCATTAATAAATCATTAAAATTTTGGATGATAAATTCATTAAACCCATGGACTATTCAAAATGGGTCTCAAACATTGTTCATGTTCATAAAAAAGTCACAATGGTTATTCATATATGCATTAACTTTTGTAACCTAAATTTAGCATGTCTAAAATATAATTTTCCCCTACCTTCAATAGATGCTAGCTTAGATTTCACCATTGGGTATGAAATGTTATCACTTATGGATGGTTTATGGGGATATAACCAAATTCACATAGCTCTTGAAGATCAACATAAAACAACATTTACCATAGAATGGGTAACCTATTGTTACGTTAAAATGCCTTTCAGTCTCAAAAATGCTAGATCAACCTATCAACATGAAATGACCCATATAATTCATGACCTTATTCATAACATTATTTAATCTTATGTGGATGACCTTATTGGCAAATTTAAATTTCATAAAAATCACCTTCATGATTTATTTATTATTTTCAATCAACTTATTAAATATAAAGTTAGACTTAATCCATTTAATTATGTATTCAAAGCTACATTTGATAAACTTCTAGGCTTTCTTGTTTCCCTTCAAGACATTGATAGTGGTCCAGATAAAATCAAATTTATCATCAACATTCCTATTACTCACTCTATTCTTAACATATGAACATAACTTGGAAAACTTTGGGCAATTCACCATTTTGTTCCAAAAATGGCTTACCATATTTATTCCATCTATTTTGTCCTTAAAAAGGTAATGACCTAGAATGGACAAACTCATGCCAAAAAATATTTAATATTATTAAATAATCTTTTCTTCATCCTCCCACTCTTCATCCACCTTAAAATGATTATCCATTAATTCTATATACATCCTCTAACCCCATATCAATTGGGGAAATGCTTTCTTAGCAAGATGATATTTGAAGAGAACATGCTATTTACTATATCAGTCAAAGATTAATTGATTATGAAAAATGTTATACCAAGGTAGAACATGATTTATTTTCTATCTATTTAAGAGTTGAAAAGCTCTGTCATTATATGCTCTATAAAACTACTTATGTCATTGTTCATTCTGATCTACTTCATTGTTTTTTATCTAAAGCCTTCTCAATTAGAGATAGAATCAACAAATAGATGGTCCTACTGATAGAATTTGATCTTTGAACACAAAAAATTGTCAAAGGATAAGTCATAGTAGATGAACTTGTAGTGGCTTCCTTATCAGATACCAACCACCTTCAATATACTCTCCCTAATGAATAAATTTTTTATATTGAAGGTCTTAACCAAGCAATTTTTGTCAAAGATTATTTTCATAATTTCACTATTAATCTAGTAGAAAATAATCAAGAATAAATTCATCTCACTCCTACCACTAAATCTAAAGTAGTCATCAAAGAATTATTGGAAGTTACAATTGACTTACATGAATATACTTGGACACTTCACTTTGGTAGCTTAAAATTCCTTCAATTATTTGGGGTAGGTTGTATCTTAACCAACCCACATGCTAAAATTATAACTTTATCATTTTGATTAACTTTTGATGTCACCAATAACATGGATGAATGTGAAGCTCTAATACTAGGCATGCAAACTGTAGTTGTCTTAGATAAATCATATTTACATGCTATATGTGACTCATAACTCATATGTTGCCAAGCTAGTGGAGATTATCAATACAAAAGTGAAAACTTAATCACATTTCATTAAATTACTACTATGCATTCCAAATAATTTACATATTTTACCATCAAACCAATTCCAATAGATCAAAATCATATAGTTTATTCTTTGACTTCATCAACATCTTTATTTCACCCTCACCAAGTACTTAATGTCTCTTAATTTCTTATTCAAATGATAAAATCACCTTATTTTTTACAAAATAAAAGTGATTCTCTAAGTTGTCACATTGAGGCTATTACTATTTGATAAAGCCCATGGTAAAAAACATAATTCAATTCATTGAACATCAAACTTACCCTCCAGACATGGATTTTCATGAATAGACTTGAATTAGCAATGAGAAATTCAAATATATTCTTTGATACAATGCCCTTTACTATCATAATATAGAAGGAAGTATACTACATTTTGTAAAGCAAGAATAAGCTAATACTCTTTTGAAACAAGCACATGGGGGAATTTATGATGGTCACTATAGTAGTCATGCTACATCCCATAAATGATTGTGTATTGTTTAATTTTGGCCTGCTCTTGAAAAATATGCTATCAATTTTGATAAAAAGTGTTATTCTTGTCAACTTCACAATGATCTTATCCACTCTCCTCAATAAAAAATCTAAATAATGGAGTCTCCTTGGGTATTCTCTATGTGGGGATTAGATCTCATTAGAAAATTACCTATATCACAAGATGTCCATGTATTCATTATCATTGCCACTAACTATTTTACCAAATGGGTCGAAGCCATTCCACTTGTCAACATTAATGGTATTACTATTTCCAAATTTATTCTTAATAAAATCATATATCACTTTGGAGTTCCTCATACCATTATTTATGACAATGGTGGCAACTTCAAAAATAAAGATATGAAATATTTTTATGTAAAATTCAAATTTTCACATAAATTTTCAACACTCTATCATTCTCAATGTAATAACTAAGCATAAGATACTAATAAAATTTTGAATAAAATATTATAAAAGGCTATTATATAATCTCATAATAATTGGCACCTCCATCTCTATCCTAAACTTTGGGCTTACCACACTAGCATACACAATCTACAAGGGAAAAACCATTATCATTAGTATATGAGTCTATATCAGTTTTACCTTTAGAAGTTGAAATCCTATCTTTACACATATCTCTTCATGGTATAAACCTTGATGAGGAATTGTGTGAATCTTTTCTTCATGCTTTAGATTTCCTAGATGAATGACGTATGGATAATTTACAACATAATCACTAATACAAGGCTTGCATTACTAAACAACATAATAAAAAGGTCAAAGTCAGAACCTTAAATATTGGTGATCTAGTTGTTGAACTAGATTATACACATGATAAAGAAATAAAGTATGCCCAAAAATGGTAGGGTCCTTAATTAAAAACATCCTTGGTCCTAGTACTTATTGATTACAAACTAATGAAGGACATATTTTTAAAGAACCTACCAATGCTCAATTTTTAAAGAAATATTTCACTTAAAATAGTTACTTTCTTTTCATACTTTTATATAATATAAATGATAACACTTTTTGAAGGTTTCCTACAAAGATATCTAATCTCCAGCATCACATTATAATTAACATCCCTAGTTTATATTGTTGGTCCTTTAGTCTATCTTGATTACTTTCATTTAATTCATGAGTTGCATTGTAAGATCATGGATATGGCCCGACCATCCTCATGAATATATTTTACCTTTTAAAATAGTTTTGATATTTCTATTTGATCATGAATTTATCATTTTACATATTTATTTTTATGATTTATTTCCCCTTTCTTTAGTGAGTTGCAGTATAAGACCTTGGATATGACTAGGCCTTCCTCACAATAACATTTTCACATTTTTACCTACTTTGGTTTATTTTTATGAATTTTTGTGTAAGATCTTTGATAGGACCAAGATTTCCTCATAAAATATATAAAAATTTCAAAATATATTTAAAATCACAATTTTTTTTCTTATAAATTAAGTCAATGGTTAAATATTATGATCTCATACTCTAGAAATTGATTTTTTTGGTTTTATGGTAACACCTTCAAAACAGACTATTTTAGCATGTTTCCCTACACTTACAACATTTCTTATGATATAGATTCATAATCACCTATCATTGTATCCTTTTCACATTATCAAATTTTTTTGTGGTTTGAGGTTACTCAATCATTTCATGTTCATTCTCCTTTTCTCCCCTATTTTCATTCCAATTTGGGCACACCAAGGTCAGTTTCAAGATAACATTCTTATTTAACATGCAAGAATAAGACTCATTGACACCATGCTCTCTAAGTTATTTCCCTTAGCTATTGAGTCTAATTTTTCTAGTGATAGTCATTTTTAGCACCCATGTTAGTTTTTTGAATCCATATGGAGGAATAGAAAAATTGATAAAAAAATTAAAATCCAAATCATTTAAAACAAAAGGAAATGATCAAAAGGCAATAATAAAAATCAAAAGTTAAAATCACACAAAAATACATGATTATTAAGCACATATTATATTCTAGTTGAATCTTAATCTGTGTAGTTGGTCTTATGATAGATTCGAGGTCCATTGAGGATTAGTAAGCCATTATAATGGATAGGAGATTTAAAAATTCTCTCTAGTGCTACCTACTTTATCATGCAATTACCCAATTTACATAGTAGACCATTGGATCTGTAAGGAGTCCTAAGGAATGGGGAAAACATTGTGGGAAGGTATGTCCATTTTAATTTTCATTCATATAGCCTTTATGGGATGATATTTATACTTCATTAGATAACACAAATTTATGTGGCTAAGGTCAATTCTCTCAAGTTTCTAATTATGAAAGTCCTCTTGCTTTTCCAACTTACTTTGAGTGTCTTAATTATGATAAGTATTTTATACCTTAGTACCACCTACATTTACCCCATCACTTATTTCATTTACCCCTTAATAGGATTTTTTTTTTCTAAATCCATTTCCCAACTTTCATATTTCCTCTTCTTCACGTCTTCTTAAAACATTCTACAAATATATTTGTTCTAGTTATATCTATTTTAAGAATAAAAGTATATTTTTGAGTGATTATGAATTACTTCAATACACCATTGATTTATTATTCTTGGATTTCATTGGTTTAATTTAAAAATCATTTGTCAATATTTTTGTAGATAATCTTGTTCTATTTCTCTATGTTAGTTTTTCCATTTTTGAGTGAGTTTTAGTTGTTACTTCTCACTTATCAATGTTGTTTTACTTCATGCTCTTTTTACATATTTATTTAATCATGATTTGTTACTTATTTTACATCGATGTTGTATTTATTATTTTAGTTTCACATGTCCTTGATTTGATTTGGGTTATTACTTTTCATATTTAAGGTACATTTTATTTAAATTTTTTGGTCATTTAGTAGCCTTGTGTTTTTTGGTTACCCAATTTCCTCTCAAATTTACTTGGTCTTTTGGTTCTAAATTAGAATTTATCACCATATCTTACTAATAGTCTAAGTGATTTATCCCATTATGTAAGGTTCAATTATTTTTATTTCAATATGATTGTTTATTTTTTCTCTTTAGTTTTATATCCTTAGGGTTTTTTGAAAGCAATTAATGTACCCTCTATGATCAAGATTAAAAATACAATAGACAATCATTCAGTGAAAAATGTAAGTAAAGGTATGCATATGATAAATTTAATTATTTTAATTATTTCCTTACTGTTACTTTAATTTATGATTTTTACTTTAATTTATTACCTTAACATTATGGGTTGCTATGATATTTTACCAAAGCACCATCCCATGTTACAAATGTACGATACATGATGAGCTTCTAGTGGGAATATGTGTCCACATAATATTTTTAAACTTTATCGATTACTAATGATTTATCTCTTTTAGGAACCCATTGAATCTTAATCTCTCTAAGTGCATGCCTTAAGGGGTGTACTAGGAAAGGGGTTGACAGACCTTTATTGCTTTGTAAGATTGTTGAACCCTACACTACCACCTAAAACCAATACAATCTATTCTTATCCATTTCCCTAAGCATTGAAACCCCATTTATACATTCCCCTAAGGAATTCACCACCCAAAATAGCCCCTACCTCAGTGAAAATCCCATTTCTACCACTTTTCCTACTATGTTGACTAGACTAACCCCATTCTAGGTTTAATACATGTTACAGATCTTTATCGGCCCAAGATGACATAGTTTGAAACTTAATAGATCTATTTCCCACTTAACAAAGTCGATTAGATTGATTGCATTAACTAAATTCCCATGAGGGTTTAGGGTCAATCCATGGCTATAAATACCCCCTCAAATTCATTTATAAATATAGTATCAATCATTTCACATCATTAATACTCACAAATATTCTTATACAATCAATATGAGGTTTCAATACTTAGGATTTTACCTTGAAAAATCAACACTTGTCTTGTGGAGGTATTGGTTGCATAGGAGAAGTCTTATAACTTAGAGATTATTTTTCTTTGTGATCCTTACAAGCCTATAAAAACCTTTAAAAAAACACCATTCACTGAGGGAGATATTGAGGCATGACATGTTCAATTCAACAAGGTAAGTATATTCTTAGCCCTTCATATTTTGATAAGTAGATTTTATAGAACTAATGGATTGAATTGTATCTCTCCTTGCTTAGATTATTTATATGTTAGAGGATTATGTTTGAATGTTTATCATCTTCCCCATTTATCCCATAAGCTTTGGTGAACACTAGATTAGATTAAATATTTATTTACTATATTAGTTTTCATGTTATTTAGTAAATTAGCTTGCTTATTGTTGTTACAATCATAAGACCTAGGTAGGGTTATCACAAAATGGTATTCAATTAGAGGCCTTAGAAACCTCTCTTTTGCCATTGTGTGATAAGAGAACGCTTAGTGTAGGTTTAGTGAGTCCATTATTGGTCATGGCCCTGATATAAATTTATTTCCATTTGGATTTTTTATTTTATTACCTTCTTCAAGAATGAATATTATTGAGTATGATAACTTATAGATCTATGTAGTTTCTATTGCATACATAATGTGTGTTAAACAAGTACATAAAGTGACCTAGCTTGTAACTTGTAAAATGTGGCTCATGGAATGATGTTTTAGTTCTTTAGACCTATATATGTGTTGTCCCTATGAATGATATGGAAATAGGATAAAATATAGAAGATTTGCTCACTTGAGTGGTTGATTAAATGATTTTTGGTCTATGCTAGGTGAGGAATGAATGAGGGTTGATATTATATTTATACTAATCCCTCTAGAGAATATATCACATTAAATAACTTAGCTCAACCATAGGTATGTGTTTAATTTACAAATTGGATGACTTTATAGCATTAGACACTTTCATCAGGATAAAAACATGCACATGCATCAACATAGGCACTTGGCTAAGATGCAAGTGTTTGGGAAGTATAAAATTAGATACATGTACATATAATATAGATATAGAAAATAAATAGGTTTACAACATTTTAGATAAGATAAAGGCTTGGGTCATCATTATTACATTGGTTTTACTAATAGAAAAGCAATTTGGCATAGTGAGATAATGTATGTGAGCTTTTTGTTACTAGAAAAGGTCTAGAATATAAAGGTACATCCATGATATGTATTCTCCATATGTATAAGATTGAGGTGTTATATAATTCATAAATAGTGTCTAGATTCCTTGCCTTTCATCTAGTAATGAAATTTATAGTTTAAAAGAAAAGGAATTCATACCTTGAGTATGTTACAATATATAATAAATGCATTTAATCTTACATTGAATGTATTAAAATGATTGAAATTGAAAGAGAAAGGTTTAGGATTACACATGTGTATTGATGCAACTGCCTTTCATTCTAAAAGTTTGATCTGGAAATATGTATCATTATGAATAATTGAAACTGAGATTAAGATAAAATATAAAATCTAGAAAGTGCATATATCTTGAGATATAGAGATATTGGAGGAAACATGCTCTCAACTTTGGAGAAAAGGTGAGTTACCACCTAAAAATTAAGATTAACTCAACCATGTAACCCAATCATACTTAAAACAAAGTGAGTGTGAGTGATCCAAGTCAACTCACACTATAAAACTAGTGAGGTTGGATGATGTAATTAATACCAACCTATAAACTTGGAAATACTGAGTGATTTTATCACCTCAACCATACCAAAAATAAAATAAATATTATAGTAGATTGACTCAATATAGTTCATAAAATTCCAAATTAGTGCTGATGACAGTCCATAAAATTGTTTGAAATCTAAAACTAATTTTATTTTGTAATATTAGGTACACATTACATAACATATACACCTTAGATATGTCTTATGCTAAAAACATGTATAAAAATAGTACCAATGTATATAATTCTACCAAAAATGTGTATCTAAATCATATAAATGTACAATAGTCCAATTTGAAACTATGCAAATGTAGAGAACATGTTTCCAAAACATGAACCCACTATATATCTAAATCTAAAAATTAGTGTAAGTGTTACTGTGGAGGACAAGTTTCCAAAGCATGTCCCCACTATAATCTGGATATGTTAAATATTAAATAAGTGTGGATAACATGTTTACAAAACATTCCCCCTACTAAATATGAAATTGTGACAAATGTGGAAAACATGTTTTCATAACATGCCCCACTACAATTTGAACTGTGAAAAATGTGGAGAACATATTTCCAAAACATTCTTCCAATGCAATATGAATTTATGAAATAATGTGGAATTCATGCCTCTATGGCATGCCCCCACTAATATTACCACTATTTTGAGGTGAGAGTAAGTAAAAATTGGTAGTTACTTTACATCAAAATGATAATATAAGCATGTAAACTATGAATGTACCATGTAGCATATAAAATGAATATGTCTAGGTAGATATATCATTGAGGTACAAAAAATGCGATCACACCAAATCCTAAGATGCATGAGGTAGATCATGGAAACATATAGATAGTAACAATACAATATTAACAAGAGATTAATCACATACACAAGAACACTCAAAATAAAATCAAAGACAATGGTCCAAGGAGACTATAAATAAGGGGCATGTTCAAATTCCATAAAATCTATGGGATATGACTTAGTCAAATTTCCAAAAAATCAAGAATGACATATTAAAATATCTATATATGAAAAAAAATGACATTCAAATGTAAAAGAGTAATACAAAGGCATGGGGGCCACAAAACATGAAGCATATTCAAATTTTAAAACAGATTAATCAAGACACTCAAGGAAGTACATAAAATAAACTTATAAGTAACCAATATAAACACACTATACTTGTCCCTGGATTTTATGTGTTAGAAAAAAACATTGAGATATAGCATATAAATTACACTAAGAAAGATATAAGTATGGATAAAGGCATGTGCAAGTATAGAAGATCAAACATGATAATGTAAAATGATCCATAAAATGATATAACCTAGATGTATTACGATCAAATAAGTGGATGCATCTAATGTCCACATGACATGATTAAAGGGAATGCAAAACATTTAAAAGAGCATAGATCATGTATCTATGTATACCTATATCACACTCCAAATATGTGTGAAACACATTTTTATATAAAATACTGATATTCTATCTACCAACATGGAACCAACAACATAGATGCTAAGGAGCTAATAAAACATGTAAATGTTGAACATATACTTGTAATTTGTAATTTTTTTGATTTTTTTGGTATTTTTGGAATATGTAACACTAAAAATACTATCATATGATCTCATCTAGAGTATGCTCATAGGTATCTCCCCACTGTGAACCTAATACAATAAATTAGTGGTACTACCAAGGAACATGTATAGGTGTAATATCTAACATTGTAATATTTATGATGCTCTACATATGCATAATAGGACTATGTGGTCATGAATAAACAATAGAAGGAATGGGGAATCATGGTAACCATCATTGAATGATCTATGGTTTATTTGAAATAGAAATAATAGGAAAATGTTTAGGTGCTTTGGATGTTTGAATATGGAAAATATATCTAATGATCTAAATATGAAGATGAGAATATGTGATGAAGAGAATATACCAAGTTCACTCTTAACCTTGTTTCTCCTCACTTCCTTTCATAATGGCCTTAGGTTCACTCTTCAAGAAAAGATATCAAGATTTTTACCTATCTCTCTTATTCTTGCCAATGATTTTTAACTTGATTTTATAGGGGCTTCATTACCCTCTCAATCCCATTCAACAATTCTATCCACACTTCTCAAGTCCCACTTTCTTCTTTTGGATAATTATGCACACAATCACATTAGTCCTTCTAGTACTTTCATTAATCATTAATGACTAGTACATAAAAATCACAATGATTCAGAAGAAACCATAAGAATTTATAGATACCCTTTTCTATATTCTATTCCCTTACTAAGTCTTAACCTTCAACTCATAGCTTAGACCACTTTTTAGACCCTATTTAAGCCATTGTTTACCCCTATTAGGTCTCTTAGGGTTCCTTATGCACTCAATATAGTAAAAATAGATGAATACATACTCAATGCCTCCAAAATTACAAAAATATATTAACACACTTCAAGATATAACTTTCCACCAAGTTTTGTCACTTTATGATGGTTTAATATCTTACTATGCACATTTTAATATATAAACCCTAGACAAGGTTTTTACAACTTTGTCTCTACTCAATAAAGGTATAAATTCATTTTTAAGATTTTAAAAACTCTCAAGGTACTGTGAGTAATGGTTTAGGTTTGTCTTACACATAGACACACCATCTAGTCTTTAATTCCTTTGGACATCACCTCTGTTCTAGTTTTCTAGGACATATTCAAACTAACTATGAATACAGTCATAGTCTTTAGGTTTGTGTTAATGTAAGTATAACCAAAACTTGATGCTAAACAAGGTAAAGTTTATAAAAATATTAAATCACATTCAAAACACTTACCAAATCCTTCTCCAATCATTTACCAATTGAATATATAACATCTATTTGGGAACAATCATTTAGTCGACCTAATGTTGTTTTATACATGGACCAGGGGTTTGGAGGGCATCTATCTAAACATCAAAAAAATTATTCACTATTTATTGATTCTTATATACTCTCAAAACAAAAATAATCTCTAGATATTTTTGGAAACAATTTTCAACCCCACTTTATGCACTTTATTATGACTCAATCAATTTTGACAAATTGAATACTATAGAATAGAATTTTGTTTCTATATTCTCTAAAAAGTATTTCCTCTTTGATGTTACTTAAAAAAACCTTCACAATTAAATCATTCATTATTATCCAAGAACACTTGGAAAAAAAATTTAATTTCATTCATCCATCAACAAATCACAAATAGTCAACAATAATAACAAAACACCTCATAATAGGGTCTGTTATGTAATTTCTTGGATAGGGTCTCTCTTCCCTATATTCCTTTAAAGCATTTTTTCCAAAAAAAATGTGTTAGTCTAAAAATACACTAGGAAATATATCCAATATCCATTCTTTATTCAATCACATTACTTATAAGTTACAATAAATAACTCCAACAGGGCCTATCTTCCCTTTATTTCAGAAACACAACAGAGACTACAAAATTTCATAATTTTCTTCATTCCATCTTGTTAATACATTCTCCACTCCTATACACTCAAATGTATCCTCAATATAACTAACACAAAAATTGACTCCAAACTTCTAGAAGATGATTGATAACTGAATCTTGATCTTTCCCTACATAAATATCTTGTTTTGGTACATAAAATAGTTCTTGATTTTACATAATATGACATGTCTAAAATCATGACAATAGACTAAAGTACATATTGTGGAAATTTTAACATGATAAAACCCATAGACATATTTGTGTCATCTTTTTACCCTCATACATTATAAAATTTTGTTGACAAGACTTAATCATATTCAAATTTTCAAAAAGGAACTTATGACGGGAAAATCTATAGTTCAAATTCTATGTCTCTTTGAACAACCTAGACTCCACAAATGGACCTCTAATGACCTATTTAAACTATATGACCCATAATATACTTCCAAAATAAAAAAATTAAATCATTTTTGGGTCCTTAAGGGATGCCCCTGCATCATACTACCAAGCTAAAAAGTCTTTACCATAAGTGTTTGTTGATGCACTTGGTGTATGTTGCTACCTGAATGCATTAAACCTCCTTATTGAAGGTTTCTAATTCTACTTTCCTCTCATAAAGGTGTACATTCTCTTGGGCCTCACACTTAGGCCTTATTGGATTCATCTCCTTTAATATCATACCTACACACAAAACAAAATTGTTAAACAAAACATGTATATTTCCTTCTTCTTGCTTGGCAGGTGTGTACCACTCTTTCTCTCCTAAAAACTAATTATCCTTCTCCTTAACTCCATTTTCAACTATTGATACAAGTATGCATTCCTCTCCCTTAGTAACCAATGTTTCTTTTGATTCCCATTCTTCTTGGTTTTGGCTTGCCTCATGCTTATGTAAACTCATTCTTTAATGTTGTATATCATCATATTTACTACATTCTTTCTCCTGCACATTCAAGGGATGCATACTTTATTTAAATACCTCATCTTCTTGATTTATAACTTTTACATAATCACCTTATGTATGGCCTTACTGTATATTCCCATCTCATCAACATCTTATTCTTGTTCAAGTCTCTTTTGCAAACATTTGTATTCATCTTCCTCCACTTCTTTAGCTGCCTACTCAAACCTTACATTTTCATCACAAATCAATTTATTAGAAATAAAATTTGGATACTTCATGGATCTCTCATTGGTTGCTTCCTTCTTATACAATCCAACCTCCATCTTCTTCACTTGTTTGGTATTCATCCCAAACCATCTCCTTTCCATCTTAGCTGCAATCTCTTCCATTATTCTGCTATCCTCTTTCACATAAAATTGACTACCATACTTACCTTGGATTTATTCTCTCTTAATCACTCTCATAGTTTTTCTATCCTCTTCTTTCTTTTGAAAACTATTTGCTACCACCTTACACTCTTCTTTATCCTCTCTCATGTCCATCTTTATGGACTCCCAACTTTGCATATCAATCAACTCAAGAAAATTCACCTTGTCTTCTTTGGGTGCTTTGATCAAACCCAAAATCTCCATTTCTTGATTCTAATACTGCCTTGTCATCATTATCATTATTCTCTCAACTTTCTTATCTTCTTCACATTTCAATGGGATAAGTGTATATGTATTTCCATATTTCTTAATAGTATATGTGTTTGTTTGACCATCATGGATGGGATGCTTATCAAACTACCATGGTCTCCCAAGAAATAAATGACACACATCTATAGGCAAAATATCACACAACACTTGATCTTTAGACCTTCCTAGCTGAAACTCAACCCAAATCTATTTACTTACTAGTATTTGTTGTCCTTTGTGAACCCATGTAACTTTTTATAGTTGAGGGTGTGATATTCTTTTCTATCCCAAAATTTTCACCATCTCCAAAGAAATAATATTGTTAGTTCTACCTCTATCAATTACAAAATTACAAAGTTTACCTCTTGATTTACACCTGCTTTTGAATAGGCTTCTTCTTTGGGTTGGTTCTTTATCTTGATTTTGATGCAATAAGACTCTCCTCATGAGTAATGAATAATTCCTATCATGAATTCTACCCTCATTCACTTCTCTTTACTACTACATACTTCTATTCATATTCCTTGGACACTCTACTGCCTTGTGTCCCTCTCTATGGCAATTCCACCATTTCCTTTAAAATCTCTATCTTGGTCCTTGTCTCATTGTATGTTTATATTTTATCAATATACCATCTACCAATGGTCTAATCTACCTTGAATTATGTTATCGCATGCCTTCTTACACTATTACATGTACTTTTGGTCTCCTTTGAGCCACCTCTTCATTTCCTCTCTCTCCCATCCTTCATTGCAAAGGTGCTGACTAACCTTACTACCTATCATCACATTCTCTTTCTAATATTTATTCTCTATCCCTAAGAACATCCTCAATATCATTTATCCTCATCACTAATAGAGCAATCAGATGTGTTACTTGGTCTACCATGCTCTTGACCAACTCAACATCCCTGATAGCTCTCTCTATAAAGTACTGTCCTTGATCCCCTGTTCTGCAATGCACTTCAAAACACATATTATTAATCTTTTTAACAATATAAAATAGTTTTTTACAAGATATGATACCAAAATGATGTAGATCATATACCAAGAAATTACACTTATCCTTGTTTCTAACTCAGCTTCCCTTACATTGGGCTCTTAGACTGACTATTCATACAACAGTTTTATAATTCACCTTGGTCCTTGTACTTCCAAATGTTTTTAACTTATTTGTTATGGGTTTAATTACCCTCTTAATCCCATTCAACAAATTTTTCCACACTTCTCAAGTCTCACTTTTTTCCTTTAGATAACTATACACATAATCACATTAATCTTCCTAGTCCTTTCATCAATAATTAATGATTGGTATGAAAAAATTACAATTATTCAAAAGAAACCATAAGAATTTATAGATACCATTTTCTATATTATATTACCTTACTAATTTTTAACCTTCAACTCATAGCTTAGACCACTTTTCAGACCCTCTTTAATCCATTGTTTACCCCTATTAGGTCTCTTAGGGTTCCTTATGCACTCAGTCTCTTGAAAACATATGGATACATATTCAATGCCTCCACAATTCCCAAAATATTTTAACACACTTCAAGATACAACTTTCCACCAAGTTTTGTCATTTTATGATGGTTCAATATCTTACTATGCACATTTTAATATAAAAACCTTAGACAAGGTTTATATAGCTCTGTCTCTACCTAAGAAGGGTATAAATTCATTTTTAAATGTTTTAAACACTCTCAAGGTATTGTGAGTAATGGTTTAGGTTTTTATTACACGTAGACACCTCATCTAGTCTTCAATTCCTCTGGACATCACATCTATTCTAGTTTTTTATGACATATTCAAACTAATTGTGAATATAGTCATAGTCTTTAGGTCTATGTTAATGTAAGTATAAAAAAAACTCAATGATAAATAAGGTAAAGTTGATAAAAATATTTAATAACATTAAAAACACTTACCAAATCCTTCTCCAATCATTTTCAAATTTAATCTATAACTTCTTTTTGGGAACAATCATTTAGCCCACCCAATGTTGCTTTATAGGGAATAGGGGTTTTTAGGGCATTTGTCTAAACATCAAAAGTTTAAATCACTATTTATTGATTCTTATATACTCTTATAAAAACAATATTCTCTAGAGACATTTGGAAACAATGTTCAACCCCACTTTATGCACTTCATTATGACTCATAGTCAATGATGATATTAAGATCCTATAGAATAGAATTTTGTTTCTACAATCTTTAAACAAGATTTCCTATTTGATGTTACTTGAAAAAAACCTTCAAAAATAAATAATTCTTTATTATCCAAGACCACTTGGAAACAAGTTTCAATTTCATTCATCCATCAACAAATCACACACAGTTAGTAATAATAACAAAATACCTCATAACATGGTCTATTATGCAATTTATAAAATAGGGTGTCTCTTCATTGTATTACTTCAAATAATTATCTCCAAAAAACATGTGTTATTCTACAAATACACTAGGAAACATATCCAATATCCATTCTTTCTTCTATCACATTACTTTACAACAAAGACCTCCAACAGGGTCTGTCTTCCTTTTATTTCAAAAACATAATAGAGACTAAAAATTTTCATAATTTTATTCATTCAATATTGTTAACACATTATACATTCATCTAAACTAAAATGTATCCTCAATATAACTAACACATAAACTAACTCCAAAATTGTATAAGATGATTCATAACTGAATCTTGATCTTTTCCTACATAGAGGTCTTATTTTGATACATAACATAGTTCTTGATTTTGTATAATATGACATATCTAAAACCATGAAAATAGACTAAAGTACATATTGTGGAAATTTTACCATGATAAAACCCATAGACATATTTGGGTTATCTTTATACCCTCATACATGCATAAAAGTCTATTGACAAGACTTAACAATATTCAAATTTTTAAAAAGGAACTTTTGGCGGGAAAATCTATAGTTCAAATTATATACCTCTTTGAACAACCTAGACTCCACAAATGGACCTATAATGACCTATATAAACTATATTAAACCTAATATACTTATAAAATACAAAAATGAAATCATTTTGGGGTCCTCAAGGGATGCCCTTGCATCAATATGCAAGGAATAGAGGATGTATAACATTTACTAAACAAGGTGTGCCATATGTGTGCATAATTGAATTAGGAAGTGTATCATGATATTTTGGTAAGTTTATACTTGGTGTATTTGTATTACATTTATCTAAATTTAGTTTTTCATTTTTTTGGTGATGGATCTAGTCAATAGGTACTAGGTCTTATAGGCATGAATAGATTACATGGTATGTTACTGAGCATATCATAATATAGTTTGATAGAATGTTCATATAAATATTATTTACCATCTATATTAGTAGTTAATTTGTCTTGATTTTAATAAAGGATTGTATTTTCCTCTATTTTAACCACATTTAGAACCTTAAATTTTTAAACTATCTATTGCTTGTTGACTTATTTTGTTAGAAATCATGGTTTAAATATTTGATGTGCCCATTAATTTTTTTGTGATGTTACCTTTTATATATGTGATTTATTATTTGAATTGTTTTCATTTTTAGGTTCTTTCTATCTTTCATTGAAAAAATGTATCTTTTCATGGTTTTCATTAATATTACCAATATAGCTCAAACCTTGGTGGTAATTAAATTCCAAATTAGAATATAATACGTTAATTTGGATTTCTCATAATTCATTTTTAAAGTTAAAAATAATAATATTCAATAAATATAAAATTATGTTATTATTAACAAGATAATAAATTTATATAATAATTAATGTTGTATAATGATAAAATGTGCAATACAGAATTCTGGCTATAAATATTCTAATAGAGAAATATCAAAGGGTTTCATCCTTGAGGGGTTGATATCAAGGGGTTTCATCCTTGTATCTAATAAATGAGAGTTTTCATCCTCAATTACAAAAGAAGAGGCTGCTTCCTAAACTTTTGATAAGGGAATGAATGTCAAATCTAAATATATATCCTTTTCCTTCACCAAGTTCTTATAAATACCCTTCATAGCTTTGCATCAAATGATGTGTCTCCTTTTTAAATTGATGTGTATTTTCATCAAATGGGATGAGTTAAATTAATATAACTTTTCTTCCTTGCATTAAATGTGGTGTTCTTTCCCATATGGACAAATTATTTAATCTAGTTGTTGTAATTAATTTAATTACTGTTTATTTAGGCAATTCCATTGGTGATTTATTTACATTAATGCAATTCATGTTTATGGTCTCATTTGTATTTGGGGATATTAAAGACCTCCCCTATTCATAATGCTTGTCCTCAAGAAATTTTAAACCTGATAGTACACTCCATAACAAACTATAATATGCTCCAATCTTAGATGTTTCTTTCCCCATCCTTGTAGAACTGATTGTATTATTATTAGTACTCTCTTTCAAGGGATTTTTACAACTATTCTTTCCCATAACCCACATTATTCTATCATTATAAATTTTTTTATAATTATTAATGAGATCTTGGTTGAGCATAAGGATCTTGGGACCTTTACATACTCCAAATTGATCATTTCTTGGGCTGCTAATGATCTATTCAAGCTCATTTGTCACCAAATATGCCCTCTTATAATATCCATTAATGACTCACCCCAACTATCCATGAAGACAAATCTTTTATTTTTTCTATTATGGAGACTAAGCAATGGTTCATCTTTGATAAAAGATTCATACATGTTTTCATTGTGATAATAGGATGAATTTATGGTTGTCTTAAGATGATTCCAACATTTGTTTGGTTATTCAAGTTCAAGAATCATCACCTCTAACTTAGGCTCAGAGAATTATTTGAGTGATGTTGTTGGGATGTTTTTCAACACTGAATAGTTTACTTGCATTAGTTTCTCTTGCAACTTAATTTTGTTGCCTAAATCATTATCAACCATCCAAATTTTATGATCCTTTAGTAGCTGCTCTGTGATGATTTTCTTGACCAAATTTGGCTGCCATTCATCTTTCTCTGGTACAAATTTCCCATATAAATGACGAAAAACTTTGAATGTCAATTCATCCCTTATCATAGGATCAAGTTTCAAATATTTATTGTGACATGCATTAATATTAATGAAAATCAACTCGGTCTCATGTTAATCATGTATTGGTTCCTCTTATTAAAGGAAATGGGCATGGTTGGGCATACATAAGTCGTTGATTGGTAGTCCTTCATGATTGTTATTAAATGTATAACCCTATTGTGCTTGTGATGATTTTCCCTTACCATTAAAATTATGAGTTAAGCGAGTTATTCAACTGATGTAATATTTTGAACCAAAATACTATATGAAAATTTCATTTCTTTGGAAATTCTATTTAAAGTAAATAAATATAAAATTTGTACTTTAGAATAATTTATTTAAATCAAAAGAATTTTCAATATATAATTTTAGAAATCAAATTTTACAATAAATGTCTCAAGGGTTTACATCCTTGAGATTGAGATTACAAGGGTTTTCATCCTTATATTTAATCTTACTTTTGATGGGTTTCATCCTCAATTATAATTGTAAAAATTAATCTTATATAGGTTAAATTTTTAATACATAAATGATTTTTTGATGATTTCCTTCCATTCCCATAATGCTTTATTTATACCTTTACCCTTATATTGAAGAGGTGTGACTTCTACAAAGGTAACATCCTTCCATAATAAATTAACTAGGTAATAATTGATATATTAACTAACTAATTAATAACTTAACTAACTACTATCCTTTCATAAAGTACTACGTTAATGGCCCTTCTTAAATTACATCAATTTATTTATTTAATGTTGTGCTTCTATTTCTTGCATAGATTCCCTTTTAAATAGTAGTAGTTCAGTGTGTGAATGTTACAGACCTCCCATCCTCAAATTTCTTGTCCTCGAGAAATTGTAAATTTGGATGTTCAAGTATTATGCTCCTTCCCACATGGCATCTTTGAGTGGTAAATTTTTTCAATGAACCAAATACTCCTTGATACTAATATTCCTTAACATTTTTTCATGAGCCTCAATGATATCTTTAGGCATTAAAATCAACTTACCTTCCTCATCTAATGGTGTTAGCTCTATAGAATGAGTAATATCTTGACCAAGTGCCCTTTTTAGGTGTAAAAAATGGAAAATATTATGTATCTGACTACAACCTAGTAATTCTAACTAATAAGCAACCTCTCCCACCTTCTTCATGACTTTATATGGTTTGTAGAAATGTGTTTTGATTTTTTCAGCTACACTTTACTTGACGGAGGTCTAACTATATGGCTGTAAACACAAATATAACATGTACCCTACAACAAAGTTTTATTCCATTCTATGTTGAATAACATATAGCTTTTGTTGATTTTGTGTTTGCTGAAGATTATCCTTGAGAGTACTAAGGATATCTTGAATTTTTTGGATTAATTTCTTGGCTCTTGAAAATATACTATCTATAATGACCAAGCCCATGAAATATTTCACATTTTACACATACAAAGATTTGAAGGGTGTTATTGTAATTGACATGTGATATGAGGTATTATAGCAGAATTCTCCCAAGTGAAACCATTTCATCCATGAATTTTATTGTCATAATATATAATTCCTTAGATACACTTCAATCCATATATTGATAACTTCTATTTAACCATTTGTTTTAGAATGATAACTTGTACTTGGGGTCAGTTCAGTGCCTATTAGGTGAAAGAGTTCTTGCCAAAATGAACTCATAAACCTATTATCTCTGTCACTAACAATGTTCTTTGGTAGCCCATGTAATTTAAATATTTATCTAAAAAATATTCTAGCTACCAAGGGGCCATCACACTTATTAAGAAGAGGAAAGAAATGAGAATACTTCATCAAATGGTCAACAACTACATAGAGGCAAATCTTCCCTTGAACCATGAGCAATCCAATAATAAAATCCATTGAAATACCTTCCTATTTTTGAGTAGGAATGGGTAGGGGTTGCAACAATCATGCTAGAAATTTATGTTCTATTTTTCTCTATTAGCAAGTAGGACACTCTTGAATTTACTTAAGAACTTCACTCTTAATCCATTTCCAAAAGAAAATTTCTCTTACCTATTTATATGTCTTAAGATAACCTGGATGGCCTACCAAAGGGTTGTTATGAATAGCCTCTAACATTTTATGATTAACTTTTGATTTTAGTACCAAGAAGATTCTATTTTTATACAAGATGAGACCTTATACTACCTTATATTATTCATCTATAGTTTTCCCTCTAAGATCACATTAGCGAACTCATTTTTAACATATTCAACTATTATGAAAACCTTCCAATCAGCTGCAATTATAGATATGGAGCACAAAGATGGTTTTTTTGATAATGCATCCACCAAAAAATTATTCTTTCCTTTCACATATTCGATGTCAAAATCAAAGGCTTGGACCTTTCTCACCCATTTTTTTTAATCTATCATTAAAATCCTTCTAACTTAGGAAAATTTTTAGACTGTTATGATTCATTCTCACCACCAATTTCCACATACCAAATATTGATGGAACTTTTCCAATGCATGCATGATTTCCAACATTTATTTATCATATATAGAGTACTGATACTCATGATCTTTTAGTTTCTAACTTTTGAACACAATTAGATGACCTTATTACATTAGGACAACATCAATTCCTTCACTTGATGCATCACATTCTATCACAAAGGGTAATGGGAAATTTGGTATAGTTAACATGGGGCATGAACCCATTTATTTTTTAATATCATCAAATGTTGATTTAGCAATTTTAGTCTAATGAAAAACTCCATTTTTAGTTAAATTATTCAAAGGGGTAGTTATCTGAGAGAACCCTTTAACAAACCTTTGATAGTAAGTGAATAACCCCAAGAATCTTATTAATTGAGTCATGTTAGTAGGGGGGAATCTAATATAGCTCAGAGTTTATCTTGATCAACATGCACTCCTTGGCTATTGATGACATGCCCTAGGTATAAAATTTATGTCATTCCAAACTCGCATTTAAACATTTTAGCAAAAAGAGATTGCTGCTCCAATATTTCTAGTACTATGTCTAAATGTTTCAAGTGTTCCTCCCATGATGTACTATATATCAAATATCATAAAATAAAACCAACACAAAGTTTCTCAAATGTTTACCAAATATATTATTCATTCAGGACTAAAAGGTGGCTGGAGCATTTATTAATTTGAAAGGCATAACCAAAAAAATCAAAATGCCCATAATGACATCTAAATGCTATTTTTTGAACATCTTCATCTCGCTTTTATATTTGATGGTATCATAATTTTAAATTGGAAAAGAAACTAGCTCCATGAAGCTCATCGATTAATTCATCAATCTTTGGTATCAAATATCTATTCTTAATAGTTTTTTAATTCAATTGATCGTAGTATATGCACATTATCAATGTGTTATCTTTCTTCTTGACTAGGACCATAAACGAGGTGAAAGGACTTGAAATTGGTATAATATGCCCCATGTCTAACATGATAGATTTTTTAATCTCATATTTATGGATTTTGGGGTGGCGATATGGTGTAATTATTATTGGCTTGATACTAGTTTCTAACTCAATAATATGTTGAAACCCTCTATCTAGTGGCAACACATGTGGGATATTCTAAAAAACCTTAGCATGCTTAGAAATTATGGGTTAAATATCTTCATGAGGTCTTTGTGGTTTTAATTTTTTATAACTCATAAAACATTGTGTTTCCCATGAAACTTTGCCTTTCTTAAAATCCCTTTCCATCCTCTTGGCTATAACCACTTGGGGGGAATCCATTAGTCATACCCTGAAGAACTATTTCCTTCCCATGTATTTTAAATTTTAATTCCATGGTTTTATAGTTTTGGGTAAATTCCCCCAAGGAATGTAGCCATTGTACACCTAGTACTAAATCTATTTTTCTAATGCCCACTATATAGAAATTATCATTTGTTTAATGTCTCCCCAACATGAGATGGAGTAGTGAAATTCTTTGATTGCATGGAATGGTAAAACCATCAGTAAATGTGACCTTAAAAACTTGAAATTATTCTATTTTTAAACCTATTTTTGTTACCAAACCTTTGTTAATGAAGTTGTGGGTGGCCCCACTATCTATTAATATGGTGATTTTCTATCCTTGTAGACTCCCTCTTACTCTAAAGGGATGGCATCTTAGAGCTCTTGATAATTTTCAAAGGTACCCTCCAATGTATTTTCCCCTTCATCTAATTCATGTATTGCTTATTCAGCTATGACCTTTTTTCATTGGGTTGACCATCTAAAATAACTTTGATGTAATGGGCTTTCCCTTTTCCCAAATAATGGTGACCTGATACCTAAGGGTCCTTACAAGTGAAGCATAAGTTTTTCCTCAGCTCATTTCTTTTTTTTGTTTCTTTACCCATTTTAGGTGGGTCTCTTAGTTGGAATTATCCTAATTGGAATGGTTTTATTTATTGGATATAGGGCATTTTCCCTTGTCCCAAAGGCATGGTTTGTGGTTGTCCATTATTGGTTATTCTTGGTTGTATAAATGGCACAATTTTGTTCCTTGGTGTTGATGTCTCTAAATCTAGTGTTTTTTTAAATGTTTCTTGGAGGGAGGGATGATTAAAGGCTTTTACTAAACCCTTGAGTGGCTCAATTAATCCTTCCATGAATAATACTATGAGCCTCCTCTCAGTAATATCTAGAACCATCATGATGAGCCTCTAAAATTCTGCCACATAGTCTTTCACATTGCTACTTTGTTTTAATAATGCCAATTATTAGAAATGAATTTCAAGGTCAATTATTTCAAATATTTCTATCAACATCTTAGTAAATTCATCATATGATTTAATAAGGTCATGCCCCTACATAATCCATCCATGGTACCACCATTCATGATCTATTCCTTTGATATATAGGGTTATGAATTTTATTGCTTCTTCTTCCATTATAGGTCAGAGAGATAAGTATGTATCTAATTTTTGGATCCATTCTCAAGCTATGAATTTGTTATAGCCATCAAAAGTTGACAAAGTTAATTTACCCAATGCATGCTAAATATATTTTTGATTATTTTGGGCTCTATGCTCTATTCTAGTGCCATTATGATTTCTTTTCATTTTCCATGAACTTTATGAGTGATATTTCCATTTGTAAATAATCTAAAAAGGCTTGATATTATTCAAAATTAGATGTAAAGTCCTCTCCAAATGAATTTGGGGTTTCTTATTCTATACTTGATTCTACTCTTGAAATAAATTTGGGTTGAAAAGGTCTATTTGAAGAATCCATAGTTGTTTTGTGTAAGATTTGATTATGGCTAGTATTAGAATGACCATTTTCCTCATTTTGATATCTATGAGCTATCAAATATTTCATCATGAGGGCTATTTTCATCATTATATTAGCTAGTTGTTCTTGACCTTGGATAAGTCTCTCAATTCATTTATCATCTCCAATCCTTTCTTTCATATTTGTCCTTTTTTATTCCCTTTCTATTTATTCTCTTTGCTGACCGAAACCCTTATTTTTATTTCTTAAATAATAGTGGATTTCTTTATCTTCACCTTGCATGAAGTTAACATTCCATAGGTTGGCAAGATGAAGAGCTCTGATACCACTGTAATATTTTGAACCAAAATATTATATAGAAAATTGATTTTCTTGAAAATTTGGTTTAAAATAAATAATTATAGAATTTTTATTTTAGAATAATTTATTTAAATCAAATGAATTTTTAGTATCTAATTTTAGAAATCAAATTTTACAATAAACATCTCAAGGGTTTACGTCCTTGAGATTAGGATTACAAGGGTTTTCATCCTTGTATCCAATCTTACTTTTGAGGGGGTTTTCCCTCAATTTTAATCATAAGAATTAAGATTATATAGGTTAAATGTTTAATACTAAATGATTTTTTGATGATTTCCTTCCAATTCCATAATGCTTTATTTATACCTTCACCCTTACATTGAATAGGTGTGACTTCCCAAAGGTAACATCCTTTCATACTAACTTAACTAAGTAATAATTAATATATTAATTAACTAATTAATAAATTAACTAACTATTACCCCTTTATAAAGTGTTTCACTATTGGCCCTTCATAAATTATAGTGACTTCTTTAGTTAATGCAACACTAATATTCCTTGCAATGATTCCTTTTTAAATAGCAATTCCCAATCCTTGACCATGGTAAGCAATTTTTTTTAAATATTTATTTCCAAAACAATACTGAGTATCATTATTAAGAGGTAAATTTGAATCCTTTTCTTGATCTAAGTTTTATTTTTGAACCTTTTATTTCTTTAAATTTTATATGTATAGCTATTTTTTATCTAAATTTTTCTTTGATAACCACCTTTTTTTTTGTACTTGTGGTTTAAAAGAGGTACTCATAATTTTATTTATTTTCTTAGTCGATTACCAATGATATGATCACCACAACCTTTGAAACTTTGTATTTTATTTTTCAATGCAAAACAAAAGTCTATATGATGCCCATGCATTTAATGATATACGTAATAGTATTTGGATCTCCTTATAAGATGTGGAGGATATCATGTCCCCTTTGCAACAAATTTTATGTTGTGGGAAAATTGACTATTTCAATATTTCTGAACACTATTCACAAGGAAACTATTCACCAAGTCACTATTCATGTTGACACTATTCATGGATTTACTATTCACTATCACTATTGATTGGTGATATGATAGGTGGTGCAACTAATGATGTTGTAAATGAAGTGGATTTTGCTTGAGGTGGCATGGACCACAGGGGTCCTCACATAGGGTTAAGAGCATATGCTTGGAGTGGGATGTACGTTTCCACTTGGGAGACAAATCAAATTTTCTTTATGTGATGACATGGGTTGTCTTTGGTGGGAAAAGCAAAGGTTTTCTCATTTTATGTGGTCTCATGCTGGAAGCATATGAAGAAAGTCAAAATGGAGAAGCTGGTGCATTTCTATGTTGGGTACATGTTGGAAGCATGTGGAGAAGTCAAAAGTGGGATGTTGAGAGGATCTTTGGCACATGTGAACACATGGATGAATATTAAAAATATTCCCATCATTATTTCTTCTTCACATGGAAAGTTTGGTGTAATTGTTTATGATGTGGGTGGTGGTGATTGTCAAAAGGTTGAAATCACTCTTGGAGGCATGTGGACACTTGTGGGTAAATGATTACACGTTTCCATCATTATTTATCTTTCACATGGGAAATATAGGTGCAATTATAAAAGCATGTGAGATAGATTTGATTATGAAAGATTGCATTTTGACTCTTGCACATGGGGAAGCTTGTCAAATACTTCAATTTGTCTTGCCACCTTTTTTCTCCCCTTCTTTATTTATTGTAAATATTATAAGTATGAGTTCCTCTCCTTGAAAGATCATATTTGATAAATCATTTAAACCCCCAGTTTGAGAATTGAACTTGTGTTCAACTCCCCCATTTCTTTGGATAAAAACCCAAATGAAGGTATGATATTAGGAGGACAAAACCCTTCCTAGTTTACTTTATGAATTTGAGGATGAAAAACCTCTCATTCAAGTGAGGTAATTCCATCTGGGAATTAAAACTATGCTTCAATTACATATTCATAGTCCAAGTGTGTAGAGTATGTGTGGTGTGCATCATTAGATCTAGTTTATGTGGAGTTGCAAGATTTCTAGTGCAGTTGTGTAGAGCTCATCTACTGTGTGTGTTGCATTTGGTAGGGTGTGTAGCTATGTTAGTATTTATGAGTTTGTGTATTGAAGATTCATTGTATTGGTTATTTAATGTTGAAGTTTTTTTAATTAGAAACATATAAAATTAGATTTTTCTAAATAATCATATAAGGGTTATTACAAAGGAGGTAATTTGATCACTTTATTTTTAAGCATTTATTTTAGGATTTCATTTGGATTCTTATTATCCTTTGGTAAAATATTTGAATCATGTGTTTTATATGTACTCTATTATATCATTACATTTGGATATAAAACTTTATTTGCACAACCTTGGTAGATTAGGAAGATGTAAAAAAATGATTAACACTACCATGTGCTAGATTCTATAGATATGTAGTTTTATGTTCTAATAATGTGATCTTAGAACTAAAATTATTGTGTAAGTCTTTCTTTAACTTTATCATAAGGACAATTTGATCTTATAGTGCTTCATAAGCACAAACCCTAGGTGCTTCAGATTGAATATGCATACACACCCCCTTTAGATAATATGTGGGAGGTGGATGGGTTCAAATAAGGGTATATCAATTATCCTCATTTGAAACCATAGGATGGAACATATTACCCCTTTGAAAGGTGATCCTTGACATGGTTAGAGGGATAATAGCTATCACCCTCCTTAGGGTTAGGAGGAAGAAGTTTGTAGTGATATAAACTATCATTTTAGTACAATGAGTGTAACTTGAGACCACATTATCGTAAGCTTAGCCTTAGACCTATCTTAGGGACTTTTTTGATCATTTTATATATTTTATATGAGTCTAATCCATTCCTATATATAACAAAATAAACACTTATCCACCTTACAGATACCCATGTCTTTTTTTCTCCCATTCCTTCCACTTAGACATTAGCACAGTCTTTTTGACTATAGTGCACTACACTAATTACCAAATGACAATGCTGATGTCCCCTTGATATTTACTATCCCAAAATATATATTTTTATTCCTCAAATAAACTTAGGGTCAACCTAAACCTATTTCAAATCATGACAAGCACCAAAATTCTATATATAGACCACTTTCATTCATTTATTCCCTAGATGGAAATCAGATGAAAATACTCATAAATAAATGAAAAATAGTTGTGAAAATAAAGGTTATTGATTCTTATTATATCTTAATTCTACATACACTCATCTACAATATCCTAGATCTTAGATTACTCAGATTTATAGTCTCAAGTCACACTCAAAGCACTCAAATCGACACTCATAATAGTATTTAATAGGACTTGCACACACACTTAGATTGGGAGAACTACATTGAGCTTGATCCTATTTCAAGGTATTGGTATGTAGGAAACGCTTAACACATGGAGTGTTGAGCTCACATTTAGCCTACCCTACTAACACCACTCTTTTTATACTTATTATCCTCAATTACCCTAATAAACATTGAGGTCTAGGGTTTAACATTGAAACAAGTCAAAAAAAGGAATAGATAATGAACTAGCATTCATTTACATAGGCATAGACTCCCCATAACCAGGCAAAGTCTACCTAGAAGCTCACTATCCTTGATACCAAAGGAAACTAGCATGAGAAAGAATACATTAGTGTGGTGTAAAACTAAATAGAGAACTATATTATTGTGCAAGAGGGTTTATAACTCCTAATTATTATTTATGACACCTTACACAATTCCTGTCCTATTTTCTAACCTATCACTTTTCCATCTTGAACAATATCAATTTAAGTATATATCTTCTAATTTCTTACTATTTGTAGGCTATAAAAAAAAAAATTATTGTACAAATAAATGGTTTTTGATATTGTTATATTTTAACAACATTGGGTTTTACATTCCATAATTCCCTTAAAATTTAAATCATTTGGTGAACCCAATACTTAAAATATATTACCTAAAAACCCTAGTGTACTATTAGGGTTTCCCTTCTTCCAAAATTTTCTCAATTTTATTTTTCAGCCTTTAATTATTATTATCATGATAGAAGAAATTTTATAATGTTTGGTACAAAGTTTAGTGGTTTGTCTTACATGATTATCACCTTCCATTAGTATAATGATGCACATGTATGTCACTCCTCTCATGGATCACATTATAATTAAACTTACTTCACACATTAGTCCACCTCATCTTGAGCTCTCCTTATATGAAGAGCATTTTTGCATGGCCAATTTTGAGTTATCTCTGGTTACTAGTCATTGACAATGAACTCATAAAACTCCTTTTATTCCTCCTCCACTTATACCAGTTAACTACCTTTGCTCCCATCCCACCTCTACTACTCACTCTCTGCAAATTTAGATCATATGATTTAAGCTATTAGTAGATAGAATTAGATGCCTCCTCAGCCTATATAGGAACATTATAATTCAACCATACCTCCTCATCCCAAAAATAATATAATATGAATAAGGATCAACATAAAACATATGATATTATGGATTAATTCAGAAATACACTAGCTAAAATTTCTAAATTGAAATTACTTCAAAAGGTAACCATATTCAAAGATATTCTTTTTCAAACACTCATTTATACATCTTTACCTCAGGATATAGATCCCACTTATTTTACATATATCATAAACATGATCAAGGACATAAAGGATGCTATATGTTTTGATAGTGAGTATTTACTCTCAAAAATAGTTATTTATTAGAATCTACCACTCTTCATTTAGGCATAAATCAAGACAACCAATAATAAATTTATTTTAATTGATAGTGTTTTAGGTCTTAACATATGTAACCTCACATTTATACAGACTATGGGGGTTGATATAACATCCATTTAGAAGACATATAAGAAGATTTAAAGTTTTGATGATATTCTCCAATAGGCATTGGGTTCTATTATATTGGATATCATGGTTGGGACAAAACCCCTGTCCATATAGTTTTAGGTGATGCCTAATTATTTGCATTACAATTTATTACTCAATATACCTTAGATACATGCCATGGATACCGTACCCTCTACCTTGCTTAGATGTGTCATTTTTTTACATGATGGATATTTATACACATTTCCATCTAATAACTAACCATTCAAATTTTATAGAGCCACTAAACCTACTACCCCAAGCATATATTTATATGGGACACCTCATGTTATCATATAATCCCTATTTCATATCATTCCTATAGAATAGATGAATACATATGAGATCAAGGAATATAGAATCATTATTCCTACACTAGTTTTAGATCCTATTAAAATATCATTATCTTCAACCATGATGGATAATGATCCTCCTACAACACCATTATCTTTACCCATGATGGAAAATGATCATCTTACAACACAATAATCCTTGCTCATGATGGATGATGAGATTCACATAACATAATTACCATTACTTTTTAACTCAGAGGCAGTATACATAAAAAAATTAGATACAGATTTTGAGTCCACCATAGAAGATAACATAACACCCATGAATATTGGTGATTATTTATGTGGATTGAGATTCACACTAGTAGGACATGGAGGGTACATAGATGATTCAAGGGAAGTCATACCTTTACCTACACATCCATCACCATTAGTTCATAGCTCTAAAAATATAGGCCTAGACACTTACTTGAATTTAAAGACATATTCTTATATACACTTAGTACATATGGTTACATATATATATTAATCTAGTTATCTAAATTTAGGTAGTCAGTACACAGGATAAACCACACCAAATTTTTTAGATATTACTTGATAGAGGATTGATGGCACTATAAATAGTTTACCACATATCCATTAGCTGATTGTCAATGCAAGATAATAGACCTTTTTGTCATTTTCATGGGATTACCAGACATGATACAAATATATTCTCAACATTACAACATAAATTAAATAAATTCAAGTCTTAGGGCATTATACATATTACATAACCCCTAACTCCAACAATATAGGCACCATGATAGAATATTCTCCAACTAGACATTTATGAAATTATCCCTTGACTATTTGTGATTTCATCACTAAAAACCAATGCATCCCTCATGGTATTATATATGATGATTTTGATCCGAACACTTGTATATTATAATTTTTACAACACATAAGATATCACGAGACTAATTTATAACATGTTATATAGTATCAGGACTCCTTAGGACACATCACACTTTGAGTTACATGTGTTCGTAAGGTGGTCGACACACTACTCTTTGTCATGAGCACATACACTCATATATAGGTTAAATTTGATAGTATATGGTTATAGGAAATGGATGAGATAATCGATAGGATAGATAGATATTTGATTTTAAATTATAAGGGACACATAATTCACATCTTACATGATGGCCTCGATGACAATCACAAGTTTCATATAGACATATGGTAGTCTAATGTGGTTTACCTTGGGACTACATGGGATGCTTCTTACATAGTATAAAATCATGCTATTTATATGAAATAATATAGACTAATGCCAAGTATAAGGCTATATTTATATTGAAATAATGGTGTGATAATCATGATGATGACAATTTATTTGAGTTTGGGAAGATTCAATATCTAACATTGGATGACCTCCCACCAAATCCACCATTTGACTATCCACATCTTATAGATGTGTTCTTAGGAATATAAAGGCACTAAATTTCATTTTTATAAAGCCTCATTTACTTCCAACATTATTTGTATATATTTTTATTTTCATGTTGCTTCTACATATCTTATACATAGAAAACACAAAAACATTATAATCTTTTCAAGAATATAAAAGCATTCAAATGTTATCTTATAAAATATAAATTTTATATTGTATGCATTTTCATGTTTACATTCCTTCTATTTTCTAGGTATTACATATGCTATCTATGCTAGTATAGTCAATTTTATCATACACACATGCTTCACTTGTTCCTTTTGAGTGTTCACAAATTACTAAAGGACTTAAGTCCTCTGCACCAATCCATATTTTTTACTATCTACCCACTAGTGTAAAATACATAGATAGACATATTAAACACTGATACATTTTCCCATTGGAGGAATTGTACTACATAACTTCTAGTTTGCCAAGTTATATCATTCTATACTACACTAATTTTTTGCCGACTACTATTACTATAGAGTCAGCTTATGTGCATATTTGATATTTTAGAAATTTATACCACATATTATACATAATTTAATTTCTAGCTTTATTATTTTAGATTTGATTGTGTGTATTTGATTCTACATCTATTCGAGGGCATTTGAATATGCCACTATTCTATGGGTCTAAGTAACTTTTCATTATATATATGTTTTGGATATGTGCCCATATCATTTTGTGTGCTTCTTGATTATGTATGAATACATTTGAACATGTCCTTTCATGTGGATCTAAGAAAACCTTAGTTTCTCTCTAATATGTGGACATTTGAACATGTATTTATATGTATTACTTTTTTAGACTTAGTGACATGTACCCATGTCCCTTGTATTGTGGCCCTTTGGCCTACGTTGCAAGTCTCATGTGTTTTTATGTAGACATCAAAACACATGATCATGATGTAGGTCATTCGAATGTAGGTATATAACTTATATATTTATATATAAAATTTTGTTTTTATGTATGCATCATAGACATGACACTTGTATCTTTTTTGTTACATTCACATCTAGTTGTGATTTTATGAGGGACCTTATGCATCTCCCTTTCCTCATTGGGTGCCTTGATAGACATCATGCCCCATCCCCTTAGGTAGTTACTTAGATTATACTTAGATTTTATATTCATATACATGATTACACTATTATATCTAAATTGATAACATTTTAATGCTATATCTAACATACATTGTACATTACCAACTTATGATCAGAATATTTTACATTACGATGTCATGTACACACATTATATTGTTTTATCATGAAAATATCATATGTTTTTACTCTAACACACATGATGCATAGATTTTATTTTAAGGATAGTTATTATGGAGGTTTGAAAACTAGATTCAAAAGAGGGGGAATTCATATGGGTTTGTCATAGACATCAAGTCATCCTAGTGCACTTAGAACACATTTTTCAACATGTAAACATAGAATATAGATCCCAAACTTAGGAAAACATAATGGAAAATAGTCACATATATATTAGTCTTAGTTTTGCATAGAAACAACACATTTGGTAAATATCACAACATAAAGGAAACTATCATAGTGCACTATTGACCAAGGGACTATGCTACTATCTAGTATCCCCAAAAATAGAAAATTTTGAAATGACCAAAAAGGTACAATAATTATAGTTTAGATTTACATAGTCTCAGTCATATATTATCAGATAGGTTCAGTATATTTTTTTATAAATATTTTCTCAAATTGGGAAAATCATGCATGACATGATCACTCCTATTTTAGTTTCAAATAATTAGACATATATTATTATGATGCAATCTAGAATCCATATACATAGATATCAGAGTTGGGGGCATGTGTATGACACATTATTCTCATATGTTCAGTTTGGAACAAATAATATTAGATGGAATGGTATCTCCATGTCATCTTGATACCATTTTCACCAAGTTTACATCATATTGATTCCTCAGTCTATCTACAATAGTTGGCATTCGTAAGTGCCTAAGTGGCCCCTAAGACATTTTACATTTTAGAGTTTTTGAGTGGCCTCAGAACCATCTTACATAGTTTTAGTTACATCACACAATTTCAGATTTAGATGCATCTACTACACATGTGTATGAAAGTATGGAGTCATATCCTACTTGAATTCCTAGGCCACCTACATAGGAGGGTTGGAAAACTTAGCATTCAAATCCAATATATTAATAGATTATGATCCACAAAACATGAGTAGGAAATGATAGAGTAAAGGCTAGCTTGAGTTCTTGAGCCACCCATAAATGAGGATTAAAAAAGCCATAAATTTGGTCTAAGATATTCACCATATGATCACTATATATGCACACAAGATGTCATTAGGTTTTTACATCAGTTTACATACTCGATGAGGTGTATTCATTATTTTCCTATTTCTCTAATCTTTTTACTCATTTTTATCTTTGATTTTGATTTTTATTAAGGACTGATTCATTCATGCTTCATTTATAGTACATGTAATGGATCATGATTTTTAGATCTAGATCTAGACTCACGAGCTTCACCTCATAGGTATGCCCAAGTTATCTCTTTTTAATTTATCCTAGTCATTTCACTATGATACATTTATAAAATAAATTGGGGAAATTTAGGCATCTAAAATGTTATTTTAGTGCAATGAGTATCACTTGAGACCACTTTATCCTCATATTAGCCCTAGACCTATATTAAGGCCTCTTTTGATACTTTCCTAAATTTTGTGTGAGTCTAACACATTCCTAAATGTACCAAAAGTAACACTAAGCCACCCCTAGGAATCTAAGTCTCTTTTTCACCCACTTTTACCACCTAAACATTAACATAGTCCTTTGGACTATAAAACATTGTGCTATAGACAAAAGGGTAGTGCTAATGTCCCCTTGATCTTCACTCTCCCAAAGGATATCTTTACATTCCTCAAATCAACTTAGGGTTGGATTATACCCATTTCACATGTTGATAAACACTAGAACACTATATATAGATGACTTTAATTTATTTATCACTTAGATGGAAATGAGATGCAAATACTCATAAAGAAACTTATAAATAGTTGTGAAAATTAATGTTATTAATCTGTATTCTATCATACTTCTACATACACCCATATATATTAGCCCAATCTCAAATTACTCAAATTTATAGTCTCAAGTCACACTCAAAGCACTCAAACTAAAATTCATACTAGCATTCACTTACACTTGCACCAACACTTAGATTGGGAGAACTAAATCAGGGTTGATCCCCTTTCAAAGTATTGGTATGTAAGTAATGATCAACATATGAAGTGTTGAGGTTACATCTAGACTACCCTAATAACACCACTATTTTTATACTTTTGCTCCCAAATACCCTAAAAAATATGGAGGCTTATTGTTTAACATTAAAATTAGTCATAATAGGGGACAAATAGCGAACCAACATTTTTTCACATAGGCACAAAATCATTAGAACCAAGTGAAGGTCCACCCAAAAAACCATTATCCCTACTACCAAAGGACACTAATTTGGTACAAAAGACACTAACATGGTGTGATACTATATAGAGGACCATGCTATTATCCAGGAGGGTTTTTGACTCTTGATTATTATTTATGACACCTTGCATAGATCCTGTACAAGTTTCCATCCTATCACTTGTCTATTTCAATAAATTTATATTTATTTACATCTCTTGTAATTAATTTTTATTTATAGGATAAGAAAAAAAAATCAATTGTTGTACAAATAAATAGTTATTGATATTTTTATATTTATTCACTGATTTATTATTCTAACACTTTAACAACCTAGGGTTTTACATTCCATAACTTTCTTAAAAGTTAAATAAAAGTTCAATTTTAGTGTATTAAGAGTGGGAAAGAGATATTGAATTATATTTTTTTTGGAAACCTTTTATTTATATTGATCAATTTGGTTACTCATTTTTATTTTAACTGATTTCATCATGCGTGAAACTTAACAAGTAGTAACTAGTGCTATATACTAGATAATAAATTAATTAAGAGACGTATCCATATTTATAATGTTATTTAGGAATAATAAAACTATGATTTTTAAATTTTAAACACTTTGAAATCAATAATAAGAAAATCATAAATTAGGAAACCCTAGGTCAACTAGGGTTTTGAAACCAAAGGTCAGGGCTACCATAATGTGCCAAATGAAGAGAAAAAAATATAAACTATTTGGTTTAGTAATTTTATAACATGAAATAGGTTTTTATAAAAATAGGTAATGAGACAAACCTATAAAAATATTGAAACAAAAGTACAATGTACAATCTTTAGGTCTAAATTTACTAAAAATAGTAAAATTCTAAATTCACAATATCTATATAATATTTTGGCAAACATAAAGATGTTTTTGTATATACCAACTTAATTAGAAAATACATTTAAGGAATTTTAAAATAGATATATTTGTAAGATAAAATGTGCCAATTAAGGAAGAAACAACTTGCAAGTGGTTGAACATGAATCTTGGTAATAAAAGGAGGATAAAACCCTAGAGTAAAGTTTCAGATATGAAAATAAATTATAAGATAAAAACCTAAGAAGTTGGAAAAAATAGATTAGAATATTTTTACATTCACATAATTTGTGTTCACAAAATATTTAACCTTAAAATCTAGATTAGGGAATATAGTGTTAAAGGGGTAGAGATAGTCTAGGGCACAAGGATGGTAGACTATCTATAAAGTAGGCTAATTAATTAAAAACTTATATAAAACATATATTGAATTTATTATGTTGAGATATGATAAAAATGGAAATTAAAACTATGCTATATATTATAATGACAATGAAAATAAGACACTCAACTAGTTTTGATGCTAATAAAAATCTTGATCTAGAACACACAGGATGTTGACTTGAAAATGATTCTAAATCAATCATTATATTATGTTAAAGAGACTTATATATCTATGGACACTTTAATCAACCTAGGATGATTGTGTAAATACTTATATTTGGATTAGATGTAGGTGTATATTACATAACACCTAATGAAACTAGATGTGACCACATATATTCTTCTAAGAATTGTGTCACCTTCATTCTGGTGCATTAAAATCTAGGTAACGGATTATCACTCCTTGTAAAATGAGAAAAACTTAGTTTTTTATATTCATATTGGATATGGGGAAAATGGGTTAGTGAGAACATGGTGTTGTGATAACCCAAAGATCCCTCTATCAATAATCAATGCCTACATAGATAATACTCTGAAGAGGGCATTAGACTTATGTAATTCTCCCATATGTTCTCTCTTATAGGTGTCTCATATAATGTGTGTTAATAAATAAAATACATATTGTGACCTAGATTTTAGCTTGGAAAATGTGGCTCATAGAATTTTCCTTTATTACTTCAAACCTATAGATGTGTTGTCCCTATGACTGATGTGGAAATATGAGAAAATAGGGAAGCTTTGCTCACTTGAGTTCTTGATTGAGTGAATTTTGGTTTGAGTTAGATGAGGAATGAATGAGGTTTTATACTTTATTTATATCAATCTCTTTGGATAATATCTCACATTACTTAGAATGACCATAGATATATGTTTCATTTGCAAATTAGATGACTTTAGGGAATTGGACACTTGTATCAGATTATGACACTTGCATTGATGTAGGTGTATAGTTGGGATGCAAGGTTTTGGAAGCATAAAAGTAGGTACAAGTCTATAAATTCAAATATGTGAAAGATAAGTAGGTTTATAGGATTCTAGGCAAGAAAGAATGATTTCTCATCAAAATAACATTGGTTTGACTAAGTGTTAGTAAACCAAGTTTCACCCTTTGAAGGAGGTTGTTCAGGCCTAATTCAAACTTGAAATAACATGGGGATGGCATAAAGGTTTTGGATGACCTTGTCATTAGATCAGACCTATAGGTTATGGGCCTATCTCCCCTGTTACATCACTTGTGGCTCAGAATCACTAAAACCTACTTCTTGGGTTGAAAAGAGATAGGAAGTATAGAAAATAAACCTACTATAATGGGTGGTGATTGACCAATTTTTATTATCCATCCACTTGAATTAAACTCAAAAAACACCAATGGACAATGCATAGGATTGAATCACTATCTCCAATGGTTTCTAGGCAATAATGTTTCATGTAGAGGTTGATTTTGGATGACTAGAGAATGAGGGCAATGAGAGGAAGCTCTAGTTCCAAGCTCTTACAATCAAATCTCCACTCTTAAACTCAACCATCAACAATCTAACACACTACATGAATTGCATAGAATACTTGTTAGCATCTAAGTGAAGGTATTAGACTTGTAGAGTGTAAATTCCACCACTTTTACATATAAAAAAATCATATACACACTAGAAACTGATCATGAAGAGGTTAGAGTAATTCATTAACAATCCAAGATGTTTATAGAGTAAAAATTAGATAGACTTTCCTCATACCTAAGTGAAGGATACAAATCAAGGCCATAAGGCCTAAATATATAGAAAAATGAAGAGATAAAGAGAGGGAAGATGGCATGGAGTTACATATGAGAGTTCATTAATGACCATATCCCACTCATAAATTAGTTTTATTAGTCATAACAGTCCTCTTTCAACTCTCTCCATATGTTGATGATCTTGAATGACTCCTTTTAGCATTGAGTTGAGATGGTGGAAGCTATAACTACTTTGTTTGACTTCCTATAGAGCATGATCATGCCCAAAAGGGGGTAGTTACTTAGCTTGAGGTAGTTATATGATGAAATTGGCATGTAATTAGCCTCCATGAGGCATTAAGTAACCTACTAACCCTATCATGCATATTGATTTAGATTTGAAACTACCTCCATTCTTCCATAGTGGATATGAGGAGTGTATATCTCATCCTTAACATCAATTACATGGTGTAATGAATTTTTGTTGGCCCTCATAGCAGTTCTTCAATGCCATCTTCCATTCCTCTTTGTTGATCAAGTAGGCCCATTAGGCCTATTAGGCATAATTGATTCAATTTGTGTGTTTAGTTGCCATGAAATCCTATATTAGACCTTAGGATCATATTAATAGGTGATATTTAGGCTTGAAATAATATCCCATATCATGACATGGGCCTTATTGAGTAGCTCATACTTGTAAACTTACCAAATTAGGTGACTAGGTCACCTTCTCCTTTATATCTATAGACTGGTTATTTAGAGGAGAGTTGTAGAGGAATTTACATGCATATTTTTAGACATATTATGACTTTTGAAGATTAAAAAATTGTCAAACCTCCCCTTCCAATGACTAACATCTCTCAAAATAGTTGTCCACCATATTCTTTATCTAATTTCTTGAAAAAGTAAAACAAATTGAAAATTTTGTATGGTATCTATACAAAAAAGTAATATGTGTAGGGTTTCCTATAAGTTTTCTATAATTTTTATGTATTATTAGGGTCATTCAATGGTGTTTGGTTATCAAAATATTCACTTTTCTCAGGACTAGTATGTCTTAGGTTTTTATACTATTTTGGAGGTCTACCATCTTTTTAATGGTTCATAAAGATGAGACATCCAATCAAAAACTTATGGTCATATATTTTTAGTCCATACAGCCCACTAAAACCTTTGACAATATTTGATTCACATACAACTAGTGTGGAGAGATATGAGAAGAAGATGGTAGACTTGTAGTTCTCTACAAGCCTTTTGGACATGTCTATAGTCTTAACCTTTGTTAAAAAGGTGACACCCTTCATTAAAATAATTATACCATGGATATATAATGTATTTGGGGTAATAAAATACCTCTAAGATCATTTTCCCCAAGTCCTTTTATGATGAGAGATATGAGCATTTGAAAATAGGTAATTCAAGCTAGCTATCTAAACTGTGTAGCTTGAGTGGACTTCAATACCCAAATTAAGCCTTTTTATTAAATTATTCACTTTATTCCTTCTCTATAGAAAATTATACAACCTATTATATCTTTTCATATACTTATATTTCCTTTTGAGGTTCTGAGTATACTTCCTTGGTGGTGTGGGCCTTCTAGGCCTAAAACAAGCTTTTAGGCCTAATTGGCCTCAACTGAGTTTTGGAAGTCCAAGTGACCTATATATTAATATATATATATAATAAAAAACATGATAATAACTTTATAACCTATCTTTTATATTTTTTTAATTTCCCCAACTACCACAACTCCACTCTATTTCCATTGGTTCATGAGACTACTTATAGGTGGCAGTGTTAGTTTGAGTGTCTGGGATAATGATATGCAGTATGAATATGAATTTATCTATAAACTATAAAATTGGTGGGATTTTAACTATATTATATTAATATAAAATTGGAAAATACCCTTGTTCCAAACCTTTTACCAATTCTTCTCCTTACACACTCCCATATAACAGAGCTAGTGTTTATTGATAATCAAGCTTGTGTAGCCCTAATGGCTCAATTCAGTCCCCTCTTTACCTCAATTCAGAGTTTAATAATTTAGTATTAAATTTTATTGTTATACCCTACCATCCCTAAAATTATTCCAACTCCTATATCACTCTAACACATGCATAAGCTCCCAACTAATGTGCATAGGCATCTACATGCCTGTTTATGTCTTAAACTCTCTACATATTTAACTAAGGTTCTCATTAATTAAAAACAACTTCCCCACATTATTAATTTATTCCTTCAAGTGTTTCATCCAACCTAAACATCATGTATAATCCCATAATTGATATGCACAAGTCTATTCTTATCAGTCTTAGGTCCAACAAAACTAAAAATGCCATTTCTCCCATCAAATTGAAACTTTTTGAACTTGGGGATATTTGATACATATCTTGACCTTACTTTTAGGTATATATAATTTAAAAAATTCCCTAAAATATGTATAAGTATCAAATTGACATGTGTAAACTTATTTAGGTTTATTATGCCTAAAGGGCCTATGTAGGCTTGTTATGTTATTATTTACTTAAGTGGAATGAAAGACTTATTGAAGGTTAAGAACCTAAGGAAAAAAATAAGAGTGATCATATTTATCTAACCCTATTTACATATTCATGATTTCATACTCATCATATTTCATTCCCTTACCAATAATTCCACCTATGGAAGATAGTCAGATCTACCTACTAATATGTGTAAGAAAGTTGACCCTAACTTCAACGTTATTCTCCTCATTTATCATCATTAATATATCTACATGAAATAGTAAATTTTAGATCATCCCTTATATTTAAAATACTTAAAAAAATGTCTCTTTTGACTCCATTTAACCTATTTATATAGTCCACCTATGGATGATGTTTGATCATTGGCTGCAAGCATAAACCTTTTACTTTTTCCTTAGTTATTTATCTATTCACTGACACATTAATGCTACTTGAGTGAAATAATTGTGTTTTTTTACCCCATTTGTCATCTTATTTACCCTTTAATAAGGGTTTCTCTCTCAAATATTTGCTCTCCTATAGTTAGCCTATAGGTATCTATTGTAAGTCAGTGGGCTACGAGTTATCTTCTATTAAAGATAGTTTTAAAGGGGTATGACCCTGAGTAACCCCTCTTTCTTAATTCTCATATATTTTCATATGATTTTCATGGATATTCAAATATTTTCACTACATTTGAGAATCTATTATATTAGTCAACCTTCTATGTGACTAGTCTGCATAGTAGGTCTATTAGTTATGAATGAGGACTCATTTGATTGTATGTAGGTAACCATTTTGGAGATGGAATTTGATACTCTAATTTTATTATAAACTACATCACCATGATTATGAATCTTTATTACCTTCACTACCCTCAAAATAGGGTTCCTTGTTAAAGCTTCCTCCTCTACCACAATCAAGCTTGTATGTAGTAGTTTTAGGCCTAGTTTGAGTCTTATTTTCTTTTAGAGTGAATTTGGTGTAAGGTTCTTGATGGAACATATCTACCTATATTTCCATTTATCTCCATAGGCTCAAGGTCTATAATTAGTTATGAATTATATTTGATAGGAATTGGGAATGAGAGTAGTCTGAGCAGAGGGGAGTGAGTGATAAGTAGTGAGGTCATGGGGAAGAGTATGAATAAAACATAAGATTGATGTGTACTTTGAAATAACTTAAGGATATTCTATAATAACCCTATTTTATTCATGCCAAGGAGGTCACTTTTTTCACCAAATATTTCACCCTAGATATGTTTGTTTAAGACTACTATAAGATTTGGGAAACATTGGAATACCTCTAGGCCTATGGGTTTCCTATGGTAGAGGTAGATCTCTAGGTTTAAGGGCTAGCTCCATAGATTTATATTTTATTTATTATCACCTACACTACTTACTTCATTGGATTAAAAGGGATAGAAGTAGAAATGAAATTAAACTAATCTAAATAGGTGATACACTAGAAATATCTCAACTAGACTACCATAAAAATGCACTATGAAACATGACTCAAAACACTAGTCTCAAAATATTGAATAGATCTAACATTAATATTTTAAACATGGAGGTGATATTCATTAAAATAATCAAGGTGAGTGAATGAGAGGTTGAAATTTAGACACTAAGTCTAATCCATACACTTAAAAATAGGCAAATACATTTGACTACATTTCATGTGACATATTAGAGTGGAAACTACTTGCATCAAACATGGAAGTGTTGATAGAAAGCAAGGATAGATACTAATCACTTTAAATTTAACTATACACCACTTCACCCGATAAAATAAGATAGATTGTGAACTTAAATCTAGATTGAAAAAAATATTTCAAATGCAAAATATAGTATCAAACTAGTAGGGCTTCATCATACCATGTGTGGATATTTTTACAAAAGCCAAAATGTCTTACATTTATAGAGTATATGAGAAGAGAGAGACAAAGTAGAGCTCAAGGGTCACAAGAACTAGTATCAAGTGATGAATATCAGTTACATTTTAAGATAATGAAGTGTGAAATAGAACATGAAGGTCTTATTGGATGAGTGTCCAGCTAAATTATGACAAACTCTCCAAAACTAGCATATAAGTCTTCAACGACCTTCTTGAAACCACCTTCATGATGAGGCATCTCTTGATTACTCAAAAATAGAATAGGAAGAGTTAAAACATATCCAATATATTAGGGGGCTTAGAAAAAATCTATGAAAGTCATCAGATGCATCCCTAACTGCTAGCCATCTTCTGGACACTTGTATTCACCATCTGTAGTCAATCATTAGTTTCCAAGGCCTCATTCTTCACATTTGTCATCCATGTGGCCCTCAAATACACAAAAAATACATGGAAGAGATGTCAGGAAACATTTTCAAGGTCATTGTATCTTTTACTCCATGAATTAGACCTTAAAAAGATCCAAAAACAATCTTTTCATCTTCTGACTAGACAATCACTTAACCTTCTCACTGTCTATCTAGGACTACATGAAATGAACTGTGTATCAAAGATGCTTCCATGATTTTATGAGGTAATAAATGGATATTGATAGTTTTAATAATTCTCTATAGGCATCTCCTAATGACTCTCACCTATTAATTCTACTATGTACCTATAAAACACATAAAAGGATTCAAAAACCTAGTTTTAAGCTTGTTTGTACAAGTAGGTTACAAAAAAATTGGGTGGAAAGGAGAATGGGAGAGTCCTCCATAGATAAAATACACTTTTATTACCAAACTACCCCAAACTACATGATGGTTTTGAACTATTTTACTTTTTAGCAATGGTTCATAAAAACCAGACATTTAACTAAAAAAATTGTCACTAATACCAAGTGTAGTACCCTCCACAACTACCCCTATCTCCTTATCACACCATTATTGGTGTCTTTATAGGTGTGAGTAAAATAATTTGGCCTATCAAGATTTATAATGCATTTTATGTACCCCTGTGGTGAAATTAGGCCAAAATGACTAACCTGTGTTATTAATCTACAACTCAATGATTATATTTTATCATAAAATTCATCTTAAAGGTAATAAATTGGGTTTTAAGGTTAATATGTCCTTATAAGTGGATTTACACCCTTATAGGGATTAGGTAGAGTTTTAGGCCTAATATCCTAGCCTTTGTTATATCTTTCCATGACCACCCTATATGATTTCCAATACCTGTAGTGGAATATTCATGTTTATAAACCTCCAATTAAACTTCTTACCTAATTATATGGTGCTCCAACACTCCTCATGTCACCTTTATAACATTTACACACTATACCTACAATATTTGCCTTGACTGGGAATGCCCTCTGTCAGAGATAAAACATAGTTTATATCCCCTATTTTTTATACCAAAGTGAAGTTATGGAGGGATGGAATAGGTATTAAGGACCTTATACACCAAATCTTAGTTATGGATCACATTTTTAGAATCTTCAACTTCACAAATAGATAAACTTGTATGATAAGTGACTGTGTAGGGTTTTAAGAAACTTGAGAATTATGACTTTATGTTGGTGTTCCTACTCTATTTCCTTATCTGAGAATATTGTGAATTTGATGTAAATTTTTTGAAGGTAGTCTTAAAATTTTTCAACATCCCACACCTCTTCCAAATTATCAATCCACATCTTTCCTTTTCTAGAACTGGTTTGTCTACTGTAGCAGATTAAAGGTGCATTCACTTTAGGAAAATGAGGTTCATGTAGGTGAAGGTGTATGTTTAGACATTGAGATTTGAGACTTAGGTCATTACTAAATTCATCTCATATAATATCATATTTTATCATGTTTGTATCATGCATTAGGGCTAAGCCAACATCCAAATTGCCCACTCTAGTATATTGTGAGTCTGCAATCAAATTGTAGATGACCATTTAAGAAATTTCAAAGACTCTTGTATGTGATGTTATATCTATGAACACTATGTTTCAACTCATTTTATTTTAATTTTAGGAATTATCCCTCTTTCAATCTTATTTTATCTCTTCTCATGCATAGAAACCATGTAGTCATTCATCACTGTAAGATAGGTTGCTTATAGTCATTTCCATGCAGTGTTTACTAAGTCTCTTAGGTCAAAATCTACCTAAGTTAAAAACCACTCCAAAACATTCCCTCTTGATTAATCAACCAACTTTTCATGTTTAAAACATTGACTTAGGCTTAAAATACATTAGGGAAACCTCTTAGACTACCCAAACCTCAAGACATTCTACTATGAAAGGACCAAGTGTATGGGCGAAACATGGTTTGGAGAAACTAAGGTAAAGTGTCTCAATTAAAACATTCCAATCTTATGAACAAGGCCTTAGGTCTGTTTTACATCTCATAACTCTACCATTGTAGCAATGGCCTTATAAATTCTCCAATACCTCAATGAATGTTTCAAATGAGTACAGCCATATTCACTTTAATACTCTTAGACCTCTATTGGGGTTGTCTGTAGGTGAACATCAAATACATGATTGTGTATACTAAAGAATTAATTGTCATAACAAATCTTAAACCATTTTGGATAGCTCAAACTCACTGTTTCCACTTTTAGGATCTTATTTTCACCTGTAATCTTCCTATCTTACCAATAACTAAAAACTAAAAACTACCACTTTTCTCACTAATATTCTTGTTTTGACATTAAACCTACATTTTGTCAGTTTAACAAGTTTTCTTATGACATATTTTGACATGGAAAACATTGAATATTCCTTTAGAACACTTTTCCATCTATGAAAATCATAAAATTTCAATTAATGACCCCAAAAGTGGCCTAGAATGATATAGGACTAACTTTACAAATGTGACAAGAGATGAAATATATATTTGAGATTATTAAGATCATGAGACACATTTTACACCCTAGAAGACCCCATGACAAATTTAAACTACATAGGAGGTTGACCTAATTATATCTTTGGTCAAATTAGTCAATATTTTGGCAATTTCCCTAGGGTGGCTAGCCAGCTATGCCAAAGACCAATAGCTTTATCCTATCCATTACAATATTTTTGAGGTCAACATAACCACATTTATGAAAAATGGGGAACCTTGTTTCAAAATGTGAAAATTTATACCTTAAAATAAAAAATTCTCTTAATCAGAGCACCATTAACATGTTTGCATGTTACTTTCATTTGAAGATTAGTCACACTTGATTTGGTTGGCATATTTGTTCATAATTTTGATTTAATATTCCCTAAAGTTGCTAATGTTGAATCTTTATGTTTCAAGTCACATTTCTAATGGAGTCCATTTGAAATAGGAAATGCCTAGGTTTCATGATTTTTATATCAATTTGGCCTTTTACTAGCCTTTGATCTGTTGAAAATCAAATTTAAGTCATCATCTTGAAACCCTCATTCAAATTAACCTAGCTTAGATACCTTTTAATTAAATTCAAATTTGGTAAGAATAATGTACATGAGAATTATTAATCATGCCATGGCTTAGTTTAATTTTTATCCTAAGGTTTAGCTATGTTTATTGACATGACCAAACCTTAGTCTAAGAACTTTATGTTTGGTTTCTTTATTTTCCTGATCCCCCTTGGTTCCTTTTATTTCCACATGATATAAATAACCATAGGGCCCATTTTATAATGTTCTAAACCTTATCCTAAGACTTTATGCCATGTGTTTTATTATGTGTGGGGTCCTCTTTATCATATTTAAAACTTAGCTTAAAATTTTTATCCTAAGGTATTACCCGTGTTTATTAACATGAAATAAAACCATAGTCTAAAACAATTATGCTAAGTTCTTTATTTTGTTGAGCCTAACTTAAATATCATTTTCATTTGTAGGATCAATGGTCTATGTTTTCTCAAGCAATCAAAATATAATGGTGCAAAATTAAAGATAAATCACTAGCCTTAAGCTAAAGTTTGAACATCTTTCAAATATCAAGGATACACATTTTCTTAGGTAGGATATATCTATTGGTGTGTATTGAGTCAACAATTAAATGGAGCCCCACTATAAGTGAGAAGGTGATAAGTGTCACACTCATGGCTAGAAAATGCTCAACAACCAATGGTGTTTCATCTTACAAATAAAGATCCAATGGAGCACATTTACTCAAGTGAAGATGATTGAACGGTGCATAACAAATGTTGAAAAGTCAAAAGCCCTAAGGATGAATGTGGAGATGACATGTGGCATAACCACATGGCACAAATTAAATCTTAAACATCTCTTGAATATTGATGATACACAAATGAGTGTACACATTTCAATCAATGGTTCATGAATTAGGAAGCATAATTAAGAAGATCAAGATCAACAACATTGACATTTCAATAAAGCTTAGAACGAATGTAGAATGAAAAGTGTCATAACTGAAAGGAACATAATAAGCAACCAATAGCATTTGATTTCTCAGATCAAGATCGATAGTTTGCATTGATCTATGCAAAGATGATCCAACAGTGTGAGATCAAGGTGGAATTTTAAAAATAAAATGGTCATTTTTTAAACATTGATGAGCAAAGTGCCACAAAAATGCCATAAGGATGCCATGAAGCTCACCATTTGAACTAGCTACCACCATTAGAGTACTAAGAATATCTTCAAAAGATCCCTAACATGCACTAATTCCCTAATTAAAATCTATATTGATCATAATCAAGCCTAAGAGAGTTGAAATATCATCTATGAAAGAAGAATTCAATCCAGACCTAAAGTGTAGACCACTAGAAAATAATTTTAAAAAATTCACAACCATTATGGTGAATTATATAAAGTCCTTTATCTATACCATATTTGGGTAATAATTTTTGTTGTCAACATCATTATGCATGAGGAGCTTAAGCCATGGATTGTGGTTCTACAGAAGGAAAATGATAAAATAAAAGATGCCCTAGGATCATCAGGAGTAGCACAAATAGAAACCCCAACTCCAAAAGTGACTCGATCATCATTGGGAGTTAAATTTAATCTAGAGACCACCATATTTGAAAGAGTGATTGAAAATAAGAGCCATTGGAGCTAGCTTAAGCATAATTTTATTAATTGTAGGTTGTCATCAAAGGCATGATGCAATAAATTTTTTAAAGAGACTACCATCTTATCAATCCAAGAAAATAGATTCAAGATATTTGAGGACACCATGATTGACTTATTCAATTTCATAAAGTTAGTTAGGACTAAACAAGAGGCAAAAAATAAGAAAAACTCCATGTCTACAGGCTAGGTTGGCTAGTGGTAAGCTTTAAGCTATCAAGTGAAAGACTTGATCAAAGCCTTGACCAAGAATCAAGTCCTTAAATTCAAGATAGTTAGCTTAGCCCATTTACATATGGCTATGGCTATATTCTTGAATAAAATCAAAGACTTGAGTAGCTAGTCCAATCAAATGGAGGACATTTCTAAGGACCTAAAATGATAGAAAGATAAAATGCTACACATGTTGGATAGCTTAATTAGAGAGCCCACCTCACTTAGCTGTTTAGACATTATCACTAATGAAGATTTCAAGCATAGAACTTATCAATTCATGCAGGAGGAGAGAAACTAAGGTCAAGGGCAGATAGGGGATAATAATAAGTAGAACATGGGCCTATTATTTTCATCTAAGGAGAATATAGGAGATACTGGGAACATCAACCAAGCTTTGAAGAGAGCTAAGAAAAATCTCAGTTACCTAGGAGATAAAAAGAGAGAGCTGGTCATGAGACCCATTGTTGACCTCCAGTTGATCAATGAGCACCATTATAGAATGAAGATCCTACAAGGAAGGTATATGGTTGTATTATCACCAAATTCCCAAAATTGGTTGGATTAAGAATATTATTTTGTAACTAGCATTGTATATTTTGGAAAAGGAATATTATTTTTGTAAAGGGATGTACATATTTTGAAGTACATTGCCTATAGGTTAGTATATTAGAAAAGGTCGCTTGTTCTAGAATATAATAGAAATGATAGTTATCTTAAACACATGTAAAAATTAATTAGCATACCTTATGAATTTTCTATATAAATAGGTATTTCTAATTGTAAGAGGAGGGAGTTTTTAGAGCCAAAAAACTATTTATAACTTTTAACCAAATTAATATAAGGAGTTATGCAAAGTTCATCCATTTTTACTTGTATGAATTGCTATCATGGTTTCTCTCTCATTTTTTTGATCTTATCTTTATATTTGAATGGTTCTTGTGAATTATAAATGTGCATATTTAAATACAGAGCTGTTAATTTGTGGTAATGCTAGATTAGTTGAAAGTTATTAGGTTTAATTCACTTTCTTTGCTCTTCTTGCATTTGGGATATTCTTATTTGCTTGCAGGGGTAAAATTCTTAAAGTAAATCTTGTTCTTATTTGTATCTTTTCATACATTAGATGTTTTCATAATGTGTGGTAGGATTTGAGCTTATGCTACTTCATGTTTTATATTGGTTAAATGAATGTTCAGATGAAATTGAAACTTTGTCATAATATTTGAAACAAATATCAACAATACTTCTCTTTTTTGCCCTATTCTTCTTTTTTATCCTTTTTATCAATTCACCTTAGATTACCTTCATTATGAATATCCATCTTAGTTTAGCTTTAGAATTATTTTTTTAGCATAATTAACTCTAATTAGCATAGGTAATATACAAAATCAAAGATCAACTATTAAGCCATAGTGGCTTCTAACCACCAACTAATATAAATTTGTGAAACAATCAACTTTTTCTACCTCTATTCCACCAAGGATAACATGATTATCACAACCAACAACTCATACAATGTATTCTTTGAATCCAAAAATGAGAAGTGTTTCTTAAACACTATATATAAAATTGTTGATACATCTAGGTGCATCAACAAAAATTGGTGCTAGAAGGAGGGTGAGTTAAATCTTTGAACATTTAAATCTTTACTAATTTTGGTAAATTTTGTTCAAATATTGATGTATTCTTTGCACATTTGTGTAAAAATAATTGATCTTAATGGTTTCATACTAGTCTTTGTGCTTATTTAGACAAATATAGACGTTCTTTGATGTTTGATGTTTAATTATCATAAAGATAGATTAAGATCTATGAATCTAAGGCATTTGAGGTTGGTAATAGCTATTTTTTTAAAAGATTAATTGCATATCTATAAATTTGAGTTTATTTTATCTTGAAACATGTAAATATCATTCATATTTATGTGGTTGGACACATCTTTGAGTTAATTTAGTTAAAGATTGATGTCCTTTACCATTTTTTATATATATTTGTGCAAAATTTACTTAATGTGTAAGACTGATCATCATTCTTTGCAAATATAAGACTTACACATTGTATTCTAAATAGGGTTTCAAACTTTTAAACTAGAATTACCAAGTATAAGGACTAGGTCACATTCAGAGACAAGGTTTCCTCTTATTTCATTAGAAGTTCATAAGAGATCTAGGTGAGACAAAGGTAAACGTATACTTTCAAAGTATCAACTAACTTCACCAATTTAGGGTGATCTTATGTTCAATCCCTATCAAGGTATGGCTTAGATAGGTGTTTCTTAAATCAATGTGCCAAGTGTGGTACATGAACTTCTTCAAAATCCTAAAAAGTATGTACCTATTTTTAATCCTAATGGTGTTGTAACTGCTTAAGAACACATTAAAAGCTTTAAAGTTGCTTTAAGACTTATGAATGTTATTCATGAAGATATGGAATGTATATTGTTTTGATTTACCTTTAAATGTGCTACATATGAATGGTTTCTTAACCTTATCAAAAAATACATAACTATCTACAATGATTTTAATAATTATGTCATTGATCAATTTGGAAAAATCATTAGTCCATGTGTCATATACTAGTAGTTTACCAAGTCAAAAGATACTCAAATGAACCCATAAGAGCCTTCAATGCTAGATTATAGAAACTTTTTAGTAGAACCATAGCTCCTTACAGACTTGAAGGGGCTTTATCCTTAGAGATGTACAAATATGATTTATATCTCATGACTTCTATGTTTCTTAAAATATCTATTTAGATCATTAATACACTATCCCTAGCTTATGCTAAAGCTATGATCATTAATGATCAAATACAACCCTAGTGATAAATGACATATATTATCCCAAATATTAATCCAAATTTTCTTATTCTCAATGTCAATCAAAATATTCTTGCCTTAAATCTACTTCTAGTCCTGTACCAATTGCTTTTGAACCATGCACATCTTGGCCAAAACCTGGGATTCTTGAACAAATATGATAATGGATCTCATCCATAAGACTAGATTGCTTTGATGCCTATAGCCAATATCAATACTCAAGTTTCTAATTTTGAGGTACCCAAGAATGAGAATGATTCTATATTTAAGATGGTTCAAAAACTAAGTACTGATTTCATTCATCTACAAAAGCAAGTTGGTAACACTAGAGAAATCTCTAATAGGAAATTCTATTTCTAAAGGTTTAGTAGGCCTTCAAATAGGTTTCAAAATAACAACAACAATAATCATAACAATGATTCATCCTCTAGTATCAATGTACTTGATATAAATCTTGGTGATGTATCTTTGCCTGATTATTGGAGAGTGCATTGCACTTCAAAACATGGTAAATTATACTATCTAGAGTTTTGAAATGATTTTTAAGCTTTTCAAGAAGAGTTAGACACTTTTTAAGTTATACCTAATAAATACAATGGTGTAGGTACCTTGAGTTCTTCAAGGTCATCTAAATCTGTTGATTTAACTCTCATGGTGGAGACATTTGAGTTCCTATTTCAAAAAGAGAATGCACTTAAGGATATTCCTAAAGAGATTCATGATTTTAGAAATATCTGAAGCAGACCTATCCTCTGAGGAATAGGGAGCCAAAAAAAACCTTTGACTACCTCAACTCCCCTAAATAATTTTGACACTCCTTATACAACATCAATTAACAATCTAGAGCCTCTTAAGGGAAGTACCTCTAAACCTAATGTTGATACATATAATTATTCCAATAAGAATAGATAAAATATAGTGGAGGACATGAAAAAAATCAAAGATAAAATTACTTTGTATGAATTGACTTAGATTACTGAGTAAAGGGATCTATTGTTAGAATCATTGTCTAAGAAGCCTAACAAACTATAAAATCCTGCACATGCTAAAATTATAATACACAAAAGTAAATTAGATTTTCCACCTTTCATACTTAAAATCAAGATATTTGGTAAGAATTTACATAATTATTTGTTAGAATCTAAAGCATCTGCAAATATTATGCCTAAAGTTATTTGTGAGCAATTAGGTTTGACTCCAATTAAATCTGATATGGTTGTGACTCAATTAGATAAATAAAGAGTAAAATTTATTGGTGAACTATTGAATGTTCACATACAAATTGATTCCAAATTGAGGATATAATAATTCATTGACATATAAGTGGTAGATATTCTTGACACATATGGAATACTACTAAGTAGGGATTGGACCAGATCATTGAATTATTATATGTCAACTAACTATTCACACATGTGATTAAATTGGAAAGGAGCTCAAAATTAGATTAGGATAGAAAGGGAACCTAAAATGAAGCATATGATCATTTAGTACAATGTAACCAATGAGAGGGTCAACATGGTTAAGTTAGATCTAGGTGTTTACACTATTGACACCACAAAGGTATGTAACTCCAAAAATTATCATGCTATGCCTAGATTATGGAAGATATATTTTTATGGTACTATATGTAAATTAGGTTGTAGAGTAGGTGTGGTATTAATAAATCCTAATTGAAAGAATACAATGCCTCTTACAAACTCCAATTCCCAACCACTAACAATCTCGTAGAGTATGAATCACTTATTCTAAGATTACAATTTGAAATCAAACACAAGGTCAAGGAACTATTAGGTTTTGGTGATTCTAAATTAGTAGTTAATTAGGTCAAGACTAAAGTTCAATACAAGTTATCCTATCTTAAGAAATATAAATTTAGAGTGTGGGACTTAATTGAATGTTTTGATGTTTTCAACATTATGTCAATCCCTAGGGAGGAAAACAAGGTTGTTAATGAACTTATTTCAGTTGTATCCAACCTTATACCTAATCAAATTTCTAAGTTACAAAGCCTTACCATTTAATTAGTCTCATGTCCCTCAGTGCTAGATGATGTCAACCATTTTCAAGTCTTTAGTGATGATCAATAGATCATAAACTTCATGACTAGCTCAGAAGTATTTGAGGCTCACATCATTGATGAAACCAATGAAAATACCCTTGATGATGAAAAATTTGAAGGAAAAATTGATGACAAGGTCAATTAGTTGAGTCACAATAATATCCCCAAAGGTATGATAGCCTTAGAGAGACTATTTTATTTAGACAAACTAGCTAAGACTGTCAAGGTTCCCAAAGTAGATAGGAAGGACTATAATGTAATAAACCTACATTCTCAAGGTCAACCTTAGCTGGTGAACATTGGTATAGACTGCACAATCATTAAAACTGAGAAAGATAAAGATATGCTAACCAAGTATAAATATATAATAGCATGGTCCTATGACACCTTAAAGATCTTTGATCCTAAGGTCATAATCCATACTATACCTCTAAAATAAGCTTGCAATCCATTTAGGAAAAAAAAAGGCTAATCAACCTTGTCTTAGAACCAATGATATAAAAAGAGGCCAAAAACTTACTAGATGCTAAGATAGTGTTTCACATTATACACTCCACTTGGGTAGCTAATCTAGTACCAGTTAGGAAAAAAATGGTGAAATCAAATTGTGCATTGATTTTAGAAATTTGAATAGAGTATTTGAAAATGATAATTACGCCTACCTTCTCTTGATCAAGTAATCCAAATCATTTATAGTTATACAATGATGCCTTTTCTTGATGGATTTTTAGGATATAATTAGGTGTTAGTGAACAAAGAAGATTGCATTTACCACTGAGTGGGGCACTTTTTCCTACAAGAAAATGCCCTTTGGATTGATAAATGTAGGTGCAACCTTTCAAAGAGTAATGGATCATGTATTCCAAGGCCTCATAGGTAAGTGTATTATTATTTTCATAGATGACCTGACTTTGTTTTTAAATAATAGGGAAGATCACATCATGCACTTGCAACAAGTATTTGAAAAGTGTAGAAGGTATGTAATTTATCTCAAACTAAAGAAGAACATTTTTTGTGTAATTAAGGGAAAGTTATTGGGACATGTTATAACTAAGGAGGGGATCTCTATAGACCCAGATAGAGTAAATGCAATAAAAAAGATAGAACACCCTAATAATAAGAAAGAACTAGAGTCTTTCTTTGGTAAAATAAACTTCGTGAGGAAGTTTATTTTTGGTTTTGTAGAAATAGTGAGACTTTTGAATGACATGTTGAAGATAAATTCTTAGATCACTTGGAATGAAGAGAACAAGAAGGCCTTTAATGAAATCAAGGAAGCAATTGGATAATCTCCTATGCTGATAAGTCCAAAATTTACTAAAAAAATCTATCTTTAATCTTTTGCTTTTGACCATATAATTATAGATGTCCCAGCTCAGAAGATAGATGGATGTGATCATCCTATTGCTTTCATGATTACTAATTTTATTTTTTTTTAATTTAATTATTATCTTATTGAAAAATAAGTATGTACTCTAGTCAAGGTGGTGAATAAATTTAGGCATTATATCCTTATAAATAAGGTACATACAATACTACCAGGCCCTACCATTAAGCTCATGCTTAGTCAATATGAACTTTGATAAAAGAGAGGTAAGTGGATGTCTATTCTCCAAGAGTATGATCTAGAGATGAAGACTACACATTTGGTAAGATGTCAAGATTTAATTTATTCATTGCCAATACTAATCCTAAACTGAGTGTCATGTAGGTAGAACAACAAAATTTTTAGCCTAATGATTGGTATGATCCTATTGTTCATTTGTTAATCAATGGATACTATCCTATAGGGTTAAGTAGAGAGCAAAAGAGATATTTAAGGCTCGAAGTAGTTCATTTTATGATCAATGATGGAGTGTTGTATAGGAATAAATTTGAAGGCATTTACCTAAGGTATGTTTCTAAGGAATAGTCAGATGAGATCTTAAGCACTTTCCATGAAAAATTGGGAAGTGAACATCCATCCAAAAGGACAATATTCCATAATATCCTTAGGGATAGTTACTACTAGCCCACTATCTTCAAAGATGCTCACAAGCATGTGAGAGAGTGCCACACATGTCAAATATTCAACACTAAATAATATAAAGTAGTCATGCCATTAAATCTATTAATGATTGATAACCCTTTGCCCAATGGGGACTATATTTTATAGGGGTCATTAAACCTAATTCATCAGATGGTCACAAGTATGTTCTAACTGCTACTGACTACTACACAAGATGGACTGAAGTAGTGGTAACCAAGCAGTAATGGACTAAAGAGGTGATCAAATTCTTAGAATAAATCATATGCACAAGGTTTGAAACACCAATATCTCTAGTCTGTGATAATGGATCTACATTTATATCTATTAATATGACTAAATGAGCATATGACAACAACATTGCTCTCAAGTTCTCATTAATTCATTACCCTCAAGGCATTGGGGTGTCTGAATCAATAAATAGGAACTTGATGAAAGCCATAAATAAGTATACAACTAATAAACTAAGAACATGGCATAATCTACTTAAGTATTCCCTTTGATCAGATAGAACTATAGTCAAACAAGCTCTTAAAGTATCACCATTATTATTAGTATATGGTCAAGAACCTATATTTACCATCACATTCAAGATGCCAACATACAAATTCATGCAATAGTACATGGATGAGGATCAAAAATTTATAAGTTAAAGGCTACTTGACATCATATAGATGGAAGATGCAAGAGAGGAGGCTTTTTCTAACTTTAGTACACACCAAACCTATTGATATGGTTTTTACACACACCATAATCAATGAGGTAGCCTCTAATATTTTAGGATCTCAATGGAGGAAAAATCCACTCTAGGGCATGAGTTGTAAGTATGTAGTTTGAATAACCTATTGATGAAATAGTTGGTAAAACATGTAGGTTGTTGAAAAGGATTTTGGATGGAGGTGTGGTCTCTTAAAAGTAGTGAATTACTATGTGAATTGGATGGATGGATGGTTGCTAATATAAAGTGGGTAGATCTTAAAACAAACTCAAAAAAAGAGGGAATGGTGAGGCAAAAAAAAATATTGTGTTTTCAGGAATCACCTCTCTGATTGGTTTTTATATGGACAAGTGCTTTCAAAACCTTTGCCTATTGCGAAAATATTTTGCATACTAGTAGTCAGACATGGCTTATAATTATGAGGGGATACTAATATAGGAAACTCATAAGCCTTAGTCAAAGGTTGCCCCTTTTAGAGAAGTTGTTACACACACTTAATCAGGAGATTAGGGTTCAAGCTAATGAGGTATCTGAGGTAGCTTTAGTACACACAAAAAATTATATCAAAATAAAGCACTTATACACACTTAATAACATGAATCAATCAACTTAATTGCTAATAATTAATGTAATTTACTAATATTTTAATAGATGTTGCACATCTAAGATTAGCATATAAATCAAGACAAGAAATAATTCTTTGTAGCTATTGCATACTAAGAATTATTGAATCACACAACCAAAATAAGATAAGCCTAATTACATAAAATTAGAGAGAGAACACACAAACACATTAACTGACAATCAAAGTTGATGCTACTCTTATTTATTAAAAAATTTATCCCTCTTCCAAGTAGTGGATTACAAGTGTTTAAATAGGCTTGGGGAAGGGGTTGCCTCATCCTCCAAGTTCATGAAAATTAATTACATGTGATAGTCAGAACTTGAGTTCTAAATATGATTAAAATTGTATAAGAGTCTACTTATAGTTATCAGTTTAAGTTAGCCTTTCTAAAAAACTATACAACATATGCATGTATAAATAAGGTTAACTTTTACAATTATATCTTGAACTACATGACAATTAAATATATGAATTTAAATAACAATACCTTCTCTTATAGGTTTTAATAACATGTCAGATATTTTAAGTTATCCACTTTCAAATGGAGTTTAGACACGTATGAAGGATAAGTATCCCTTTACCAATACCTTAGAACCAATAACATTATTTAAGTGTGACTAATCTAATCATAACTATGTGTTTCATGTTGCCCCTACCTTTATAAAAAAAAATATTCATTCTCAAAATTCTATACAAACTTAGTTAAAAAAGGAATATTCCTTATCTAATATAACTATGAAACCCAAAGGCTTAAGTGTCAAAATATCCATGTATTCTATCTATGTGGTAATGCTCATGCCAAATTGTCCATTTGATTTAAAAAATTGATTGTTGTTGCCTTTGGACACGTGTCCTTACTTTATGCTCCCTCAAGTTAGATTGATTTTGTACTATTGATATTCATCTCTAAGGTCATGAAAACATGCCATGTGGTAACTTCTTATTGATTCTGGGACTTTTGAAAAGCTTTTCTTAGTTTGCATCATCGATCTCAATTATATGAAGTAATCATGCTCTGTTGATCTTAATATTACATGATTGAATTCTAATATTCCACTTGGTAGTTCCTTGGGGTTCTCTATGTACTTTACAATCCTAGTTTGAATGCCTTTATGCCACGTGGTGGCTTCTCTCTAATTTTAAGACCTTTGAAAAGTCTATGTTGATCTTGGACTATTGATCCCATTTACATGGATTAACATGGTCTATTGATATTGTGAATCTAAGATCAATCATGAACCATTTATTTACTATCAATTATTGTGATCTTGCCATTTGTTGATCCCCTATTTGTTCTCATCATCCTTGACTTATTGATCCTACTTCTACTCATGGGTCATTATATCTCTATTAAGTGTTCTCACAATGGTGACACATGTCACCACCATGTTTGATTTTGAAAATCATTTGATGCTTTGATCTTGATTATGCACTATTAGATCTTTAGTACGTTAGTTAATGCATACCATAGATCTTAGGTACTTGATTTAATTGACTCCCATAAGCTCTGACACTTATCACTTCCTTGAGACTCTATGATTTGTGTGTGTGCCACTTGGTAACTCTATGGGGGCTTTGATATATTGATTTTTTGACCCTAGGAAGGGCCCACAGACTATTGGATCTATTGTCTAGGCTCCTGAGATGTTGCCACTTAGCACTCTTGGGTCACTCTATAGGGCCTCAATTTATGAACTATGCCTTACCCTATTAGATCTTTGGTTTCTCATTGAGATGGTGACACTTATCACTCTCAGGGAGATTCTGAAGCCTTTGACATTTCAACCTTGATCTTACATCATTAGATCTTTGGTACGTGAGTTAACATGCATTGTAGATCTTGGTGCTTGACCTTTTGACTTTAGAACTTTGCCATAGGTCATTGATCTCCTTTTAAGGCAATGAGATCTTTCCACCTTTTGCCTTTGGGTTGGTCTATTTCTATGGGTGTAAAATTAAAGTTATAAGTGTTTTGGATATTTTTAAAAGGCTTAGCATAAAGAATTCAAACTAAGGTTTTTGTTATGTCAAAAAAGAATGATTGAACTTTAATATAAAAATTTAAGCTAAGTTTAAAACATAATAAAAGAGTACCCTTGTTAATTTAGTCCTCATGAACCATAAGACATAAAGGTCCTAGCATAAATATCTTAGACTAAAGTCTTTGTTGTATTAATAAATATAATAAGGACCTAGGCTAAAATCTTAAACTAAGGTTATAATATAATAAAGTGATCCCTAATAATTTTGACCCTATGTAAATTTTGAATCTATTTCAAAAGGACTTTAGGCTAAACAAATTAAGATAAAGTTTTAACATGATTTAAAACATATATTCAATTTAATTAATAAGATACCAAGGGTTGATCAAAAAATAAAGAGTTAATTTAACATTGGGGTGTAAAAACCTAGGCAGTGTTCACACCAATGAGACCCCATTAAACCTACAACATGGAAATATAAGAATAAAACATTAGTAACCTTAGATGAGTCAAAAGAAGATTATGTGATAATAGACCCATGTAAACTAGATCAACACAAGATATTCAATACTAGTTCCTGATCAAGTTGAATGTCCAATCGATAATAAAAATTTATAGAATTTTGAATAAGGGTCCTCATTTTTATAAATGGGGTGTGTTGGGTATAACAAATGGTGACTCATAGAGGGAATACTTATGAGTATTCAAGAACCCATAACTTCAGTTATCATTCCTTAAATAAATCATGAAGTGTGTCACAAAATAATACTTAAATAAAAAATATGGAGACTCCTAAGATGATTCACACAACATACTTGCCTTCTAATTTTTTGGATCTATGTGTGTCAAACATATTATTCATTTAACCCCTATTGTGATGAGTTTTTCAAAGGCTTGATGAAGCTATGGGTTTGATTTTAGTATCTCTTAAAGTTCATTAAATCAAGGGAATATCTGACATTGCTTTGTTGTTAGCCAAGTGTCTATAACCCCAATAGAGATACCTTAGGTTCCTTTCTCCTCTTTCCATCATTTTATTTTAATCATGATACATGGTAAATTTAACTTATTTCATCATGTAAGCCTTTTGATTTTATTTTTCTCTTTTGAACCCATCTATTTTTTTCTTCTTTTATTTTCTTTTTGTCTTGAATGGAGAGAGAAGAGCTGAAACCCCAGTGAACTGGTATAATTATAAAACAAATCCTTACTTGAACATCCTTGATAGCCACACCTATACCCATAATTATCATTTACAATAAGTATTTACTTTGATAATTTCATTTAATCCAATAAAACAAAAAAACTTTATAAATTTGTATGAATTACTCTAAGAGCAACTTCTACATACTTGGTAAGAGTATTCAATTGTTATAATATCAGAATGGTTCATGATTACATACCTTTATATTTAAGACTCAAAACATAGAAATATGCCCAATATGTAATCTAGTCCCAAATTGCCAAATATTAAAATTTCCCCTTTCTACCAATCATAAGCTCAATTGGTTTGGATATTTAGCTTATAGTAAAAAAAAAACAACTAAACTAAGAAAAGTAGGAAACTAATTTAAGAAAGTAGGAAATATAATCTAAGAAAGTAGGAAATATAATCTTAAAAATCAAGAAATCTAATCTAATAAAGTAGGAAATCCAATCTAATCCTACAGCTACACGTGTCTGTCCCTCATCAATTAGTAATATATGTAGATGGCACAACCCTGAAGTAGTGCTTCAAGAGCTATCCATTGAGTGGATATGTAAGCTTGTTTCCTTTAAGGTGTTTCAAAAAAATTCATTATTTCCCATGATATCCAAAATATGGTATGGTCCAATTAATAATGGGGCAAACATATCATGCTATTATTTCTTCTCATGGGCTTTATCTAAAAGTAGCACTAGTTCCAAAATCTTGAATGCTATAACCTTCACTCTTTTATCAAACCACTTATTGACCACATCCTGGTGTTTGGTGAATTTATATAAAGCCTCAATCCTTGAATCTTCCATTTATATTATATCTAACAATCTTGATTCTATTTCATCACATGGTCGCATGTAGTATTGCATGATTGATAAGTGGGTAACTTCAACATAATTAGGAATATAGGCCTTGGTTAAGCTTTAAGGGATTATTTATATCTCATTTAGTTTTCCCAAAGGGCATAATTTAATATATTATGCTAGTATCTAGGCTTGTACCCTGCTAATTTATTAATTGCATTTATTAAATTCTTGTTCATTGATTTTGCTAGTCCATGTCCCTGGGGGTAATGGTTAGAGGATGACCTAATAAAAATCTGGTTGTCATGTGCTCACTCAATAAATTATATTGATATGAAATCCATTCCATTATCATATACCAAATAAATAGGTGTGACAAATCTATTTGTTATTTTTTCCTCTAAGAAATGAATCAAATTTTATGCTTTATAATTCCTTGTGGCTATGGCTTCATCCCATCTAGTGCAGTAGTTAGTAGCAGTAAGAATGAATTAATGTCCTACTAAATAATTTTGGTTAATAATGCCAATGAATTCTAAACCCCATTAGGAAAATGACCTTCCCTCAATAATCAGTTGTAAAGGCATTATTGTCTATACTTCTCTTTTGGCTAAAGATTGACATTCATGGCATGTTCTAACATGAGCATGAGAATCGTTTAAAACTATTGGAAAATAGTAACCCATTCTTAAGATCTTATGGGTTGTGGTATTCCTAAAAAGATGACCACTACCTATTTTTCAATGCAAGTTTTTAAAAATTCATTTAGCTTCATCTGTAGACACACACCTGGGATAAATGCCTTCATAATTTCTTCTATAGAGAACTCCCTTCTTAATCATGTAATGAGTAGATTTAATCCTTAAAACTCTCATTCATACTCTATCAAGTTCTAGGGAACAAGTACTTATAAGCAAATACTGTATGACATTGTTACACCATTCTCTTTTGGATTCTTAAGCCTCACATATCTCTTCAATGGTGATGCATGGATCAGGTTCAATTATGAGCTAAATAATGCCTTAACTTTGAATGATTTTTTGCAATATTGATTTCTATATTAAATTCTTGTAATTTTTCCATCCATTTTCCTCGACATTCTTATAATTCATTCTATTTTAGGGTGAGCTTGACAACAGGATCATGGATGATGGTAATGATTTTATTCCTCAAGAGGTAATGTCAAAATTTCATTACTACTTTTATAGGAGTGAAAATCTATTTGTCAATCATGGAATACCTAAGTTTTGTAACCTTTATATTTGTGCTCATGAATGCAATTGGATGCTCAATTTCATCTTTCTTTTGTGTTATAATAAAAACAACTATATGTTCTAAAGTGAATGAATACAGGTAGAAGTCTTTCATGAAATCTAGATTGATTAATATTGAAGCCTATGATATTGTATCTTTAATGTCTTGGAAAGACTTTCAGGATTCAACCATCCATTCTATTTTGGCATCCTATTTGAGCATTGCATTTAAAGGCCTAACAATCTCTACAAATCTTGAGATGAACTTCCTTATGAAGTTAATCTTTTCAAAGAATGATTTGATCTCTTTCTTGCTATTTGGTGGTGCAATCTTTGAAATTACTTGAATTATGTCTGGATCAATGGTGATCCCATCCTTGGTGATGATGTGTCCTAATATCTTGCCTTCAGTGAGTCCAAATATGCTCTTATTTGGGTTTATAAAAATACCAAACCTTTCGCATCTCTTGAATATGGACTGGAGGTGGCCTATATGATCATCCATGTAAATGATTATGCATTTTCTTATCAATCCTTTGAAAGCAAGATCCATATCACCTTGAAAGTTTGATCCCATGTCTATTAGGCTAAATGACATCCCTTTATATGTGTAAGATCCCTATTTTGTGGTAAACATTGTCTTTATTTTTTATTTAGATTGTATCAGTACTTGATTATAGCCTAAAAATCCATCCAAGTAGGAGATCATTTTAGAAACACTTACCATTTGTATCACCTCATCTAGCTAAAGGAGGGGATAATTATATTTTTCATAAGCCTTATTCAGATTCTTAAAATACACACATAGTCTTATCTCACCATTTTTCTTTCTTACTAGGACCAAATTAGCCACCCAAGTAGAATGTCTTATAAGAAAGATAATTTTTGTGCTTAATAGCTTCTCTACTTCTCTTTGGATGAGAGGCTCCAGGATAGGATTGAATAGTCTCTACCTTTTTTTTAATGGCTTGTGATATAACTTCAAGAGAATTATATGAGTAATGACCTAGGGGTCATATACTCTCAAATATTCATATGTCTAAGCAATGACATCCCTATATCGAGTGATTAGATCATTCACTCATTGTGTCTCTTTTGGGGTGTAACTTAGACCAATATTAACATATCATGTGTTGTGCTCATCTCCTAGATTTTCTCTTTTGAAGTCTTATTCATTGACCTTGGGCTGCCTGAGCTATTGAGCTTGGGGGGTCTATATCAAATGATCTTTCCAATGAGAATAACCCATATGGGATGTGATTTTATTTGATTTGGAGAATACCTTCCCTATCTAATTCTTCTTGATAGAGGTGATTAATGTCCTTGTCCTCAATGATTTAGGACTCAAACTCCCTTGAATTGACTAGAAATTGAATAATTTATTGGTTATCGTCAAAAACTTGAAATTTTTTTACATTGTAAAGAATAGAGGGACAAAGTACCAATTAGATAGAGAACCTCTTTACCTTAGATTCTTGAAGGGGCTTCAGATCAACAACAATAATAGCTAGTGAATTGATAGCTTGATTTTGATCTCTAAGAAGGGATACTATATTAAAATCTTCAAAGCTTTCAATTAGGCACCATGCTCTATGTGTGTACGTTATTAAATAGGATAGCTTACATTGATATTTGTTTTTAGCTTGGTTGATCACTAGATCTGAGTCACCAAATACTAATATCTATTTTACATCATTCTTAAGTGTAAATTGGAATCCTAGAATTAAAGCCTAATATTCATCTCTATTATTCATGCATGGAAATTAAAATATATATGATGCCAAGAATGTTTTACCTTATGGATCAATTAAATTGGTTTTTACACTTAAACCTTTATTAGATCTAGCACCATCAAAGTTTAAATTCTATAGTTGTTTGGAACCTTTAGGTTCTAGCTTGTGTACTTGATTTTGAGTAGTAAAATTATAAATACCAACTCTAGGAGACTCATGCTTTACCTATTCATTCTTGACACTATATTTCATGATTAGATAGTTCATTATCAACTCTCTATTAATTCTGATTTGATTCATAACTCCTCTCCATGATAGTCATATATGAGAAAAGTCTGTAGAAAGATACCCATTAAGTGATTTAAACAAGAATCTACTAAGAAACAGACCATAGCCTTTAGGTATGTCCACCACCAAGATATAAGTGGTCATCTAAACACATGATTTAGATGCTTCTTAGATATGCACATCCCTTAGTTCACCAACTATAGGCACTATTGTCTTGTCCAATTATGAAACTATCCTCTTTGAAGGGCTTGACATCAAACCAAACTTTTGACATATGGAAGTAGGCATGATAATTGTAGAAGATCCAAAATTAATTAAACAATTATGAATATTCTTACCAAATGCCTTGATAGTCAATAAAAAAGGGTGGAACTTTTGGATTGCTCTTGTAGATAACATTAGTGTTATATGCTTTTGATTTATTCGTAGATGCTTTCTCTTTCTCTATAAGTGTATTCCCTGTAATATATTTATAGAGTAGCTCCTTGTGTTTGGTAATTTGAGCTAACTCATGAAGAGTTATATTTGTTTTGATTTTATTCATGTCTTTGACAATATTGTATCTTCCCTTTCTAGGTTCTTCCTTGGTCTGAAGCTGATCAATCCCTCTTGGAGGAGGTGGATTGTTGCCAAATTTAAGATTAGGTGGAATTATAATAATATTTGGAGGTGTTGACATTATTAATGCTTGCTTATTTATTATATTATAGCCACCTTTATGGAACTAATAGAAAACATGAACTTCATCTATGTTATCCTTTAGCTCATTATCATCTTCTCTTGGAAAGGGAAAATCATGAGTTTCAAACAACATGATAGTGCTAAAAGGGCCAAGATCCAGAAGATGTTTAGGTAGATTATGTATCTGGTCTTGGTTAACCACCTCTATTTTAAAGATTTCAAATGTTGTGCAAAATTCAACATAGTTAAACTCACCATGCTTGGAAGTATTGTGAATTCTACACCAGTTGAGAAGAGCATTTTTTGCCATGTTGATCTCTATAAACTTGTTAAGTTGATCCACATTATTTTTAGGCTTTCTAAACATTTAGTTGTATCTTTGAAATCTAGCATTTTGATTTCTAGTTGGGCTATTAGCATTGCCATCCTCCTTTGCATATTTAATTAGTTATTGCTAAAATTTTGAACCATCTTCTAAATAGAATCGAGTTTTGACTTTTTAGAGTCAATACCTTATAAAATAGTAGTGGGATGTGTAGTTGGTTAGTGATTCTATTGGTAACCATTACCTGATTATTCAAGAAATTAAAATTTGGCTATGTTTTCTATGTTAATGGAGGTAGTGTAGATCTGGTTCTAATTGAATAAAAGAATGTTTTGATTTATGTGTGGTATCAGATTTAATGCTACGAATCTATTATTAACATTAGGTATATTAGGCATTTGAGGATTGAATTGTCTATATATATATATTGATGGAATATTTATATGCTAATGCAAATTATTACCAATAACTACCCTTCTCAAAAACATGACAATGATTGGGTCAAGAATGTTCTTGTACATTTCCAATGCTAATGTAGCCTCTAGTTTATACCTTGGGTTAACCAATTGTACATATTTTGAAACCATGCATTAAAAGCTCAGATATGCTCACTAGGCTCTCTCTTCATGTTCTTAAAGTATTGGTATACCAAACTAGGGTTGGTGACCTATCCAAATTATGCAATAAAAGCAGTTTGACATCCATCCCAAGAAGTGATGGAATTATTTGTTAGATTCAAATACCAATTATACATAATGTTTATTAGTGTAAAAGAAAATACCATGCATGATCCATCTTCATCAACAACATTAATTAATATTAAGAGATTTAAAATATTTGATGTGTTCTTCTACCATCCTTACTCCTAAAGGAGAAAAGGATGATAAATACTTTTCAATATTATTAGGTAAATCATACACATCTCCTAGGATGACAATAGTAGATCTAACTAACCAAAGTGGTTGATCCATTGTTTGATTAACTAGTAAAAGGTTCCGTATATGTAAAGAGTTACCAGTTAGAGGAGGTGGATTATCATGAACTGGGGATGTTGGCATAGTTATAGGTCTCTTATGATTTGACAAGGGTGAGACTAGAAAACTATCCTAAGAATTAGATGTGGTCACTCTCCTAGGTGACTCCAGTGTAACTCTATGCAAAGAATGATTTATATTATCATAGGTAAGGGGTAGGCCCTCCTTTTATCACTAGTGAAACTATTGATGTAGTTTTTATGTACACCAAAGTAGAAATGGTAGCCTCTAACTTTTTAGGATCTCAATGGAGGTAAAATAGACTCTAGGGCATGATTTTTAGGTATATAGTTTGAACAACCTATTGATGAAAAGTTTGTTGAGCATGCAAGTTGTTGACAAAGTTTTTGAATGGAGATGTGATCTCTTAAAAGTAGTGAACTCTATGGATGGCTAGTTTCTAATATAAAGTGGGTAGATCTCAAAAAAATTAAAAAAAAAAGGGAAGGCTGAGGCAAAAAAGAATATTTTGTATTTTCAAGAATCACCTCTTTGGCTAGTTTCTAAATGGACAAGTGATTTTGAAACCTATGCCTATTGAAAGCAACTTTTGCACACTAGTAGTCAAACATGGCTTATAAGTCTAAGGGGAGACTAATATAAGAAACTCACAAGTCTCAGTCAAAGGTTTCCCCTTTTAGAGTAGCTATTGCACACCCTTAATCAAGAGATTATGGCCCATGATAATGAGGTATTTGAGGCAAATTTTGAGCACACAGAAAAACTATATCAAAAGAAATAACCTTTACATAATTTAGAACATGAATCAATCAACTTAACTGCCAATAATCAATGTAATTTACTAATCTTTCAATAACTATTACACATCTAAGACTAACATATCAATCAAGATAAGAAATAATTCATTATATTTTTTGCACACTAATAATTATTGAATCACAAAGCCAAAAGAAGATAAACATAATTACATAGAAATTGGAGGAATAATATGCAAACACATTTGCTAAAAATTAAATTTGACGCTTTATTGATGGATAAATATGTATCACAAGGTGATCAGAGTGTTTAATAAACACTTCTCATTTTAGAATTCAAAAAATTCAAAGCATGAGTTATAGTTTTTGATAATCCTATTATCTTTGATGGAATAGAGGTAGAACAAATGACTATTTCATAATATTTATAACATTTGGTGGTTGGGGGCCACCATGGCCTATACATATTTACAAATAAGAAGATGATCTATGTTAATTAAGGTGAATTATTCTCAACTATAAGTCTAAAGATAAACTAAGATGGACATATACAATGAAGATTTAATCTAAAGTGAATTGGTTAAAAAAGAAGAAAAAGGAAGGGTAGGGTAGAGAGAAAATATGTTGTTATTGATCTTCGTTCCAAACATCATGACATAGTTCAAATATCATCTAGGCATATACTTAAAACCAATGTATGATATGAAATATCTTAAGATCAAATCTTACCACACATCAAGAAAATCTCTAAGGAATGTGAAAAATAATGCAAATAATAACTAAGATTAATTTAAATATTTACCCCTATAAGTAGATAACTGATGCACATCTACAAACGCAAAGAAAATAAAATGAATTAAACTAGAGAACCTTCAATTATCCTAGTATAATCATATGTTAACAATTTTGCACTCAAAGGTACACACCTAGAGTCTACAAGAACTATTCAAATCTAGAATTTAGAACATACAAGTGAGAGAGAAGCCATATAAAAATTCACACAAACAAAATGAGACAATCTTTTTAGAATTCTATGCTTGCATTAGTTGCTCAAAGTTTACACTAGTTTTCATCTCAAAAACTCCCTTCTCTTTTTACAATTGACAATGGTCTTATTATAAGATACAAGGTAACCTATTGGTCAGTTTCATATAATTACATTTGTATAAGTGTATAGGATAGGTGTCCTTTCTATTGCATTCTAGAACAAATACCATTTTCTTTTTAATAGACTAGTTTATAGACAATGTGCTTTTACAAAATGCACATGTCTATACAAAAGAATATCCTATTTCAAAATATTATACAAAGCTAGTTATAAAAGGAATATTCTCAATTCAGTAATCTACTAAGCCCCTTTGTGGTCTTTATCCATTCTAACTAATGTTTCTGACTACACTGATGTTTTCAACCTTGTCTATTAATAATCCAACTAGAAGGTCAGATTCTGGATCAAAGTGTTCTTGCATGGGCAACAATATAACTCTCCTTGGCTCAATCCTTCACATCCTCAGTCCATAAAATCTTCATTTTTTTATGTTTGCTTATATGGAACCTTCATTACACTTTCATGATATCATACTCATATTTCATTAGTTTTAAGCCTCTTTTAAAAGTCCATGTTTGCTTCATATCATTAGATCAGCCTGAACAGATCAATACAGACCATAGATCTTTAAATTATTTGGATGCAACTAGCTATCTTAAATTTGACATCTGCATGACCATTATTTGATGTCCATGGCATAAACATCATTGATGGGCATATGATTATTAAATTTAATATCATCCATGGGGATATTTTCTATCTTAAATTTTGCATCTATGTGACCATCATTTGACATCCATATGGGCATCATTGATTGGCATGTGATCATCAAATTTAAGTTCATCCATAAGAATCTTTACTATCTTAAATTTGACATCTACACGACCATCATTTGGCATCCATGTGGATGTCACTGATGGGTGCACAACTGTCAATTTTAAGATCATCATCATGGATATTCATTGTATTAAATTTGACATCTATGTAACCATCATTTGATGTCTATGTGGATGTCATTAACAGGCACACGACCATCAACTTAAATCCCATATTTGAGACTACCTACCAATCTTTCCACTTGTCATTTTCTAGTTTAGTCTATTCATACATGTGCCACACATTGAATTCATGGTGTTTCTAATTTTTGAACTAGGGGTTTGAGGTTATGCTACTTGGCAGTCCCACAAGAGCTCAGAGCTTGATTAAAAAGTTTGCATTGATCTCACTCCATTTGATCATGATATTACACTATAACACATACCATTGATCACTGAAATATGTTTAATGTTTAAACTAGGATTGTGGCTTTTCATTATCAATCTTGTTCTATTCGATCTTAGTCCTCTACTTAAACACAAGCCATTGATCTTGCATAAAAGAATGAAAGTTAAGCTTGAGACTTAGGATAAAAAGATTAATCTTAGTTCTAAACATAATATATAGGACCTCATGAATTTAAAATGGAGTCACTATAAAGACCTTGGACCATGGTTTTAAACATAGAATAAAAGGGACCCCATGAATAATTAAAAGGACCAAGTGTAAGGATTTTAACCTAAGATTTTTAAGCTAGGCTAAATATAAAAAAGGGACCCTACGAAATGTGACTTAACACAAGGTCTTAACCTAAGGTTTCATTGTATAAAAAAATATGATGGAACTTTGGAATAAGGCCTTAGGATAAGTAATAAAAGTGACAATGTATTTTTAGTTGGGTCATTCTAAGATGAAAAGGGACCAGGCATGAATATTTAGATTGAGATTTGGTTGTGTTGCAAAATAATTCCAAGACTTAGGATAAAAATTAAACTAATTCTATGGCATTTAAATTAATTTGGGTACTTTTTTTCATGATTTGTCATTGGGGGAAAATTTTAGATAAAATTTCTAGAACAATTCTCTTGAAGAGTCATTTGGCAAGGCCTCTGCCTAGGAGAAAATTCTTGAAGGGCACTTCTCATGGGGGAAAGGGTACTTTCAAAATTTTGAAGGATAATTGAGGAAGGAAAAGGCCCATTTAAAAAATCCTAAAGACCAAGTCTGTAGATAAGGTGCCCCTTACAAAAAGGACAAAGGGTACGTCTAGAAGATAAAGTGCCCCTTACAAAATTCCCAAAAAAATATTGAGGAAGGTAAAGGACCATTGCAAAAATCTTGAAGGGTTAGTTTGAAGATAAGGTATCCCTTAAAAAAATTCTAAAGGGTACGTCTAGAGGATAAAGTTCCCCTTACAAAAAGCCTAAAATATCATTTCAAAGAAGCCAAAGGGCCTTTCAAAACCTTGAAGGGTATGTGACCTTCACAAAAATCCCAAAGGATAATTTTACTAAGGCAAAGGTCACTTTCAAAAGAGTTTCAAACAATTTGCTGAAAGAAAGATGTTTTGGGATTTTTACATCAGATAAAATATCCAAAACAAAAAGCCCAAAGGGTCACTTCAAAAAATAATAAGTCCAAAAAAAATATGCCAAAGGGTAAGTGAAAAGAGGTTGAAGGAAAATTATATCAAGCAAAATACTCGATAAAATAAGTTTGTGGGGAAACTATTTCAGATAAAATGTCTGAAAAAAATATCTAGACATAGATAAGTCCGAATTAATAGAACAATTACATAAGTCCTGAATGAATTCTTGAACAAAAGCTCAAAAGTAATATGATAAAGTATCCAAAATATAAACCCCAAAAGGTAATTCATTTGGGATAAAGCTCTTGAGGAAAAGCTTAAAAAGACATGTCTAAAATATAATAAAAGGACTTTGTGTTTAGACTTAGACAACATAATAAATAGAAAGGTCCTAAAGGGGTTTTTGAGAGTAATATGAACTTAGAATGGATGTTTATATTAAGGTTTGGTCATGTTGAAAAACATTATTAAGCCTTAGGAAATAAAAATAAACTAATCCCATAACATTATTTAAAATGTTCTGGTGCAAAAAGTTCCCACCAGAATCAAATCAAGTAATTAGATTAAACTTAGATTAAGGGTGTAGATATTCAATTATGAATCTAAAAAACCAAAGGTTAGTAAAGAATCAAGTTAACACTAAATTCATGAAACCCAAGCATTGTTAATTCCAAGTAGACTTTATTGGACATGCAACCTGAAGCACAAAGATCTAATGTTAACACTTTAGATAAGGGCAAACCAAAACCATGAATAAATATGCTAACAAAACCAGGTGTGGGTGATCTTTAGATAAATATAATATGCAAGCATACTAATGATACTCTGATCAAGTGAATTTTCTATTTCAAGGCAAAAATTTTCACAAGGGTCCCCATGTTTTAGAAATGGGAGTATGTCGACCTCAATAAATGATGACTTCTGGGGGAACATAGCAATATCTTAAAATTCAAAGAATCTAGTTTAAACAAAAAAATAGATTGCCTATTCTACTTGATCAATACCATTATCAATATTAGTTCATGGTTTACAACAAGTCTTTTGCTTATGGAGTTAGGATCAAACATCAAAACCTAATCATGTCGTGTGTGCACTTTGATTCCACTTATTTTTTGCCATAGGATTTAGGGAACAACTTCCAAAGCTCATGCCTTTAATCATTAAAATTGACTTACAACATGTTTATATATTCATTAAGAACCATCATTTAGCTCAGGAAAGACTTGGGCATTGATATGTTTCTAGCCAAACATCCATAGCTCTAACAAATATACCTTTGGCTCCACTTAAGGCCTTGCTCCACTACCAGCTAGGTGTCTATATCCCTGGTGGAGATTACTAGAATCACCTTTGATTAGAAATATTTTGATTTTGTAATAATCTTTTTTTTATTATTATTTAGATCATTTTGGATTTTTAGCAAAGGTCAGGAACCAGGTCAGCCAGGTTTAGGGATTTGGTTAAATGTTTGATCCTCAGACAATCATCTATGGTTGTAACCTTTATTCTAGGCAAGGATGTTTGTTAATTTCAAGTATGACTATGTCTTAATAATTCAATATTTCATCCCATATGTGAAATTCTTGTGGAAAATAAGCTTAAATCAAAACAAGGTTTAAAATTGTATGAAACAACCAACCTACCCATTAGTTGTTACAAGTTTTTCTAACTGTAACATTAAGTTTTATATTTTAAACCCATGATCAATAAATGCTAAGGAGTTATAACTACACTCTTAAACTATGGATTTCCTAAGTTTTTTAAACTTTTAGATGAATTTTGTCCAAAAGGACTTATTAGAAGTAAGAAATAATGTAGGGAAAGCAAACACACAAAAGAGAAAACAAAAAAAGCATAAAACAAAGGAAAAACAAACATATGTACAAACATGGGATAAGAAGGAAAGAATATAAAGAAACTAATCTAGTCTACCTACTCTAACTCTAACCATTCTTACAATTCATTCCATAAATACTCCAGGTGGGGTAGTAGAGAAGTAATGCTTAAGGTACTTCCCATTGGTAGGCAACAAGAACTTTGTTCCCTATAAGTATTTCATCTTGAAGTGTTATTTCCAAGTATTTTGGAAATATGATAAGGACCTATCCACAAAGGTGTGAATTTTCCATGTTTACCCTTGGGTTTTTATGCCTTGTCCCAAAGGAGAACCGAATCTCCTTGTCTAAACACCTTTATCTTTGATCTCTTATCAAAATAATTTTTCATTGTGGTTTGATGTCTACTAAAGTTGGAGAAATCCTCTTCTCTAGCATCTTCCATTTGAATAATGTCTAGCAACCTTGAATTTTTTAATTCTCAATCATCCTCCATGTACTCTTGCATGAACTGGTATGTTGGTAGCTTAAGTGTAATGGGGAATATGGGATCTTGGGTATATACCAGTACAAAAGGTGATGCTTCAAGAGCTTGCTTGACTCTTGTTCTATCTTCCCATATGCATATTTTAGTAGTTTATACCAAGTTCTAGGATTTTCTATTGTAGACTTCTTTATTGCTTTCATACAGTTCTTATTGGTTGATTTAGATATGCCATTACCTTAAGGATAATGGTTGGATGAAAAATTGAGAATGATAGTATTATCATATTCCCATTCAGTCATCTCAATGGATATAAAATGTGATCCATTATCACATACTAGAGAGACTGGTGTTCCAAACCCGGTACATATGTTTTCTTCTAGAAAGGCGATCACTTCTTTGATCTTACACTACTTAGTGGCCACTGCCTTAGTCCATATGTTGTAGTAGTTAGTAGTAGTTGGAATGTATTTGTGACCTTTTAATGAATTTGGGTTAATTACCCCCATGAAATCTAGTCCCCACTAAGCAAAAGGTTTATCTATCATAACTAGTTGTAGTGGCATGGCCACCTTAGACTCTTTTGTGCTAAAGACTTGACATGAATGGCACTACCTTACATGCTTGTGGGAATCTCTAAATATTATGGCCTAGTAGTAACCATCTCTAAGGATTTTATGAGCTTTTGTCCTTCTAAATGAATGTCCACTTCCCACCTTCTCATGAAAAGTGTTCATGATTTTAGTTATTTCTTCTTTAGATACACACCTCAAGTAAATACCTTAAAAGTATTTTCTATACAACACTCCATATTTAATCATGTAGTGGGTTGCCTTGATCCTTATATCTCTTATTTGTTCCTTATTCAACCCTATAGGATAAGTTCCATTGATTAGTAGATGGATAATAGGATCATGCCAATCATTAGATTGAAAACTTTGTTGTTCAACTTGCATGACACTTAGCTTGGGATTAGCATTGAAATCAATTGAATCAAAGCTTAACACCTTACTAATTTTTCAATCATTAGTTTAGTGTCATATTTGTGTAGAACAAACATCCACTTACCTCTCCTTTCTCCTAATTCATTCTGACTCAACATGAGCTTTGTGGTAGGGTCGATTAGGATTACATGCACCTTATTCTTAAGAATTTAGTGCCTAAATTTCTTTACTACTAAAATAATGTACACGCTTGTCTATCAATTAAAGAATAATTTAACTCAAAAATTTTAAATTTTTTGCTCATGAAATAAATTGGATGGTCATATCCATCAATTTTTTGAGTTAAAACTGTAATAATAGTATGATCAAAAGCAAAGGAATAAAAGTAAAAATCTTTGGAGAAGTTTGGGTTTATTAATAATAGAGCTTGTCTAATTACCTCCTTGATGTCCTTAAAATCCTTCTTGGTTTCCTTGTTTTAAGTGATTTTGGCATATTTCTTCAGCATATCATTTAATGGTTTGACAATTTCTGCAAAGCTAGAAATAAACTTTCTTACAAAATTAGTTTTGTCAAAGAATAACTTTAGTTATTTCATACTATTAGGAGGCTTTTTTTTTTGATATAGAATCTACTTTATCTAGGTCTATATAGATTCCATCCTTAGTGTTAACATGTCCTAATAGTTTTCCCTCAATAACATAGAAAATAATTTTCTTTGGGTTGAGAGAAATCCCATACCTTCTACACCTTTCAAATACCTATTGTAAATGCATGATGTGATCCTCTATGTTCTTAGAAAAAATAGTCACATCATCCATGTATATAATAATACATTTACCTACTAGACCTTGGAAAACATGATCCATGGACCTTTATAACATTGCCCCTATTTGATTAGCCCAAACAACATCCTTTTGTAAGAAAACATGCCCCACTTGGTAATAAAATCGATCTTCATCTTATCTTCCTGATTTACTAGAACTTGGTTATACCTTGAAAATAAATCAAAAAATACATCTTATAATAACAAAAAATGATTTGTATAACTTGGTCTAGAGAAGGTAAATGATAGTTATCTTTTTTAGATGATTTATTTAGATTCCTAAAATCAGTGCACATTTTTATTTCACCATTCTTTTTCTTGACTAGGACCAAATTGTTGACCCAGGTAGAGTGCCTAATGGGAAATACAATATTGGCATCTAAATTTTTTTTGACTTCTTTGAAAATCATAGGTTCTAAAATAGGGTTAACATGCCTCTACTTTTATCTGAAAGGTTTGCAGTTTTTCTTTAAGGGTATGGTATGAGTGATGATTCTTGGATCAAAAATTGACAAGTCATCATAGGACCATGCTATTATTTCCTTATAGTTTATCACCAAGTCTTTGACATTTTCATTTTCCATGATCATGCATGTTGTCCCAATATTAACTAGCTAAGATTGATCTTAAGGTCCAAGATCAACTAATTTGTAATCCTTCCCACTTGTGATGGGTATTCTAGTGTTTTTAGCTAGTTTGTCTTGATAAAATAACCTTTCCAAGGCAATCATGCCTTTTGGGATTTTGTTTATACTCATTTGAATGACTTTTTAAAATCAAATCTACCATCCTCTTCAAGAGTATTCTCATTGGCTTCATCTATGACATGGTTCTCAAATATTCCTGAGTTGGTCATGAAATCTAGGATCTATTGGTCATTATTTAAACCTACATATGGTTTATGTTATATAGGATTGAAGGGCATGGAGCCAAATCAATGCCAAATTTTTGAGAGTCATGGTTTGGCATAAGATTATTTATAGCTAAGGCAAACTCTTCATCAGCGTTATTCTCCTCCCTAAAGATGGAAATAATATTGAAAACATCAAAAGTTTCTAGTAAATCCCAAACTCTGAACTTATATCTCTTGAGATATGAAAATTTACACTGGTATTTACTCCTTACCTAATTAACCACAAGTTCTCAGTCACTATGAACCAAGATTTATTTAACCTTATGCTTAATGATAAATTGCAACCCTAAAATCAAAGCTTCATACTTTGCAAGATTATTTGTGCAAGGAAACTAAAGTCTATAAGAAAATTTTATTTCTTTCCCAACAAGATTAGTTAGAATAATTCCTAATCCAAATCTAGACTTACACCTAGCACCATAAAAATTTAATATCCTCATTCTAGGCAAAACATGAGAAGTCTTAAAACTACATACCTTATAAGTCTTGAGAGTATACACTCCTAATTTAAAATCCATCTTGTTGATCTCAACAGAGTCTAGCATGTTAACCCTTTCATTCATGACATTATACTTGGTGATCATGTACTCATCCAAGGCTCTCTTTCCACTTTGATTTAATTTGAGACTCCTTTTCATGGAAGTCATAAATGTGAATAGTTAGTGGGCTTATATCCATTTAGGAAATTTATCCATTCTCTGCTTAATGATATCCCATAAGCATTAGGAATATCCACCACCTAGATATCAATAAATTATTGAACTCGAGGCTCAGATGCAAGTTGCATATGAACATTTAATAATTCCCCAATTACTTTTATCTATAGACTTATCTAATTGAGTAACAACTCTATCAAACTAGTAGGAGTCAAGCCAAGTTGTTTACAAATACCTACTAGAATGATGTTTATGGATGTATTAAATTTAATAAATAATTATGTAAATTCTTACCAAACATTTTGACCAATAAGCAAGAAAGGTGGGGATTCTATCTTGGCTGTATACATAGCAACATTGGCATTGCCAATGTTGGGTGGCCTACCAAGATTTTTAGACAAGGACTCCATCAACAAGTCTTTTTTCTCTATGATCTATATTAACTCATGCAATGTAATGTTATCCTTAATTTTATTCATGTCTTCAACAATATTATACCTGATCTCATTGGAAGAATTAGATGTATCAGTATAATGTTTAGAAGTACTTCCCTTTGGAGGCCCTAGGCTATTATCAAAGGTAGTATCTAAAGGAGTGACAATGTTGTTTGGAGGTGTTAAAGTAGTCAGGGGGTTCTTCTACTCCCTATTCCTTAGAGGGTAGGTCTTCTTCAGGAACTACTGAAAAGCATGGACTTCTTTAGGAATATCATCAGGTTCATTATCTTCTTGGGAAAGGAAGTCAAATGTCTTCACCATCAAGGCTTGGTCAACAGATTTAGATTTTGATGTACCTGCACCATTATATTTTTAATTAAGAACCACTTCAAACATATCAAATTATTCTTGAAAGGCCTCAATATCTTTATAGAATTCAATGCAATCTATCTCACCATGTCTAGAAGTGCAATGTAATCTACAATAATCAGGTAAAGTAATATGAATAAGATTTATATCCATTATTTTCTTATTGATAGATGAATCATTATTATTATTGTTGTTATATATATCATTATGGAATTTATTGATGGGCCTATTAAACCTTTAGAAGGAAAAGTTCCAACCCAAGCTCTCTTTAGTATTACCAACTTGCTTCTGCAGCTAAAGAAAGTTAGTGCTTAACTTTTGGACCATATTTAAGATAGAGTCATTTTCATTTTTGGGAGCCTCAGAGTTATGAATCTAATTTTTATTAGTACCAGTGGTTGATACCAAGGTCTTTTGATCACTAGGGTTAAATCCATTTTTAGTAGTGTTCAATAATCCTAGGTTCTGGGTAGGATGAACATTACTTAAGGGTAATTGGTTCAAAGCATGTATGTTTTGATTGTTATTAGGAAAGACATTTAAGGTAGGAAAATGTGGGTTGACATTGGGAATAAAGTAATCCATTTGACCTTAGGGCTGCATCTTATCATTAATAATCACAACCTCAACATAAGCTAAATCTAATGTGTTCATGGGTTCAATATCTCTTTTTATAAATATAGAAGGCATAGGATCTAATGCATCCTTATAGATTTCCAAGGATAAAAACTCATCTAGTCTATAAGGAGCTATAGTCCTAATGAAAATATTTTGGAACCTAGAATTGAAAGCTCTTATGGGCTCATTTGCATCCCTTTTTACTATGGTGAATTATTGGTATATAACACAAGGATTGATAATTTTACCAAACTGGTCAAGGAATACATTATTAAAATCAACCCAACTTGTAATGTAATTTTTAGGGAGATATAGAAACCACTTGTATGAAAGATATTTAAAAGTGAAAGGAAATAGTCTATATGTTATATCTTCATGAGTGACATTTAACAATCTAAAAGTAGCTTTGAATGACTTAATATGTTCCTCAACCATTATAATGCTATTAGGACTAAATATTGGCAAATATTTCTTAGGGTTATGGGGAAGATCATATACCACACCTAACATGGTTATAGAAGATCCACCCAGCTAATCCATACCTTGATTGGGTTTGAATATGTGATCACCCTAAATTGGTGAAGTTGGAAAAGAATTTGAAACCTTACGCTTACCTTTGTCCCACCTAGCTCTTTTATGGACTTTTATTTAAAGTAGAGGTTCCCTAGTCTCTAAATGTGACCTTTTTTATTCTTGGTAATTCCATCTTGAAAATTTTGAAATTTGTTTGAAATACGATGTGTCAATCCTATCTTTTTAGAGAAGAATGATCAAAAATACACATTAAGCAAATTTTACAAAGATTCATATAAAGAATGACAAAGGATGACAATCTTTAATCAAGTTATCTTAAAGATGTATCCAAATATGTAATTAAGATTGACCTTTATATGTTTTAGGCTTAGATGAACTCAATCAAGCAAAGGATCTAAGAATCCTTGATCAAAATAGCTATTACTAACCTCAAACCTATTGGGTTCATAATTCTAAAGATATCTTTACCATAATTCAACATATGTCTTCAAAGAATGTCAATCTTTGTATAAATAAGCAAAGATTAGTCTGAAACCATGAAGATCACCAACCTTTACATGATTATGCTAAAATAAACATAAAGATGCAAAAAATAAAGTGATTTTTAAACAAAATTCATAAAAACCAGTAAAGATACTACAAATCTACAAAGAATTTATCTCTCCTTCTAGTGCCAACAAGGCTTACCGTATTGATGCCTAAATATGTATCTAAAAATTCTTAGAGTGTTAAATAAACACTTCTCATTTTAGAATTCAAAGAATTCAGATCATGAGTTATAGTTTGTGATAACCATGTTATCTATGATGGAATAGAGGCAAAACAAATGACTATTTCAGAATATTTATAACATTTAGTGGTTGCGAGCCACTGTGGCTTGTAAATCTTTGCATATAATAAGATTATCTATGATAATTAAGGTGAATTATGCTCAATTATAATTCTAAATCTAAAATAATATGGACATATATAATGACACTTTAATCTAAAGTGAATTAGTTAAAAAAGAAGCAAAATAAAGGGTAGGGCAGAGAGAAAATATGTTGCTATTGATATTTGTTCTAGACATCATGACAAAGTTCAAATATCATTCAAACATGTACTTAAAATCAATGTATTATACGAAACAACTTAAGCTCAAATATTACCACACAACAAACAAACTTCTAAGGAATGTAAAAAAATAATACAAATAAGAAAAAAAATTAATTTAAATATTTATCCCTATAAGCAGATAGCTAATGCACATCTACAATTTTAGAGAAAATAAAATGAAGTAAACTAGAGGACCTTTAGTTATCCTAGCATAAGCACAAGTTAACAACTCTACATTCAAAGGTACACATCCAGAGTCTATAAGAACTATTCAAATCTAGAATTTAGAACAAAAAAAGTAAAAGAAAAGCCATATAACAATTCACACAAACAAAATGAGATAATATTTTCATAATTATTTTCTTGCATTAGTTGCTCAAAGTTTACACTATTTTTAATCTCAAAAACTCCCCCCTCTTTTTAAAATTGACAATGCTCTTTTTATAAGATACAAGGTAGCTTGTCAATCAGTCTCATCCAATTACATTTGTACAAGTGTATAGGATAGATGTCCTTTCTATTGCATTTTATAACAAATGACCTTTTACTTTTAATAGACTAGTTTATAGACAATGTGCTCTTACAAACTATACATGTCTATACAAAAGAATATGATATTTCAAAATATTATACAAAGCTAGTTATAAAAGGAATATTCTTAATTCATTGATTTGATAAGCCCCTTTGTGGTCTTTATCCATTATTTCTAATGTTTATGATTGCACTAATATTTTTGACCTTATCTATTAATAACCTAGATGGACTTTGGGTCAGCTTCTAGATCAAAGTGGTCTTGCATAAGTGACAATCCAGCTCTCTTTGGATTGATCCTTCACATCCTCAGTCCATAAAATTTTCATTTTGTCATTTTTGTTTATGTGGCACCTTCATTTCACTTTCATGGCATCCTGATCAAATTTCAATGGTTTTGAGCCTCTTTGAAAATTCCATCTTTACTTCACACCATCATATCAGCATGTATGGATCAATGTAGACCATGGATCTTCAAATTATTTATATCTAGATAGCTATCCTAAATTTGATGTTTATGTGACTATCATTTGATGTCTATGTGGATGTCATTGATGGATGTGTGATTATCAAATTTAAGCTCATACATGGGGATATTTACTATATTAAATTTGACATTCGTATGGGCATCATTAATGGGTACATGATTGTCAATTTTAATATCATTATCAAGGATATTTGTTATCTTAAATATGATGTATGTGCAACCATAATTTAATGTCTATATGGATATCATTGATGGGTGTGAAACCATCAACTTTAAGTTCATCTTCAAGACTACTTGCCAAGTTTGCCACTTGTCATTTTCTAGTTCACTCTGTTCTTGCATGTGCCACACATCGACTACTCAGTGCTTCTAATATTTAAACTAGGGGTCTAAGGTTATGCCACTTGGTATTCCCATGGGATCTTATAGCTTCATTGAAAATTCTACATTTATCTCACTTTATTCAATAAGGATCTACATGCTAGAACACATACTATTAATCACTAAAAGGTACTTGATGTTTAAACTAATATTGTATATTTTCATCTTTGATCTCACTTTATTCTATATTGGTCTTTCACTTAAATATAGGTCACTGATCTTGCATAAAATAATTAAATTTAATCTCAAGACTTAGAATAAAAAGATTAATCTAAGTTCTAAACATAATATATGGGACCTCGTGAATTTAAAAGGGACTCACCATAAAGACCTTGGACCATGGTTTTAAACATAGAATAAAAAGGGCCCCATGAATAATTAAAAGGACAAAGTACAAGGATTTTAACCTAAGCTTTTTAAGCTAGGGTAAACATAAAAAAGGGACCCTACAAAATATGACATAACATAAGGTCTTAACCTAAGGTTTCATTGTATAAATAAATATGATGGAACTTTGGGATAAGGTCTTAGGCTAAGTAATAAAAGTGACTATGTATTTTTAGTTAGACCATCCTAAGATAAAAAGGATCATGAATTTAGGAGATATGAAAAGGGACCAAGCATGATTTTTTAGCCTAAGGTTTGGTTGTGTTGTAAAACATGACCAAGCCTTAGGATTAAAAATTAAACTAAGTCCATGGAATTTAAAATGATTCGAGAATTTTTTTTCATGATTTTGGCATCGGGGGAAATGTTTCAGAAAAAATATCCAAAACAATCCTCCCAAAGAGTCATTTGGTAAGGCCTTTGCCTAGGACAAAAGTCTCGAAGGGTACTTCTCATGGGGCAAAGGGCACTTTCAAAAGTCTGAACGATAATTGAGGAAGGCAAAGGACCATTTCAAAAATCCTAAAGGGAAAGTTTGAAGATAAGGTGACCCTTAAAAAAAGGCTAAAGGGTACACTTAGAAGACAAAGTGACCCTTACCAAAATCCTGAAGGATAATTAAGGAAAGCAAAGGACCATTTCAAAAATCTTAAAGGGCAAGTTTGAAGATAAGGCACCCCTTACAAAAATCCTAAGACAAAGTTCCCCTTACAAAATTCCCAAAGGATCATTTAAAATAAGTTTAAAGGCATGCCAAAAACTTTAAGGGTATGTGCCCTTCACAAAAAACTTGAAGGATAATTTTATTATGGCAAAGGTCACTTTCAAAAGAATTTCGGATAATTTGTTGCGAGAAAGATGTTTCAAGATTTTTGCATTAGATAAAATGTCCAAAACAAAAATATCAAAGGTTCACTTTAAAAAAAAATAAGTCCAAAATAAATATGGCAAAGGGTAAGTGCAAAAAGGTTGAAGGGTAATTCTATCGAGCAAAATGCTTGATAAGATAAGTCCATAGGGAAATTGTTTCAGACAAAGTGTCTAAAACAATTATCCTGACATAGATAAATCCAAAAGAATAGACCAATTACATAAGTCCCAAAGTAATTCTTGAAGAAAATCCCAAAATTAATTGGACAAAGTATCCAAAATATAAACCTCAGAGGGTAATTCTTTGGGACAAATCTCCAAAGGAAAATCCCAAAAAGACATGTCCAAAACCTAACAAAAGGAGTTTGTGTTTAGACTTAGACCGCATGAAAAATAGAAATATTCAAAAAGGGGGATCAAGAATAATAAGAGATTAGCATGTATGTTTATATTAGGGTTTGGTTGTGTTGAAAAATATTATTAAGCCTTAGGAAATAAAAATAAAATAAGCCCATAACATTATTTAAAATGTTCTCATGCAAAAAGTTCCCACCAGATTCAAATCAAGTACTTAGATTAAACTTATATCAAGGGTTTACTTATTTAAATATGAATTTAACAAACCAAAGGTTAGTAAATAATCAAGTTAACACTAAAATAATGAAACCCAATCATTGTTCATTGTAAGTAGACTTTATTAGACCTACGACCTGAAGCATAGAGATCCAATGTTAGCACTTTAGATAAGGGCAAACTAAAACCATGAATAAATATGCTAACAAAACTAGGCATGGGTGATCTTCAAATAAAAATAAGGTGAAAACATACTAATGATACTCTGATCAAGTGAATTTTTTATTTAAAGGCACAAATTTGCATAAGGGTCCCCATGTTTCATAAATGGGGGTATGTTGATCTCAACATGTTTCTCTTGTATATTAATTTTTTTTCCCTCTTCCAACTAGTGGATTAAAATTGTTTAAATAGGTTTGGGGAAGGGGTTGCCTCATCCTCCAAGTTCAATAAAAGTAATTACATGTGATATTCATAACTTGAGTTCTAACTGTGGTTAAAACGATATAAGAGTTTACTTACAGTTATTAGTTTAAGTTAGCCTTTGCAAAAAACTATGAAACATGTGCATGTGTAATGAAGAGAAACTTTTACAATTATAGCTCAAACTATATGAAAAATAAATATATGCATTTAAATGACAATACCTTCTCTTATAGGTTGTGAGAACAACCTGTTAGATATTTTAAGTTAGCCACTTTCAATAGAGTTCAGACACATATGAAGGACAAGTATACCTTTACTAATACCTCAGAACTAATGACACTATTTAAGTGTGTCTAATTTAATCATAACTATGCATTGTATGTTGCCCCTAACTTTACAAAACAAAATTTTCCTTCTCAAAATTTTATAACAACTTAGTTAACAAAAGAATTTTCTTTATCTAATGTAACTATGGAACCCAAATGCTTAAGTATCAAAAGATCCATGTATTCTATCTATGTGGCAATGCCCATTCCAAACTATCCATTTGATTTAAAAAATTGGCTGCTATTACCTTTGGACACATGTCCTTACTTTGTGATCCCTCAAGCCAGATTGATTTTGTACCATTGACCTTCATCTTAAATCTCATGAAAACATGTCATGTGAAAGCTTCCTATTGGTTCTAGGACTTTTAAAAATCCTATCTCAGTTTCCACCATCAATCTCATTTATACAAAGAAATCATACTCCATCGATATTAATTCTACATGATTGAATGTTAGTATGCCACTTGGAAATCCCTCATGGTTCTCTATATACCTTACAATCCTAGCTCAAATACCTTTATGCCATATGGTAGCTTGTTTCTAGTTTTAAGACCTTTGAAAATTTTATGTTGATCTTGGATTATTGATCCTGCTTGCATGGATCAACATGGTCTATTGATCTTATGATTCTAAGATCAAGTTTTAACCATTTATTTTTTATTTCCAATATCTTACCAATTATTGATCTCTTATTTGTTCTTGTCATCCTTGACTTGTTGACCCTAATTTTACTCATGGGTCGTTAGATCTCTATGAAGTGTTCTTATGATAGTGACACTTGTCACTACCACATTTGATTTTGAAAATCCTTAGATACTTTTATCTCAATTACACACCATTATATCTTTAGTATATAAGTTACTGTGAACCATATATCTTAGGTGATTGACTTAATTGACTCCTACAAACTTTGACACTTGTCACATCCTTAAGACTATGTGTTCTATGCATGTGCCACTTGGTAGATATGTGGGGGATTTGATAGATTGAATTATTGACCTTGAGAAGGGCCCATAGACTATTGGATCTATCATTTGGGCTCCTAAGATGTTACCACTTGGCACTCTCATGTCATTCCATAGGGTCTCAGTTTATGAACTATGCCCCATACCATTAGATCTTTGGTTTCCCACTGAGATGGTGAAATTTGTCACTCTCATGGAGATTTTGAAGACTTTGACATTTCAACCATAATCTCATGTCATTATATATTTTGTACATGAGTTAATGCACATCGTAAATCTTGGCACTTGACCTTTTAACTTTAGACCTTTGTTGTGGGTCGTTGATCTCCTTTTGAAGCACTGAGATCTTGCCACCTGTTGCCTTTGGGTTGGTCCATTTTTGTGGGCATAAAATTAAAGTTATAAGTATTTTGGATATTTTTAAAAGACTTAGCATAAAGAATTCAGACTAATTTTTTTGTCATGTTTTGTTCAAAAAAGCATGATTAAACTTTAATATAAAATGTTAAGATAATTTGAAAACATAATAAAAGATTCCCCTCATTAATTTAGTCGTCATAAACCATAAGACATAAAGGTCCTATCATAAATATCTTAGACTAAAGTCTTTGTTGTATTAATAAATATGATAAGAACCTAGGCTAAAGTCTTAAACTAAGGCTATAATACAATAATGTGCTCCCTAGTAATTTTGACCCTGCATAAATTTTGAATCTATTTCAAAATGAATTTAGGATAAACAGATTAGTCTAAAAATTTAACATGATTTAAAACATAGATTCAATTTAATCAATAAGAGACCAAGGGTTAATTAAAAAATAAAGAGTTAATTTAACACTAGGGTATAAAACCCTAGGCAGTGTTCACAAAAATGAGACCCCATTAAACCTATAACATGGAAACATAATAATAAAATGTTAACAACCTTAGATGAATTAAAATTAAGATTTTATGCTAATAGACCTAGGTAAACTAGATCAACACAAGATATTCAATACTAGTTCCTGATCAAGTTGAATGTCCAATCTATAACACAATTTTGAATAATTTTGAATAAGATTCCTCATTTTCAGAAATGGGGTGTGTTGGGTACATAAAAATCACAATCGAGAGGAAGTTTGACAATTTTCAAATATAAAGGTGTTTAGACAAGGAGACCTAGTCCGTTTTTGGGACAAAGCCTCAGAATCAAAAGGGAAGCATGGGAAGTTCACACTTTTGTGGATTGGCTCATATTAGATTGTTGAGATCCTGGGGGATAACACCTTCAAACTAAAATACTTACAAGGAGTATTATTTATATTATCAACCAATGGGAAATACCTAAAGCACTATTTCTCTACCATCCCACTTGGAGTCTGCATGGAATGACTTGTAAGACTAGTTAGAGTTAGGGTAGGTAGGACTTAGTTTAGTTTATTTCTTATTTATTTTATTCTTATCGCTTACTTATATATATATATATATATATATATATATATATATATATATATATATATATATATATATATGTTTGCTTGTTTACTTTGTGTTTGGTTTTTTTTCTTTTCATGCTTTGTTTCTTGCTTTCAAAAAATCCTTTAGGATATTCCTCAGCTCAAAATACATTTAGATGCTAAAAAATAAATCCATAGTTTAGGAATTTAGGTATGTTTTCTCAACATTGGTTGATCATGGATTATTAGAATATGAGCTTAGTATTATAATTTAGATAAACTTGTAAAGAATGATGGTTAGGATAATTGTTCCTTGGAATTTTGAGCATTGTTTTGATATAATCTTGGTTTTAAGAAGGATTACACCTGTAGAGTGAAAACTTTAATTATTAGGATATAGTCATGTTTGCACTTAATAAACATTATTGCCTGGGATAATGCTACAACCAAGGATGATTGTCTGAATATCAAACACTTGACCAAATCCTTAAACCTGGATAACTTAGTTCCCAACCTTTGATAGAAAGTCAAAATGATAATTTTTTTTACAAAAACAAGATCTTACTACAAAATAAAAGATATTTCTAAGTAGAGGTGATTTTGGTAACCTCCACTAGGCCTATGAATGCCTAGCTAGCAGTGGACCAAGGCCTTGATTAGAGCTAAAGGTATCTCTATCAGGGCTATGGATTTCTAGCTGATAATAGAGTAATGATCAAGCCTTCCTAAGCTAAAGCATGGTTCTTAATGAATATCCAAACATGTTGAAAGTTAGTGTTAATGATCAAATCCATGAAATCTAAAAGTGTTTTCCCTAATCTCATGGAAAATAATAGTTAGAATAAAATCACACACACAACATGATTGGGTCTTGATGTTTGACCCTAATTTTTCATGTGCATGAGTTGTTTCAACCATGAATTGATCTCAATAGTAATTGATCAAATGGAATGAATAAATTAGTTATTAGTCTAAACTAGAGTCTCTATATTCTAACATATTGCTATGTTTCCCTCATAAATCACCATTTGTTGAGGTCAACATAGCCCCATTTCTAAAAAATGGGGACTCTTATTTCAAATTGTGCACATTTTTACTTTAAAATTGAAAATTATCTTGATTAGAACACCATTAACATGTATACATGCTAATTTCATTTGAAGATCATTCACCCTTGTTTGGTTAGCATATTTTTTCATAATTTTGATTTAATCTTTCCTAAAGTTACTAACATTGAATCTTTATGTTTTAGTTTACATCTCTAATGGAGTCCATTTGAAACAGGCAATGCCTAAGTTTTAAGATTTTTATATCAATTTGGCCTTTTACTAGCCTTTAGTCTATTGAAAATCAAATTGAAGTCATCATCTTGAAACCCTCATTCAAATTACCATAGATCAAGACCCTTTGAATCAAATTCAAATTTAGTGGGAATAATTTACATGGGAACAATTAATCATGCCATGGGCTTAGTTTAATTTTTATCTTAAAATTTAGTCATGTTTATTAACATGACCAAACCTTAGTCTAAAAACTTTATATTTCATCTCTTTGTTTTCTCGAACCCCCTTGGTTCCTTTTATTTCCACATGATCTAACCAACTGTAGATCCCCTTTTATAATATTATAAGCCTTATCCTAAGACTTTATGCCATGTGTTTTATTATGTATAGGGTCCCATTTATCATGTTTAAAACTTATCTTAAAAATTTTATTGTAAGGACTTACCTATGTTTATTAAAAAACTATAGTCCAAAAGCTTTATGCTAGGTTATTTTATTTCCTAATCTTGACTTAAATATCATTTTCATCCATAGGATCAATGGTCCACATTTGCTTAAGCATTCGATATCCAATGGTGTGATACTAAAGACAAATCCTAGCCCTAAGATAAAGTTTAAACATTTTCCAAAGATCAATAGTACATATTTGCTCATAAAAGATTGATCTAACAATGCGTATTAAGTCAAGACTTCAACAGAGCCATAAGATAAGCAAGAAGGTGAAGAGTGTCACACTCAGGGCCAAAGAACACTCAATAACCAATGGTTTTTGACCTTATAGATCAAGATCTAATGAAGTGCATTTGATCAAGTGAAGATGATCAAATAGTGCATAGAAAATGTTGAAAATTCAAAATCCCTGAGGACAAACATGGATATGATATGTGGTATAGCCATAAGCCACAAATTAAATCTTAAACATCTTTCAAATATCGATGGTATGCATATGAGAATACATATTTTTATCAATAGCCCATGGAGCAGGAGGCATAATTAAGTAGATCAAGATCGATGGAGCACAATTGATCTATGTAAATGAGATCAATAATGAGAGATCAATGTTAACATTTAAACAAAGCTCATAGTGAATGTGAAAGTGACAAGTGTCATAACCATAGGGAACATCACAAGCAACCAACATCATTCAAGTTCTTAGATCAAGATAGATGGTTAACACTAATTATTGCAAATATGATCCAATGATACAAGATCAAGGTGGAATTTTCAAAAGACCATGATCATTTTTTTAAATATTGATGAGCAAAGTACCACAAAAATGCCACAAGGATGCCATGAAGCTCATCATTTAAACTAGATACTACCATTATAACACTAAGAAGTTTTGGAGAGTTATCATGATAATGTCATGATGGTGTCATGGAGGTGTCATATTGATTAGATGAAGAGCCTTGATAGTCTATGTGACAATGACAAAGTATGCAATGTGTTTATTCTTGTATGCTTGAAGGTGGCTTGGTTGATCTTCAATGTTAACATGGTTAGTGTAGATACTTAAAATTAGACACTTTATATTGGTTTTAACCTTCTTTACACTAAATACCTAATCATCTCTAATCCTCTCTAATCATCCTTAATTTTCCTTAATCACTATTCACTATTCACTATTCATTATTCACTACTTTATTATCTCTAAATTAATCTAAAGTTAGTTAACTAATCTTTCTCTAATTAAAAATTCCATGGATTTTGGAAATTCATAATTTTCATAAATCTAAAAAATCAAAATTATCCTCACGTACATAAAGGCTCCACTTGTCCCCAACCATTCTAATTTAATAATCTACCTTTATTCTCATTATCTTTCATGATCTAATTTAATAATCCACCTTTATTCTCATTGTCCTCCATGATCTAATTTAACAATCCATCTTTATTCCCATTAGCTTTCATTATACTATTTTTTTTAATTTAATAATCCACCTCACATCCACTTACTACTTTTATATTATATCTTTCTCCCAAATAAATTTTATATTCATCTATGAGTCCTGCATGTTCTCTAATCTAGTTTTTAATTCAAGATTACCATTATGAATTAAAAATTACCTTTCATTCCCATCCCTTGATCTTCATCTCAAAATGGATGGTTCACATCCATTTTCAAATTCTATAAATTAGAGGTTCTTCCTCTAATTTAGTCAAGCTTCTTCATTACAAGTTTATGATGTTGAGATTATAAGAGATCACATACCATGATGTTTCCCATTTTCCCCTTGTGTTGAAAGAGTGAGTAACCACATATTTTAGAGCAAATTGAATCCAAATTGCAATGGAGGAAGTTTCATTTTATGCTAAGGTATAATTTAGTTTTGTTTATTTCATTTGTATCTCTTTCATAGGTTAAGTTAGTTTAGAATAAAAATTCATTTGGTTTGTTAGCTTATTTGCTTTTCTAAATTTTCTTAATATATTTTGCCACACTTGGTGGGACTTTTCATCATCTTTATTTTATCTTATATTTGTCATAATTACATTTAGAATTAGTTTTCAATTAGTTTTTCTTTTTTTTCTTTTTAGTTTAGAGTCAATTATTTATTTTTAAGTATTTTATTTGTAATTTTGTAATTATATATGCTCTTCCTTTGTATCACATTAGTGATAATATTTGAGAATAAAAAATAATTTCATAATTTTTTTGTGTTATCCAAGTGGTGTTTGTGTATGCTTTTTCCTTGGTGTTACATTGGTGATGATACTTGGAAATCAAAAACAAACACTTACTTTTGGTTATCCAAGTGTTATTTTCTCTTGTTTTGGTGGTTTGGTCTACCTTTGTTTCAGGTTTCCTTAAAAAAAACTCTCTAACAAATTGTTCATAGAATGCTTGTCAGAGAAACTCGACAAAAGGGCTAAACAAAAAAATCTTTCTTTTCCTTTTCTACTAACAATTTTAATTCAATTTTTCAAGTTTTAGTAATTAGATCACATTTGGTTTGGAGATAATTATTTATATTTAAGCATTCTTGTTTGTAATTATGAAATTGTGTAAGCTCTTCCCTTGACATCACATTGGTGATGATACTCAGGAATCAAAAACAATTTCATAATTTTTTGTGTTACCTAAGTGGTGTTTACGTATGCTTTTTCCTTGGTGTCACATTGGTGATGATACTTGGAAATAAAAAACAAACACTTATTTTTTATTTATTTTTCTATGAGCTTTATTGACCATGGATTTCATCACCACACAGTAGGCCAAACCCCATGTACCATCGAGGTATATAAATAAAGATCCAACTATTTAAATTACCTAAATTATTATGTGTTTTAAGCACATCATGACATGAGGGATTTTAATTCTTCAATACTTAGGGTTTCAATAATTAATTCAAAATATGATATCATCAATTGTCAACACACTAAAACCCCTATGACTATGTTGGACACTTTGAGATAAGACCCAATAGTGTTCATTCACTTTATCTATTTATTCTATGGTTTTGGACCTCAATGTACTATAAGGTATCTTAGAGAACTCCCCTTAGATAATCTTGTTTAATATTTAATCCTAAGGAAGCCTTTTTTTTATTTGACTTTGGTGCATTGGTTAGCAGTTAACATAAAAAAGTTACCTTCCACACACCCTCAAAACTAGACTTAATGGGCTATAGGAATGGTAGGATCTTCCATGGTTAGTGCCTTTAAATATAAGACCACAACTGAGAGCACAAATGAATGAGTGACAACAGAAGGTCCAAAAGTTATTCATGACCCTTATCCTAGTTTTTCACCTTTTATATGTGATTACTTGATATTTTAAAGCATGAATTTTGCTTGTTGTTTCCTTGTGTTTGCCACATGCTAAAATATCCTAAAAACTCAAAGAAATTAGTTTAATAATTTGATTTTTTTAGTTAGTTTGGTTAATTTAAAACTTTTATTTTCTCCGAGTCATTTTTTTTAATCCTATCCATGTCACTTATCACTAGGCAAATGGCCATGCTAAACAATCCAAATGCAAGGGCTGAGCCATTTGAAAACGATCCCTTTCAATTTATTGGCCAAAAAAATCATGTATAAATACATGAGATAACCAAACAAGAAGGAGAATGAAGGGCTTACCAAGATGAGGGTAGCCCCAAATCTATCCAACCTCCACCCTCCTTTGATGAGTATATCATGTCAAATAAGAATGAAGTATTGCTTCAAGCCTTGGACTTTGGAGTAAAATTTCCATCTAATTTTGACATACAAAACTTTCAATACTTGATTTCAAGAAAATAACCTTCATCCTTAAATCCTAACCAATCTACCTCATAAGGTTCTTTAGAGGGTAGTAATTCCCTTGTAACATCTTCATAACCTCATGCCTAAGTTTCTCAAGATAAATGAAAAATTATCTTATGTGAGGCATCATCTCAAGAAAGCCATGAACTCTCCACATAAATTCATGTAACCTAAGGATCCCAAATGGTTATGCACTTCCAATCTCATCCACCAATCAATACATTTGGTAACCCCAATGTGAATGTGAATCCTAATTTACCTTCACAAGTTTATCTAACTAATCCGAGTTTGAATATACCTTTAAAATCACTAATCACTCACCCAACCAATTAAAACTTTAATTTTAATTAAAGTTTATCAATCATGAAAAGAACCAACCCAAATTTGAACATGGGAATCCCATTTAATTCAATTTTAACCAATCAACATTTGATTACACCAAATTTGAATGTTCATCCAAATTCATAAGGTTATGGTCAAATTAATCTAAGTTTGAATAAATATTCAAACTCACCAATCAACCCAAATGATAGTCTCCAAGGGTCACCAATCATTCCAAATCAAATCTTGAATACTCATTCTAACTTGCCCATTCAACCATCCAATCCTAGTTTGAGTATTTCTTCATGCATGCTCAACAATCTTAATTTAAATAGTGGTTTATTGAATCAATCTTATTCCTCTAAAACTCTTGGATCAGTTCCATCCAATCCAAATTCCAATCCAAGTTTTAATCCAATTTCTAATCCCATTCCAATTCATTTTAACTAAAATCTCAACCTTTCATTTAATTCCACACCAAATCCTAACTTAGGTTTAAACCAAAATCAAACACCAACTAAATTTAATTTCAATAACCCTAACACAAATCCTAATTTTAATCTTAACCAAAATCAAAACAATCCAAGCCAAAATCCAATCCAACCAAACCAAGCTAACTCTAATTCAACCTTAGGTTCTAATCCATTTAGTTTAAAATACAATATGCACCCAAAACAACCCAATCCAAATCTATTTAACTAATCTAATTTTGATTATAATACTAATCCCAATTCCATAAACATCAACAATAATCTACCAAATAACTTAAACTTCCATACAAACCCAAATCCAACAAATCCAAACCTAAACTTTGTAAATAACCCCAACCTTGGTTATAATACCAATTTTAATCCTTTTCAAACCCTCAAAACATTAACTTTAACAACCAACCTCTAAACAACTTGAACCAACAAGTAAACCAAATTCCACAAAACACAAACCAATTCATGGGTCAACCATCTAATTCCATAAATTGACTAAGTTAAATGAACCAACTATCCCCATATCTCATACAAGATTTTCAAAACATAAAGGATAAAGTTTAAGGTTTACAAGATGGTGCTTACTCATGGAAAAAATAGTTCAAGTTTCAGGAAATTTGCTCATACCCATATGATTTAACTACAATGACTACACCTTTTCCAAAGTACTTTGAACTCCCAAAAATATACAAGTATAAAGGTAAAGGGTATTCCAAAGAACATCTATCTATATTCTATCACACATGTGCATATGTTGTGTATAGTAATGAATACATGTATTTGCTCCCATGAAGTCTAGGAGGCCAAGCCCTTGAATGGTTTTCGCATCTTCCAAAAGGATCTATTTTCCCCTTTGAGGACTTATATGATTTTTTTTTCTCCACTTCTCTTATAAAATCAAAAAGGATTTGACCACCTTAGATTTACACAATACCAAGCAACACAATGATGAAACTTTTGCTTCCTTCCCCTAAAGATGGTGAGCAATGGCAAGTCATTTCACATGGTCATTTCTTGAAACTAAACTTGTGGACATCTTTATGAAAAATTTAAATTTAGACTTGGGACACCATTTTATACTTTTATACCCAAAGACATTTGATGAAATCATCAAAAAGGGAGTTTTGGTAGAAAGAACATTAACTAAAAGAGGTGTAATCAAAATATTTAAACCATATAATAATAACTCCTCTAAATCAATGGAAAAACCTAAGTTATTTGCCAAGAACAACAATATTGTTGGAGATGGTGTGACTAATGTCAAAAAGATTCTAAATCCCTAACATCAAAAACAATCTTACAATAAATTGATCAATAACTTCACAATTCTTGGAGGACAACCTAAAAAAGGTAAACTTAAGTGCAAGTTCACTCAATTAGGTGACACTTATGAGAATGTTTTTTGAAAGTAGGTTCATTCAAACAAGATCACATGGCCTAATATTAAACCCTTTGATGAAAATGTTCCTAAACCTGATTGGTATAAAGAATATGAGTATTTTGAATACCATCATATTAAAGGACATTCAATTAATAGGTGTATGCACCGTAAACACTATGTTCAAGACCTCATTAATAGAGGTGATATAAAAATAAAAAATCAACCATTTAAACCATATAATAACTAAAAATTGGGGATATATGAAGAACCATTCCCCAATCATGAGAAAAGAAAGGGAAAACAAAAACAAGAACAACTAGAATCTAATAATGTTAATCAAGCAAGCCACCCATTCAATTCTATAGTCAATAATATCAATTCCATGCATAACTATGTCAATGTTATTAATTTTCCATCATGTGAATGCATTTTTACTATAATAGAAGCAAATCTTACCCTTTCAAGTGCATCATCCTTTAATTTTAAATGAAAGTACAATATTATCAACCATCTTGAGAAAATACTAGAAAATATTTCGATATTAGATCTTCTCAAGACATCTCCTATATATAAAGACATATTTAATAAATTTATCCAAGAGTCAAGTTTACCTCAAGACATCAATCCTACCAATTTCCAAGTGTTAATAGGTTATTTGTCTACAAATAACCAATTAATATTTGATCATTCAAATGTCTCTCCTTTAGGATCAGATCATAACCTCCCATTGTACATATATGTTATTATCTTTAGACATAAAGTAAAAAGGGTATTTATAGACAATGGTTCAGTGCTAAATCTATATACATTAAGGCAATATATAGGATATTCAATAACAATGTTGGAATCAAACATTATTAAGATAAAGGCATATAACAATAATGAGAGGTAGTCTATAGGAATAATCTATCTTCCTTTGATGGTGGGGTTTGTTATTGAATAAACTCTCATTCATGTCCTTGATCTTGAACTACCATACAACATACTTCTTGGGAATCCATGGATACATTTCATGAATTACATCCCATCCACCTTACATCAATGTTTGAAATTCTCCCATACATGAATGGAAATTATTATAAAAGGTGATCCTCAACCCTTCCAATATTGCAAGCAAATATAAGGAAAATACAAAAAATCAAACTATTCACCCATTACAAAAGATAAATTTAATCATTTTGAGGATTATCCTTTGTTTGAAAATTATGTCCAACTAGAAAACTTATTTCAAACACCTCCTCTTGGTGGTTTGATTAATACACCAACTACCTCCATATCCATTGAAAAGGCTCCCACTAGCGAAGCATCTAACCAACCATCTGAGAAAGCTTTAAATCAACCTTATACAGAATAAGCTTCAAGTCACCCTTATGTTGAACAAATTTTTCCTCCAACACCCATCTCTAGAGCATCCACATCCACTTCTTCCCACTTTAAGATCATTGATATAGAAATGAACAAGTATATAATTCAGGATTTTTCCACAAGTACAATCCATACCAATCTAAAAAACTATGGTAGACCCCACCATGTAAAAGACAATAGAATGGTTGTGAAGTTTGGAAAGATAATATTTATAAAAGGTATATTCCTTTTGGATGAACATATCAAATATTTTAATCCTTTTTTGATAAATTTAGATGAACTAGCTCTTTATTTCTCCAATAACAATTATGCCATTGTCAAATCCATCATGTGTAATATAATGAACTATAAGGGTAAAGGTCTTGGTATCCATGAACAAGGGTCCATTAGGCCTATAACAATACAATCAAATGAGGCAAAACATTCTATAGGATTTATCCCACTCAATGTGCCTCTCACACTTTTCCAAAGTGATTCTTCTAGTGAGTTAGAGGATGATTCTTTAGATAGTGAGATGGGTTTCATACTTAGCTAGTTTGAAGGCCTTGCCCTTACCAACCTATTTCATTAGAATTATATCCTTACACTTGATCTTACATATCCATCCATCATACAATGGGACCAACATGCAACATCTCAAATTGATCATTTTTATAATGATGAAGATATTTTTGAATTCTTGAGAAGAAGGGATCAGATTTGAGTAGGTGACCACAAGAAAGGGTTTCTAATTCATTTAAATGATTCAAAATACTTTTGGGGAAAAAAATTACATAAAAATATCAATTTAGATTTTACATCCAATCAGAGTTTAAGGAAGATTTCCATATTCCTACATCACCCCTATATTACAAAGATGGATCAACTCTAGTTTTTGAAGAAACTATTCCTATGAACATTGACACTAGAGAAGATCCTAAAGTTATTAAACTTGCCATATCACTTATTCAAGAAGAAAAGGACATATTTACACTTTTTATTCATGAATTTTCTAACATATTCACATGGTCTTATGCAAATATGTCAAGGCTTGATCCAAAATTAGTTGTACATCACCTTGTGGTCCATTCAGATGCTAAAATAATCAAACAAAAGCTCCGTAAGATGCATCCTAAGATTTCACTATAAGTAAAAGAGGAACTAAACAATTAATTAGTTGTTAGTTTCATATGTCCCATTGATTATTTAGATTATATATCTAACATTATACCAGTATCAAAGAAATTAGAAGGGATTAGAGTTTGTACATATTTTTTTGATATCAATAAAGCTTTCCCAAAAGATGATTTTCCATTGCCCAACATAGGAATGATTGTAGATTCAACTACATGTCATGAGATGTTGTCTTTTATGGATGAATTTTTAGGCTATAATCAAATAAAAATTATTGTAAAAGACCAAAACAAAATTGTATTTACAACTCTATGAGGAACATTTTGCTACCAAGTAATGCCTTTTGGTTTGAAAAATTCTAGAGCCACATATCAACTGGCAATGACTATCATTTTCCATGAAATGCTTCATGACATTATGGAAGACTATGTTGATGATATTATTGGTAAATCTAAATCCTGAGAAGAACACCCTTAAGTGCTTCACCATATTTTTGAGTGCATGAGAGAGTATGACATGAGATTGAATCTTAAGAAATGTGTGTTTGGTGTGATATTAGGAAAGTTATTAGGTTTCATTATTTTAAAATGTGGCATAGAATTTGATCCCTCTAAAGTTTAAGCTATCATGGATATGCCTTCACCTAAAAATATTAAATAAATTAGAAGTCTACAAGGAAAAATTTAAGCAATCAAGAGATTTATATCTCAACTTACATACATTTGTCACCCTTTCACATTTTTACTAAAGAAAGACACTCATTTTAAATAGAATGATAATTGTGAAAAAGAATTTGAAAATATTAAATAATATCTTTCAAACCCACCAGTACTAGTGCCACTTGTTATTGCTAAACCTTTCTTGTTATACATTTCAGTGACTCAGTTTGCACTAGGGGCATTATTATCACAACATGATGATAGTGGAAAAGAATAGGTAGCAAATTACCTAAGAAGAACTTTGATATCATATGAACTCAACTATTTTAAAATAGAAAAAGCATGTCTAGAAGTTGTTTTTACTTCTCAAAAACTATGGCATTACATGCTCAATAATCAAACTAAGATTATTTCTAAGATAAACCCTCTTTAATATCTTTTATCCAAAATAGCTCTATCTGGTAGGATGGCTAAGTGAGTTATGTTTCTCAGTGAGTTTGATTTATAGTATGTCAATCAAAAATTAATCAATGAATAGGTCTTATTAGAGGTATTGGCTGAAGCACCACTAAAAAATAAAGCACGTCTTATTGCATAGTTCCTAAATAAAGCAATAATGTCTATAGATAAGTCCCTAGTTTAGAAACTATTTTTTTATGGTTATTTTACCAATCATGGATTAGGGGCAAGTATATTTTTGGTTACACCTAATGGGGATTACATTCCCAAGGCTTTCAGAAATAAATTCCCTTGCACCAATAATATAGTAGAGTATGAAGGTCTCATAGTAGGCCTCAAAATAGTAATACACTGGGGAATCAAACACCTTCTTATGTTTGGTGATTTTTAGCTTATCATCAATCAAGTCATTAATGAATTCTAAGATCACAATGATAAACTGATCCCTTATAAGTGAATGGTGGATAGTTTGAAATTATATTTTGAATACATATCATTTAAACATGTGTCAAGACTGAACAATAGATTAACATATGTTATGGATACCATTGGTTCCCTATTGTATTTAAACACAAAAAATAACAAGTTCCTAGTTGAGTACTTAATGATACCGGCTTATGATACACCTGATTCAAAAATGGTTTACAAAGTGGTTGGTCCCACTTCTCCATGGTACTCTGACATCTATACCCATCTTAATAATAATACCATACCCTATAAATTTTCCCATAATCAATGTATGTCATTTATCTAACATACCTATCACTACACCATCTTTGGAAAAACTTTATATCGTAGAGGCTATGACAAAACTCTTTTACACTATTTGAGTTCTGAGGAATCAAATTTGGCCATTAGTGAAAAGAATATATGGGGCAAATTTGAGTGGCATGGTCCTTGAAAAGAATATTTTATGAGTAGGTTATTATTGGCCTACAATGGAATATAATTCATGCGCCTTTATTAATAAATGCATACCTTGTCAAAAACATGGGGACCCTATCCATAGTCGATCAAAAGATCTACAACCTATCACTACACCTTGGCCATTCTCCACATGGGGACTAGACCTCATTAGAAAAATAAATCCTAATTATTTTGATGGCCATAAGCATATCATAATGGAAATAGATTATTTCACCAAGTTGTTTAAGGAAATGCCCATTACTTATGTCATCGGAAAGCAAATCTCACAATTTATCTTAAGCCATATTATCTATCACTTTGGTATCCCTTTGACTATCATTTTTGATAATGGAAAATAATTTAAGAATAAGTACATTAAATCTCTTTTTCATACTTACCACATCAAGCATAAGTGGTCCACTCCTTACTACCCGCAAGGCAATGGCCAAGCTGAGGCAATCAATAAAAATATTTTGTGCATCCTTAAAAGAGTTGTCAATGAAGTTGGTCCTGAATGGCATATACAACTCTATCCCACCCTCTGGGTATAACACACTAACACACTCACACCCATGGGGGAAACCCCTTATTCCCTTTTATATGGCAATGAGTCTATTCTACCAATCAAAGTTGAGGTTCCATCTTTGCATATATCTGTATAACAAATCATTGATGAATAATCCTATCATACTTCACACGTCAGTGAACTAGACCTTCTAGATGAGAAAAGACTTAATGATTTAAACCATTTGTAATTATAACACAATCAACTTTGTTGTAGTTATAATAAGTAGACTAAACGTAGGGAGTTTGAAATCAAAGATCTTGTTCTCAAGGAAAAGCAATGAAATACAAATGTTGAGCGAGAGAAGAAAGGAAAGTTTGAACCAAATTAGTTGGGCCCATATGTTATCATTGCCAAATATGGCTATAGAGCCTATATATTGGCTACTAAAAATAGATAAGAGATTGATGAAATGATGAACATCATGCACCTCAAAATATTCTATGCCTAAATCATTCTAATGTTGTTATGTATATCCTAGTTGTCAAAAATTCAAAAATAGAAAAATTCACAAAACTTCAAAACAATTTTTTTTTATAAAATCAAAAATCAAAAATAAAATAACTTATTGTCTACATGTATCATGACACTTGGGGTAAACTTGTTTATAGTTACATTTCACATTGACCTAGTTGCATTGCATTTCCATTATTTACATTTTGTCTTACATATCAAATGTCATGTTTGGTGATTATTTAGTTATCAATTCACATAACATAAAATTTCAAAATGTAGCTTATCATATCATTTCACTTTTTCACATCACCCTATTATCCAATGAAAAACATTTTCAAAATTAACATTAAATTAATTCTTTCCTTCATTCTTACGAGTAGAGTACATCTATTTTCCCTACATCTTCTTGTAAGACTTAGACAATACTAGCTTATAACTTAGTCTAGAAGCTTGTCTATGACAAAGTCTCCTCTTATAGTTTCCTCTACATAGAAAATATTAACATGCTACCAAAAAAATGGTAAACTCACCTATCTTGGTCTTCGATGATGAGCCCTTGCATCTTACTAGTTGCATGGGGCCAAGACTTGTGGGTAAATTCCTTCCAAATAAAATGACACCTTTATTTAAATCTTATGCAGTATCAAATTCAAATTTCACATCTCTCACCCTTCACTGACCTTTGGTTTTTATCCCTCATATCCCACTAGTGGCATGGGATTATCATTGGGGAAAGATGCTCTTTCTTACTTACATATAGTCTTTGGTGATGAGCCCATGTGTCTTTCTAGTCACATGAGGCTGCATGTAGGGGGTCACAAAAGAAAGTGTTGCATATTAAATCAATAAGTGTCCAAAAAAATAAACTTCTTAAAAAAGGGAGCTTGTCTATATATCTATGCTAAAAAGGGTAACTTTCTCCTATTTACCAATTCTCTCAAGGCTAGTTCTCTTTAGACACAGCTATTAAAGTTAGTATTTTTTGAGTTTAGCAAGAAGTACATTTTTCCCCTTTGCTCATAAGGATTAGTTCACCTTCCTTTTTCATGAAAAATTTTGATTTTTTATTTTCATCTTCACCATTTCATACATATTCTATTCCCCCTTTCATTCCTTTATTGCAAATTGAAAGTCATATGTTGTGCGAATAAAATAACTACATCATCAATTACAAAACAACTGTTAGCACCTTCACAAAGTTTCATGCATATCCATCATATTACATCCATCCTCCTCTTGCTTGTATTTTTGTTCTCATATATATAATAATTTTCCATAGCATTCTCATAAAAACATAGAGATACATGTCATATCCTCAATGCCTAGTCCTTTGCTATCGAGTTTGTATAATAAGTCTATTGTAATATCTATCTCTATAGAGGGCATGTGAGTCAAATATATCAATGCCAAAAAAATTCATAAAACTTCAAAAACCAAAAAAAAATACAACATAAAAAAAAAACAAAAAAGAGAGAAAAGAAACACACACACACACACACACACACACACAAATAGTTCATCTACAAGATTTACTATTGTTTGGGGGTAAATCAATCCATCATCTTTACCAGTCACAATGTTCAATCATTAGCTTAAGTGGGTTAATACCATCCATGGGTTCATCTTACCCTTCATCCTGTTGTCCCCCAAAAAATATCACTCATTTTTGGGACAACATTTGAACTAATTTGAACTATTTTGGTCCAACATACCAAAATCATCTCTCCCCTTCTCAAAAATTGTTCTAGGAATTCAAATTCTCCATTTTTCAAGCTTTTTTTGTTCTACAAACTCTATTCTATGGACTTCATAGGAAGGAATCTATGAACTCATTACTATGGACTTCACCAATTCTACGGACTCTGTAGGCTTAAATCTACAGAATCTTTACTACAGACTTCACAGGAAGGAATCTACGGACTCATTTCTATGGACTCTGCCAGTTCTACGGACTCATTTCTATGGACTCTACAAGCTTAAATCTATGAATTCTGTAGATATGTTTCTATGGACTCAACATGCTTGAAAGTAACAGGTTCAATAGGTTCAAAGGCTTCTATAGGTTAGTTCAATCAAAAGAAAAAGTTTCCAACACTTAGTCATTTTCAAGATTGATTCAATGCCTTGGTTCAACCAAAAGAGTTCATCGGTAAGCTTCAAACAAGAATTAAACTATTGAACCATTGAACCTTAAACCATTTTAGTTCAAAGGTTCAACATCATCAATAAGAGTTAAGCGCTTCGACAAAGGCTTAACAAGTTCAAGTTCAACCACTTCAAGGTTTAATGGCTTCAAAACACTTATCAAAGAGAAGAAGGCTTGAACCATTGAACCGTTAAACCATTTAACCACTTTGGTTCAAAGGTTCAATGGGTTCAATGGTTCAATAGGTTCAATGGCCATATGGTTTAACACTTTTGGTTCAAGAGATAAAAAAGACTTAGTCACATAAAGATATTGAACCGATTGAGCCATTGAACCAAAGTTGGTTTAATCGGCAAGTTTAAGGGGCTGCCCTAAATCCAAAGGAAAAAGTGCCCTTGTGGAGGGTAGTGAACCAAGCCTAGTGCCCTTACAGAGGGAAGTGAACCAAGCTGAGTGCCCTTACAGAGGGTAGCGAGCAAAGGTGGACATAGGAAATTCCTTCAAAAAAGTTCCCGTGGCAAAGTTGTTAAGGACCATTTCCTTTGGACAGAATGTCTAAAGGAATTCACCTGGGGAGAAAGCCCAAAAGTAAGAACCCGATGGAAAATTGACTAAGACAAAACAAAGGAATTCCTTCAAAAAAATTTTCTAAAGGAAAAGAATGGTATAAGTCCACCAAAGGAGCAAAATCCTACCGAGAAAATTAAAGCTTAAAGGTCATCCCAAGACTGCCTGAAGGGTAGGTACCCTTGCGGGAGGATCTCACTAAGGAAAGTGGACTATTTCTTAAGACCTCGAAAGGCAAGTCTCTCTAGGAAAGATCAAACCTCAAAGGTAGAGAAAGCCTCCACGTGTCCCTTGAAAAGCTTAGTAGAAGCTGTGACATATCAACATCTGCAATTTCTTCCTTTTGTTTTGTAAGGACTATGGTGTGCCCTGAGTAAGGTGCTAAGGTTAAGCAGAGCGCGACAAGTGTCTACATCTATGTGGATCCAAAAGAGTCCCAAATATTTCTATAGTGCTTCTATAAGCTCAATAGAAGCTGCCACGTATCATCCTCTATGGGACTCTCAAAAGACATCTAAAGCCTCTATAATTTAAGTGGATGCTACCATGTGTCCTTGCCTATTTCATAGTGAAACATGCCACGTGTCACTTGTTGAGATCAGTGGAAAGCAACCAAAGCAAATAGGAAAGACACAAAGGAATTGCTAAGGAGGATAATGGGCCTATATTCATCAAATTCAAGGAAACCAAGTAGCCATTGGCTTTCAAATGATGATGGACCTAAAGATGTCAAATTTGTGGCAATGAAAAAACTATTGATCCATGCAGACTTAAGCATAGACCCTGTGAACAAATTTAGTGATTGGCTAAAGAGATAGCCCGAGAGCTCAAATCACAAAGATAAGGGCAAAATATAGCCAGGAAAGAGGGAACGATGAAGAAGGATAAGAAATATCTATGCATGGGATATGTTTCTAAAAGGTAAAGCAGTCCACCAAGTGGGCATCAGAGAGCATGAACATTCAATGGCATGGCCTATTTTTCTGCATTGAGTAGAGCAAATAGCTATGCACACATAAGGAAACACATTAAGTGGCCCATATTTAAAAATGATGCTCAATTGTAGAATAACCCATAGATAGAATTTAAAATGCATTAAATGCATCATAAACCATTTTTGTGAAACAAAATACCCAAGTCTTTCTTGGAGCACTATATATTGAACTCTCTCATATTGTTTCAAAGGGATCTCTCTTTGTTATCAAAAACAAAACTCTATCAAAATTGAAAGGCATTCCTAAGACTTTGAGCTTAGATTTTTGATCATATTTAGTTATTTGAATAAGAAAATAAGTGACTTTTCAGACTTTGTGCTGGAATAGCTTGGTTGTTGGGGAAATTGTTCTTATGTCTATTTCCTTAATACATTTTTTTGTCCATTTAATTAAATAAGTATAATTAGTGAAAGTAATCAGGAAGGTGTCCTAAAGCTAGCTATGGAGAGACTTTGTGCCCCCATAATTGCCTTTAGTGTGTTTTCTTTCTATTCCTATGTAAAGGATCTTGGGATGACTTTGTGCCCTCATTATCCTTCGTATTCTACTTTTTGTGTAAAGGACCTTGGGATGACTTTGTGCCCTCATTATCCTTCGTATTTCACTCTTTGGCAGTTGAGGTGGAGACTTTGTGCTACATTTCATCTTGCTATGTTACTATGCCCTGTTACAGTTACTTGTCACCACTCGAAAGGTTCTTTTTGTCTGGTAAACAACACTTTTGAAAGAAAAGGAGTGCCTTCTATCATTTCATTAGGATTTTTCCTTTGATTTGTGAACATCATCTCTAAAAAAAGAGAGATGAATGGTTTATCCTACCCCTGAGTGTTATTTTTTGCTTATATATATAGTATATAGCTCCTGCATATTTACAGGGAACCTCCCCTTGATGAGAGGAGAGATTTGTCCCCTTTTGATGTAGTAAACCTGCACATCTAGCCGACCAATTTTCTTATGATATGGTTGAAGAGACTTATTTTGCTCATCAGTTAGCTGATCGACAAAATATTATACCAATAATTTTTGGTGACTACACTGGGGAAGAATGTGTAATCTAAAACCTCAAGTTTTAGATTGAAGCTATCCTTACCCTTATCCATGATAGACGCTGGTGACTCTATTCTGTATCTTACCCATTATCATTATAGCCTTACCATCTTCCTCCACCCCCATGCCAACAGGGATAGAATGCACAGTTTGAAGCCTCAAGCTTCAAGCTGAAGTAGGGCCATTTCTTTCCCATTTTTGTTCTACATCTGGCAGATCCATGATATACGTGAAGCCAAAGGAATAAAGGTATTGTTGACCTTGTATTCAAGTTAGTATAACAAATTAATTTTGATCTATTTCCTTCACCATCTCACCTCCAACAAACCAAGAGCTTTTCTCCTACTAAAGTCAAGTCTCTATTACCAGGCAAAGCTTCCATTTCTATAATTTAAAGCTTTATCAATACTTACCCCTCTAAGATTTGTTATTCCACCTTTCCATAGTCATAAAATGGCAGTTTAAGGTCCTTGGGGTAACTCTTTTAGCCCACTCAATTTAACTCCACCTTTACATGAGCTACACGCAGTTCAAGGAAAAATTTCACCAAGTTTTATGGTGATGGGAAGGTTCATCCTAATGAACATATTGTAGCCTTCAGCATATCTTGTGGCATAATAGGTGTGGAGTATGAGGATGTAATAGTCATGTTGTTCATGGAAACTTTACAAGGTGTTGCTATAGACTTGTTCTATCATTTGCAAGCCTAGATTGTGACTGATTGGAACACCCTCAAAGCCAAATTTGAAGCCAGATTCAAGCTTGCAAAAGATGGACATGTCCTATTGGCTCAACTCACACAAATGAAGAAGGAGCCTCATGAACCAATGAGGGATTTTATAGCCAAGTTTGACAAGCTGAGGAACAAAATTCTTACAATTACTCAGCCAACACCTAAAAACCTCAAATGTTTCTTCATCAACTCTCAACTACCTAAAGTGAGTTTTTTGTTGAGATGTGCTGGCCAAATAGACCTTGCTACAGCTCAAGATTTGGCCACTGAGGTGGAAGATGACCTTATATTGGCAGGAAAGATAAGGAGATATCCTAACAAAGGTAAATCTTCTTCATCTTCTAAATATCCATCTATAAGTACCACTGATCCAATGGTGTAGAAGCTAGAAAATGAGTTATTAGCTCTCAAGAAGTAAATGGTGCAAGGGATATCTTCATCTCTTTCATATAGAGATATGCCAAGGAAGACATTCCCCAATCAGTCATACCAAGGCAATGCTGCCAAGAATCAAGGACAACCAAATCATCTTCTTCCCCCATAGGGGAAACTTACCATTAAAGCACCCCCAACCAATTCAGTAGTTGGATACCTAAAAAAAATATGATTTCTCCTTCTAGCCTAAATTAAACTAAGAAAATGACACTTATTTCCTTGCAGAAAATCAAGAAGAGTTAGCTAGCGACTCCAATATTGGTTTCTTGAATTACCAGGATGAACCCAGAGGTAAAGGTGAAGCAATTGATGGATCTTATGCTATATTCACCTGGTCTAAGAACTAGTCAGCTGAGAAAGTTGATAAAGAGAAGATAGAGGAGCAACTTCAACTATCAATTTCAATTGCTAAGCATGGAACCACTCTACCTTTCCAATCAAAGAACCCGATGATTGTAGGAAAGGTAAGTACATCAAACATCTCTACACCTTCTACTTCAAATTCATAGATGAGTCCTCCCCCTCCTAAAAACCAAAAAGATGAACTCCCTACCTCTATTCTTAGTCTATTTTAGTCATTTGACATAATTGACCATGTTAAGAAGACCAAAATTCAAATGTCTAAATTTGAATTCTTACAATCCAATCCCAAGCAGTTAGATAGGTTAGTTCAATGTGTGAAGAATAAAACCATCCCTATAGGACAAGATGTTAAAAAGGTAACTCATGATCCCCCAAAGAATATGTCTATTCCAAACAATCTTGTCATTACTCCTCTAGCTGCCCTTAGGAAAATAGAGCCTTTCTATGTTTCCCTATTGATAAATGGTCACAAACTGAGCAATTGCATCATAGACTCAGGTGCATCTGACAATGTCATGCCAGCCAAAGTGGTAAAATCTCATGGACTCAAACTAACTAAAACCTTTAGGAGATGTTTCTCCATGGAGAACAAACAAGTACCTCTATTGGGATAAATCAAGGATGCCCAATTTGCATTTTCAGTATTCCCAGACAAAAGAATCAAGATGACAGTCCTAGTGGCCAACATCCTAGCCTCATACAACATTCTTCTATAGTGAAATTTCTATAGGGATGTTGGTAGCAAGTTGAGCATGAACCTATCTGAAGCAAGGATCCCTGTTAAAGGCATCATGTAAAGGCTGCTTCCTAAAAAAAAATCAAAATATGTTTTCACTCAGACATCAGCCCCTGAAGCTCAAATTTTGTTTGAATCTTTAGACATGGGTTATTATTTCTTGACCATAGGGGATACTCATGTTTCAGCTAATGAAACTTCTAAAAATGATAGTCTAAAAATTGGTTCAGATGGAACAATAGAAGATTTGAGAGAGCATAGTGTAAACATAGAAGAATTTTCCCTTCTAAGCAAGGAGAAATCTAAGGAAAGATCAATTTTTGATGATGTTTGGATCCTAGAATTTTATGGTAACAATTATTCTATTGGCTCAGGGGCTGGGATTGTGTTGATATCTCCTCAAAAAGATATTTTTTCTTCTTCATACAAGTTGCAGTGCAACAACACCAACAACATAGCTGAGTATGAATCTCTATTGCTTAGATTGAAGGCTGCTTGAGATAAAGGCATTAAACTCCTTCATGCCAAAGGAGATGTTGAATTGGTGGTTTGTCAGGTAAGGAACTTGTATCAAACCAAAAATGAGAGATTATGCCACTACCACAATCTACTCTAGGATCAAATTGAAAGCTTTGATGCTTTCAACATCTCTGCCATTCCTAGAAAATTCAATGACCAAGTTGATACACTGGCCATTTCAGCAACTCTCTTAGTTCCTCACCTAGACTTCAAAGGAAATAGGTACACTATCAAATTGGTCTTTAGACCAAGTGTGATCGATAATGACAATCACTGGCAAGTGTTCAATGGTGACTACTAAATCATCACCTTTTTGGAATAAAAAGATAGCTTCAAACATCTTTGATTCGAAGGCAGTAAGCTCCAAAAACTTGAATCAACTCTGGAAATGAATTCAAATGTAGGTGAAAAATTCCTATAGCTAAAAGGGAATAAAATTCCCAAAGGGCTAGTTTCTCTTGAGAAACTATTTGACAAGCATGATAGGTTCATCAAATAGCAACAAATAGATTAAAACTCCCCCCAAGGGTTTGATCAGATAAATTTGGGTACCAAGGAAAATCCTAAGATGGTGAACATTGGGAAGTGATGTAGTCTGGAGGAGAAACTCAAATTTATTGACCTACTTTGCCATTACATGGATGTTTTGGCATACTCTTATGATGATCTAAAGTCACTCAGGCCCAAGGAAATTCACAATGAAATTCCTCTCAAGGATGATTTGGTGCCTTACAAGCAAAAATCTTGGTAGTATAATCCAAAGATATTAGGTATTATTCTATCTAAGATATAGAAAATGCTGAATGCTAGGATAATTTTCCCAATCCATCATTTCACATAGAATGCCAACATAGTCCCTGTGAGGAAGAAGAATGGTGAAATTCACATCTGTGTGGATTTTAAGAATCTAAATCAGTCATCTTTAAAAGATAACTATCCTTTGCCCATCATGGATCAAGTGCTTCAGATAGTTACCAGCTCAGAGATGTTATCAATGTTAGATAGCTTCTCAAGATACAATTAAGTTGAAGTTGGTGAAGTAGACCAACATAAGATGACCTTCACCACACCTTGGGGCACATTTGCATATAGAAGGATGCCCTTTGGCTTGATAAACATTGGTGCCACCTTTTAGAGAGCAATGGACCTTGCTTTCAAGGATGAGATGGGTAAGTTCATTGTAGTTTATCTTGATGACTTGACTATTTTTTCTAAGCATTACCCAGATTATATATGCCACTTGAAATCAGTGTTGGAGCGCTACCGCCAGAATGGCATTTCCTTAAACCCCAAGAAGTCAATTTTTGGAGTAATAGAGGGGAAAATTCTCAAACACATTATGTCTAAAGGAGGCATAAAGATTGACTCAGACAATAAAGATTGACTCAGACAGAGTCAAGTCTATCCAAGAGCTTACCTTGCCTATAAGTAAGATTGTTGTTTACTCTTTCTTTAGAAATGTGAATTTCTTACAAAGGTTCATCCCCAAGTTTACTGAGAAGACTTGACACATTGTGAACATGATGAAGGGAAAGGCCACATTTAGTTAGACTGAAGAAGGCAAGTCAACATTTGAAGATATCAAGACTGCCATTGCCTATGCTCTAATTTTGGTTTGTCCAAACTACAACAAAGATTTCACCATATATAGTTATGCTTTTGAACACATGATTTCAGCAATTCTGGTTCAACAGAATAAAGAAGGTATTGAATCTCTCATTTCTTTCATGAGCTACCCTCTCAAAGCTCATGAGTTGAAGTACTCAAACATGGAGAAGCATGCTTATACAATGGTGAAGATAGTCAATCATTTCCACTTCTACATTTTGAATTCTCACACTACTGCCTTGGTTCCTGATACCACGGTTAAATCCATACTAACTTAGTAGGAGTTTGAGATGAAAAGAGGCAATTGGATTACAAAGATCTAGGAGTTTGATCTAGTCATCAAACCAATAAATCTAGTATGGGGAAAAGGCCTATACTAATTAATTGATGATAACAAAATAGAAGAAACAGAGCATGAAGAAGCAAAGGTTGAAGACACACTGACAGTCCTCTTTGTCTCCACCACAAATGAGTGGTATTCAAGTATTTCTCATTTCCTTACTTATGGTGAGTGTCTTGCTCACCTATCTTATAAAGAAAGGAGGACTATCAAGTTGAAATCTGCCAATTTTGTCTTTTGGGACAATGGCATGTATAAGAGGAGCCTTGACGGAGTGTTTCTTCACTGTGAGGACAAGGAGTAGCAAAGCCAACTTTTGGAATCCTTCCATAATCTAGCTTGTGGAGGACATTTTTTTGCTCCTATGACTTCCCATAACATTCTAAGAGCCAAGTATTATTTGCCAACTCTTTTCCAAGATGCATATAAGTGGGTAAGAAAATGTGAATTGTGCCAGTAGTTTGTTGGGAGACCCAAGTTAGCTGCCCTGCCTCTCAAGCTAGTGGTCATGGAAGAACCATTCCAGCAATGGGGAATTGATTTTATTGGAGCTATAAACCCATCTTCAAGTGTTGGATATGATTATGTCCTTACAACAACTGACTACTTCAACAAGTAGGTGGAAGCTATCCCAACCAAGCATGTTACTTCAGAAGTAGTGTGTAATTTCCTTAAAGAGAATATCATTTCTAGGTTTGGGGTCCCAACCAAGATTTTCATAGAAAATACAACTTGTTTCACTTCCCAAGATATTACTTAGTTCTATTTTTACTATGGGATCACTCTCTCTCACTCTTCTAATTACTTTCCACAAGGGAATAGAAAAGCTGAATCGAGCAATAAGAACCTGATGACTATCATCAAGAAGCTGGTGGATGACAACCAAAGGACATGGCATAAAGCATTGGTTGATGCTTTGTGGGTAGATAAAATTACATCAAAAAGGGCAATTGGTATGTCTCCTTTCCAACTTCTTTATGGTATCAATGCTGAGATACCAATCACCTTGGAATTGCCAGCATTAAAATTGTCTAAGGCAATTGAAGATCAGACATATGAAATCCCCATTGATAAGAGGATCATGTACCTGACTGAGCTGGATGAATAGAGAAATATGGTGGTAGACTAAATTTTTGCCCATCAAAGTTTGGTGAAGAAGCTCCTCGACTAGAAGGCAAAAAAATGTGATTTCTAGGTTGGAGATCAAGTCCTGTTGTGGGAGAAAAGGAGAGAACCAAAGGGGATGCATGGGAAATTAGATTCCCTTTAGAGGGGCCCATTTATTATCCATCAACTCAATCATGAAAATAGTTTCTTGCTAAAATATCAAGATGGTACACCCTTTTCATTACCTCATAGTGGGCAACATCTGAAGCACTTCAATCTGTGAAGTAGTAGATTAGATCAGCTTGTACATATGTATATTTGTATAGTATTTAGTTCTATTTTTATGTTTTCATTTTTGTTTTTGTCACCTTTATTTTTGGGTAGCATGACTCCATGGCCCAATGACATACTTAAAGGCACTAGAGATTTTAGTTTCTACTCCCCTCAACTGTTCTAAGTTTTCAACTGAAGGAAGTTCCCCAACTGGAGCTAGCTATTGTCCCCCAAAAAATATCACTCATTTTTGGGATAACATTTGAATTATTTTGAACTATTTTGGTCCAACAGACCAAAATCATCTCTCCCCTTCTCAAAAATTGTTCTAGGCATTCAAATTCTCCATTTTTCAAGCTTTTTCTATTCTACAGACTCTGTTCTATGAACTTCATAGGAAGGAATCTATGGACTCATTTCTATGGACTCTGCCAGTTCTACGGACTCAGTTCTACAGACTCTGTAGGCTTAAATCTATAGACTTTATTCTATGGACTTCACAGGAAGGAATCTATGGACTCATTTCTATGGACTCTGCCAGTTCTACAGACTCATTTCTATGGACTATGCGGCTTAAATCTATGAATTCTATAGATATGTTTCTACAGACTCAACATGCTTGAAATTAGTAGGTTCAATAGGTTCAAAGGCTTCTATAGGTGAGTTCAATCAAAAGAACAAGTTTCCAACACTTAGTCATTTTTAGGATTGATTCAATGCCTTGGTTTAACCAAAAGATTTCATCAGCAAGCTTCAAACAAGGATTGAACCATTGAACCATTGAACCTTGAACCATTTTTATGGACTATGCGGCTTAAATCTATGAATTCTATAGATATGTTTCTATAGACTCAACATGCTTGAAATTAGTAGGTTCAATAGGTTCAAAGGCTTCTACAGGTGAGTTCAATCAAAAGAACAAGTTTCCAACACTTAGTCATTTTTAGGATTGATTCAATGCCTTGGTTTAACCAAAAGATTTCATCAGCAAGCTTCAAACAAGGATTGAACCATTGAACCATTGAAGCTTGAACCATTTTGGTTCAAAGGTTCAATGGGTTCAAAGGTTCAATGTCATTAGCAAGAGTTAAGTGCTTCGACAAAGGTTCAACAAGTTCAAGTTCAACCGCTTCAAGGTTCAATGGCTTCAAAACACTTATCAAAGAGAAGAAGGCTTGAACCATTGAACCATTGAACCACTTTGATTCAAAGGTTCAATGGGTTTAATGGTTCAACAAGTTCAAAGGCCATATGGTTTAATGGTTTTGGTTCAAGAGATAAAAAAGACTTAGTCAAATAAAGAGATTGAACTGATTGAACCATTAAACTATTGAACCAAAGTTAGTTCAATCGGTCGGTTCAATTGGTAGGTTCAGGTGGCTGCCCTAAAGCCAAAGAAAAAAGTGCCCTTGCTGAGGGCAGTGAACCAAGCTAAGTGCCCTTACGGAGGGCAGTGAACCTAGCTGAGTGCCCTTGTGGATGGTAGCAAGCAAAGGCAAGCTTAGGGAATTCCTTTAGAAAAGTTCCCATGGCAAAGTTGTTAAGGACCATTTCCTTTAGACAAAATGTCTGAAGGAATTCACCTAAGAAGAAAGCCCAAAATCAAGAACCTAATAGAAAATTGACTAAGACAAAACAAAGGAATTCCTTCAGACTTTTTGTCTGAAGGAAAAGAATGGAAAAAGTCCATCGAAGGAGCAAAATCTCGTTGAGAAAATTAAAGCCCGAAGGCCATCCCAAGATCATCTGAAGGGTATGTACCCTTGCGGGAGGCTCTCACAAAGGAAAGTGGACTATTTCTCAAGACCCTGAAAGGCAAGTTCCCTCTGGGAAAGATCAAACCTCAAAGTGTAGTGAAAGCCACTACATGTCCCTTAAAAAGCTCAGTGGAAGTTTCCACATGTCAACATCTACAATTTATTCCTTTTATTTCGTTAGGACTATGGTGGGCCTTGGGTGAGGTGCTAAGGTCAAGTGGAGCATGACAAGTGTCTTCATCCACATGGATACAAAAGAGTCCCAAATATTTTTATAGTGCTTCTATAAGCTCAGTGGAAGCTGCCACATGTCATCCTCTAAAAGACTCTCAAAAGGCATCTAAAGCCTCTATAAGTTAAGCAAATGTTGCCATGTGTCCTCACCTATTTCATAGTGGAACATGCCACATGTCACTTGTTGAGATCAGTGGAAAGTAGCCAAAGCAAATAGGAAAGACATGAAGGAATTGATAAGGAGGATGGCAGGCATGTAGCCATCAAATTTAGGGCAACTAAGTAGCCGTTGGATTTCAAATGATGATAGACCCAAAGACATCAAATTTGTGGCAATGAAATAACTGTTGATCCTTATAGACTTAAGCATAAACCCTGTGAACAAATTTAGTGACTGGCCAAAGAGATAGCTTGAGAGCTCAAATCACATAGATAAGGGCAAAATATAGCTAGGAAAGGGGGAATGATGAAGAAGGATCAAAAACATCTGTGCATGGGATATGTTTTTAAAAGGTAAAGCAATCCACCAGGTGGACATCAGAGAGTGTAAACATTCAATGGCATGGCCTATTTTTTTCATTGAGTAGAGCAAACAGGTGTGCACACATAAGGAAACACATCAAGTGGCCCATATTTAAAATCGATGCTTGATTATAGCATAGCCCATGGACAAAATTTAAAATGCATTAAAGGCATTAAATGCATCGTAAGCCATTTTTGTGAAACAAAATGCCCAAGTCTTTCTTGGAGCACTATATATTGAACTCTCTCTTATTGTTTCAAAGGGATCTCTCTCTGTTATCAAAAATAAAACTCTACCCAAATTGAAAGGCATTACTAAGACTTTGAGCTCAGTTTTTTGATCATATTTCATTATTTGTATAAGAAAACAAGTGAATTTTTAGACTTTGTGCTAGAATAGCTTGGTTGTTGGGGAAATTTCTCTTTTGTCTATTTCCTTAATATATTTTTGTTTGTCCATTTAATTAAATAAGCAAAATTAGTGAAAGTAATCAGGAAGGTGTCTTGAAGCCAGCTGTGGAGAGACTTTGTGCCCCCACAATTGCCTTTAGTGTGTTTTCTTTCTATTCTTGTGGAAAGGATCTTGGGATGAATTTGTGCCCTCATTATGCTTCATATTATATTTCTATGTAAAGGACCTTGGCATGAATTTATACCCTCATTGTCCTTCATATTTTATTCTTTGGCAGTTGAGGTGGAGACTTTGTGCTACATTTCATCCTACTGTGTTACTGCGCCCTGTTATAGTTACTTGTCACCACCTGAAAGGTTCCTTTTGTTTGCTAAACAACACTTTTTAAAGAAGAGGAGTGCCTTCTATCATTTCATCAAGATTTCTCCTTTGATTTGTGAACATCATCTCTAAAAAAAGAGAGATGAATGGTTTATCCTACCCCTGAGTGTTATTTTCTACTTTTATATATATATATATATATATATATATATATATATATATATATATAGTATATAGCTCCTACATATTTACAAGGAACCTCCCCTTGATGAGAGGAGAGATTTTTCCCCTTTTGATGTAGTGAACCTGAACATCTAGCTGACCAATTTCCCTATGCTATGGTTGAATAGACCTATTTTGATCATCAGTTAGCTGATTGACAAAATATTATACCAACACATCCATCAACCCATTTTCTCATCTCTTCTCATATGTGTTGAACTACATTGTCCTGATGTACATGGACTATGTAGGTGCTACTTAAATTCTAAGGGTAACTCAACCACTAACAACGAATTACCATCCCCATTATTTATCTTTTATTTTCACTAATTTCCATTGCTAATATCACCCTCTTGCTTAGGGCATCATACATCAAGGAAGCTTTGAATTTTTCTTAGCATCCTTATATTTTAACAACATTTAATGCTTTTTCTTTGTTTTTCCTCCCATTTTTGGGAGAACTATATTGGCTTGAGGTCTTTTTGGACTATGTAGGAAATGCTTAGTTATTGAGGACAACTTAGGCACCCCCTTTGTTTCATTTTCTTTTCTCACCTGATTTCTCTTTCAACACTTCTCTACCTCTCTCTTCACCATCGCCCTTCCTTCAGCTTGTCAATATTTTTAAGCCATTTTTCCATCTTATCAATCTCTTTTAAAATAAGGATTGGCAACCTTCCTCATCTACCTCTCTTATCTCCTATAAAGCCACCATCTACTCCACTTCATTGGCCTCTGCATCACCTTTCATTGAATTTCTTATGCATGCTTCGTTGCTCACTCCCCCAACTACTTTTTCATATTTTTGTCCCTCTCTCCACTTCTTACCAACCTTTCCCTCTATCTCCTTTGTCTTCTTTCACCATCCTCATCATTTCCCCTTGTCCTTGGCAATTTTTCATACCGTCTTCATCACTTTATTTTCATCACCAATTCCACATCATCCAGTTCCCTTACACACTGATGAACATTTTTACATATTTATCTTCTTTGATACCACCTTCTTACTTCTCTTCCATTTATTATAATCCATTTTCATTTGAATTGTTTTTTTTTGGTTTTTATCTTTCCCATCTTTTACATCTTACATGCTTTATGTTTCTTTTGTTTATTCTAGCTCCCACTTGTGTACATCTTATTCTTCTTCTCTTGTGTTTCCATATTTTTTATACATCCATGTTTTATCCTTACATGTTCCACCATTTTTTTTAATTTACCAATCTTCACACCTTTACCATTTTCCATTTTTCTTGTTTGGTTTATTTTCATCCTTTTTGTCTTATTTTTTTCCTCCATAACTAGCTTCCAATTGGGTCTTTATGTTGGGATATTTATGGTAAGTGTTTTAATTTATGTATAAGAGGAATTATAAATGAAAAATTGGTCTATTAGGTCATAGGATGAGTGATAAAGTCAGACATGTCTTCATGTGCTTTAGAGGGTGTTTGAATGGTACATTGTGAGCCTGAGAAGAGAGTTCTTATATTCATCAGCTCATGTAGAATTTGCATGGGGAGATAATAATTTTGGAGATGTTGAGTAAGGTTTATAATAAGGTTTTACAATAATTATTTCATGGATTAAGACTCTATTATTTATGAACAATTATTAAGAAGGTAAGTAGGTTTTTATGTGCAAAAAGGCTACTCATGGACTCGTTATGAAATATATTTCTTATGGATGCTTAAGAAGGTGGTGGATGGATAGAATTATTATTGGAGTTTTCAAAGGAATATTATAGTATTCTTAGGATGTGTTTGGTTAGACTTGACTATTTGTGGGTCCCATAGAAAAGTGCTTCTTAACAATGTTTTTGGTTTTTAGATAAATTTGTAAAAGTGACCAGGGAAACAAATGGGTGTGAGATGAAGTTCATGAATTTCCTCAAAAATTAATGAAAATTTATATGAATATTAATTTATATGTATCAAATATCTAGGCCCTCAAGTTTTCCTAGTCGATATGAAGGAAAGGGTGCCATTAGTGAGAAAAACTAGTTAGAGTGAGAAGTGGAATTGGAAGGCCTAATCAGTGAGTAGGGATGACTCTGAGGTATTGATCATGTGTTATAGGTAATATCATGGGTATTAAATTATTTATATTAGAATGTACATGAGTGGAATTAATATGGTGCTTCATTGTGTTCATATAGGCATATGTGGTCTTGTGACATATTTGTTTTGAGTAGGCAGATTGATTACATTAGAATTTGTGCATATGAATGAGTCAAAGGAATATGGTTATATGGTTGTGTTAAAAATTGTACACAATTTATATTTTAAAATTTTAAAGTATTAATGGTTTGATATTCAAAATTTATGATAGTGAAAAGTTGGTAGATTTTGTTGGCTCCATACTTAGCCAAATTTTCAATATTTAATGAACAAAGGACCAATATGCAGTGTTTTTGTTATGTATTTTGATGGAGGCATAATTTGAGGATGAAGTAAAAAACAAAGTGGTATAAGAATATTATGGGGTTACATAAAATTAAATTTAAGGTATTTAATGTCTCTACATATTTGGATATGGTTGACTAAAGTTGACTATTGTTGACTATGTTTTTTTAATAAACCAGAGTGCAAAGAAGTGATTGTAGAAGATAATGTATTTATCAGATATAGTTGGTATACAAATAAAATATGAAGTATAATAAATATATATCACTATAAAAGTGATTTGGGGTCTTGAAATTTACTAAAAGTGAAGTTATTGTAGATCAAATTTGTTTGTTGTCAATTGTATTTATTGCAGATCTGAGTGGCCTTCTTGAAGAAGTGTTTATGAGCCTTAGGTGGATGAATTAAGGTGAGTTATGGATTGGATGATGTTAATGAGGTATTAATATTTACATACATATGTGTATGTACATGTAAATTTTATATTCAGTTAGTTTGGGCCTTTTTTTGGTGAATACAATGTTTTTAGGCTAGTTAAGCCTAATAGGTCTTTACGACCTAATGGAGCTTCCTAAGGTGAGTGAATGTTTCAAAAGTGTGTAGTGATGGATATTATCACTTTAGGGTGTATTAAGGGTCATATTTCATGGATCCATTTACTTGGAATTTGTCTTATGTTTATACTTGGCTTGTTGTAGTTTTGAAAAGATGAATAGGTCTTCATTAGACCTAAAAGGGCCACTTAGGCCTAATATAAAGGTATGGTTACTTAAGGGTGAGATATCAAATGTTTTGGATGACCTATGGAGGTGATGTTGATATTTTTTATAAGTGGGATATAATATTTAAATGGTTAATAATTGTCTCTTGGTGAATAATGAAAGTGTGTGGTATATATACAAGAAGTTTTAGGCCCTTTTTGGGCATGAAATGAGACATGCAAGTAAGTGTGTGAGTGTGGTTGTGAAAATGGAAGAGTGGAGTGAATAATAAAGTGTTTTTTAGAGATGAAAGAGGGGATGAAATGGATCAAAATCAGAGAATAAATATGTTTTTTAGGTCCTAAATCCATACTAAAGGTAATGAGCATATTTTGAGTGGATTCAAGCTCATATGTGTTGTTTATGAGAATTATTTGTGTAGAGATGCATGAACAATTAATTGCAGAAATGGGAGAAGTAGAAGAGGAATTGGTGAGATATTTGTGTAGAGGTTTTGGAGATAAGAGATGTGAAAATAATATCAATATATTTTTATGATGTGATTACAAGTGTTTGTGTAATTTTTGGAGGTGTCTTTGTGAAAGCAAGCAAAAGACATTTGAGGGTTTGATTTGCATGTTTTGGATGAAAGGTTTGGAATGAGGGTTTGTATGAGTATGAAGAAGTGAAATAGGGTTTATAATATCATATAATACCATCATTAGGTGTTGAATATATCATATGAAAGGTGGAGATCAGTTTGGAGGTGTTTGAATTGGTGCTTGATCACCTAGGGGGTTGTAGCCTCCTTGATAGTTAGTGCTAGCTAAAAGGCAAGTTAGTGCTTGTAATATTTAGGAGTTGGTGCTCCTTTTGAAGTGATAACTTCACTAAATTATCATGTTTGTGATCATATTATAGGACACATAGTCCATGTGTTTTTATGTTTGAGAGTGGATTTTATTCCTCATGAGGGTTTCCTACATAATTCATGTGTTATGTGCTTTGATCTTACATTGTCTCTTTGTTCATTAGAATGAATGGTCTACATGATTCATGATTTATTATGGTTTAATTGTTAAGAGTTTTATTAATTGGAATTAAATTTGATTTACTTGCATCACTGATTCACCCCCCCCACCGTAGTGATTGTGCTTCCAAGATTTGGTATCAAATAAAGTTATTTTGGGGAAGGCTTAATGGCTTGAAAGTTGTCCTAAGAAGCAAAAAAATGGAAAAATAGATAAAAAGAGAGAATCAAGATTTCCAGACTATGGTCAAAGCTCTTGAGAAGAAGGTATGTGGTTTGAATCTTAAGGTAGCTAATGAAGTAAAATAATAAAACATGGTGATTCAAGATCTTAAGGTTAAGCTAGGAGTTCTAAGTACAAATCAAAGGTTAATACAAGAAGAGTGTAATGTGTATAAGTCTTTATTAGAAGAATGTGAAGCCATGGTGATTGAAGAATATGAGGTTTTGGGTCATAATTTTAGAAATAATATAGAGGATAAAAATTCAAGTTTGAGGATAAAGAAGGATGAGTGTGATCAATTAAAAACTGATCTAGACTCTTTAAAAGTTGAGCATGAGAAGCTAATGGTCAAAATGAGCAAGGTTAAACAAGAAAAGGTCTTATTAAAGATGGGTAAGCTTAAATAAGGAAAAAATAAATTATAAATATTCAAAGAGAATGTTAACTTAAATTTATACAAGATAAAATAAATTATACAACCAAATGATTCAAGGTATGGTAGTTTCTTTCATAGTCATTGTTATGTGTGTCATCATTTTGGTCACATGGTATGGGATTGCAAGAGGAGAAGTAACTTGTCAAAAGGAAATAATCACCATAATAAAGAAAGAGGTATGAATTATATTATTTATTTTGGATGTCATAGAGTTGGTCAAATTTTTAAATATTGTAAAAATAGGTTGAATGAGTTCTCAAGGCATCACAAGTTGTATGGAGCTTCTAGTGTGCAAAGAAAAGGTCATACATGGATATAGAGACCTAAGGATATTAAGAGAGATAACATTGAGACCAAGGATGTTTTAATTGATGAGAATATAATTAAAGATAATATATTTTTTGTGGTTGAATAAGTTTCAAGTAAGAAGGATAATCATGTTTGGGAAGAGTTCATGTTAACCGGTTTCATAGAAGAGCAGATGGATGAGCCAATCAAGCCTATGAGGAAGCTTGGGAAAGAAAAGTAATCTGGTGAGAATATAGAGATTTTGGAATATCATTATTTTTGTGTGTTTTAGTTTCTTTTAATGTGAAGTGTCTCTATTAGGTTTCATAGAGGCATTAATCATGTTTTTGAAGCATCTTGGTTTGGTGTTGTAAGGTTGAGTAGTGAAGACTAGTTTTTTGGATCAAGGTTGTTATTTATTTTGAGATGCATATCTTTTAGTATGAATTTTTTCATATTATTTAAATATTATAAAATATGTATATCAGATATCAAAAACTATGAGAATTGATTTGAAGTCTAATAGTTTTTTGTCGAAAAAGTTATATCTTTGAGAATCCTTAGTTTGCATTAAGGGTCCTAGTGAAAGAAGAATTGGCATGATGTATCTTGGGTTGAGCTACGAGTTGGGTCATAGTTATTGGTGATCAGGTATAGATTATTATTTTTAAGTATTATATCATTTTATGATATTATTTGGGTATCCCCTTGGTGAAAAGGTATGAATCTATCAAAGTTGTGTATCTTGGTTTGCAAAGTTTCTCTTTGAAGTGAACTAGGAGTGGAGTATATTTTCTTGTGCAAGAGTGAGATTATTTAAAGTTTAAATATGTGAAGGTAATTTAATTTTTAATAATAATGAAGATATGAATGAAATAATATTTCATACATAAGGTGGTCTAATAAGGTATCTTGTTCTTGTTTTGTGCATAATTGGCAATCTTAGGTTTGTGAGAATATTAGAAAGTTGAGCAAAGGATAGGTGATCTTTGAGCATGCTTGGTGGAAGTGTGAAAGAGAATAAATGTGTAATTGATTAGTGAATGATTTTATGGATATTTTTTTGATGTTGTGATAGCATTTTTAATGTTTTTTTTGTTTAATACAAGTAAAGGAAAATAGGATGTCAAATATGCTTGTTTTGAGGTAAGCTTATTGCTTTGAGCATGTTTCTTTTTGTCAAAATAATTTATGGTTGTTTGATACATATAAGAAGGTTTTTATACCATTTTTTGAGGTATTTTGGCTCCAAAAATATCAGATTTTTTTTCAATTGTATCATGAAGTATTGTTGGATAGTTGTGGTGAGCCTATGTGTGAATGAAGGTGGCTCCATTCAAGGTATGTTCTTGTAAGAGTGTTGCTTGCATATGTTTGTAATATTTTATCTTTGATCAGGTGGAATATTGAGTTAGGGAGAGATAAATCAGGTATATTTAGGTATATGTGAAGTTTGGTCATGTTTCTTAAATGCTAAGAATCAAGGAGCAATTCAAATAGAGGTATGTTCCTTAATTTGTTGAAATGCAAAGTATGCATAGAGTGAGGGGGAGCATATATGAAATGTTTCTCTCAAAAGAGAAGGTATTTTTGAGTATAGGTTCATATCAGAGATGATCATGTTTTTAGTGGGAACTTTCTAAGCTCTATGATCATTGTTTTCAGGTCCTCAAGATTAATTGGTGCCCACTTTGTCATTGTGGCAAAGGGGGAGAAGGTTTTTGGTGTGTTGCCATCATTGAAAAATGGGGAGATTATTTAGATATTGATGGTAAGTGTTTTAATTTATTTATAAGGAATTAAAAATTACAAATTTCTCTATCAGGTCAGAGGATGAGTGATAAAGTTAGACATGTCTTCATGTGCTTTAGAGGGTGCTTGAATGGTGCATTGTGAGCTCGAGAAGAAAGTTCTTATGTTCATTAGCTCATGTATAATTTGCATGGGGAGATGAGACTTTTTTATATGTTGATTAAGGTTATAATAGGGTTTTCCAATCATTATTTCATGTATTAATTCTCTATTCTTTATGAACAATTGCTAAGAAGGTAAGTAGGTTTTTATGTGCAAAAAGATTACTCTTAGACCCAATATGAAATTTCTTTATTTTAGATGATAAAGAAGGTCATGGAAGGATATTATGATTATTTGAGGTTTTATATGACTCATATATTATTATGAGGATCTGTTTGGTTAGAATTGACTATTTGTGGGTCCCACAAAAAGTGCTTCTTAATAGTGTTTTTATTTTTGAGACAAATTTGTAAAAGTGACTAGGGAAAAAAATGGGTGTGAGATGAAGTTAGTGAATTTCCTTAAAAAATCATGAAATTTTTTATGAATATTAATTTCTCTATTTAAAATATCTATGCCCTCAAATTTACCTAGTTGATATGAAGGAAAGGGTGCCATGAGTGAGAAAAACCAGTCAGAGTGAGAAGTGGAATTGGAAGGCCTAATCAGTGAGTAGGGATGACTATGAGGTATTGATCATGTGTTATGGGTAATATAATATGTATTAAATTATTTATATAATAATTTACGTGACTGGAATTCATATGGTGTATTATTGTGTTCATCTAGGCATATGTGGTCTTGTGACAGATTTGTGTTGAGTAGATAGATTGATTACATCAAAATTTGTGCATATGGATGAGTTAGAGGAATATGGTTATATGGGTGTGTTAAAACTTGTAAATATTTTATAATTAAAATTTTTAAAGTATGAATGATGTTTGAGTCAAAATTTATGATAGTGAAAAGTTGGCAGATTTTGTTGGTTCCATACTTAGCCAAATTTTCAATATCTAGTGAACAAAGGATCAATATGTTGTGTTCTTGCTATATATTTTGATGGAGAAAAAATTTAAGGATGAAGTAAAAAAAATGGTATAGGAATATGATATGGTTCCATAAAATTAAATTTAAGGTCTTGAATGTCCATACATATTCATATATAGTTGACCAAAGTTGACTATTGTTGACTATGCTTTTTCTGAATAAACAAGAGTTCAAAGAAGTGATTGTAGAAGACAATGTATTGATAAGATATTGTTGGTATAAAAATAAAATATGAATTATAATACATATATATCACTAAAAATTTAATTTTGGGTATTTAAAATTAGTAAAAGTTAAGTTATTTCAAATCAAAGTTGACTGTATTTATTGCAGATGTGAGTGGGCTTCTTGAAGAAGTGTTTATGAGCCTTAGGTGGATGAATTAAGGTGAGTTATAGATTGGATGAGTTACTAAGGTCTTAATATTTAAATACATATTTTTTCTGTAATTTAAATTATATAATCAGTTATTTTGAGCCTTTTTTTGGTGAAGACAATGTTTTTGGGCTAGTTAAGACTAATAGGTCTTTAAGACCTAATGGAGGTTCCTAAGGTGAGTGAATGTTTTAGAAGTGTGTAGTGATGGATATTATGACTTTAGGGTGTATTAATATTTATATGTAATGGATCCATGTGATTTTAATTTGTCTTGTGTTTCTACTTGGATTATTGTAGTGTTGAAAGGATGAATAGGTCTTCATGAGACCTAAAAGGGCCACTTATGCCTAATAGAAAGGTATGGTTACTTAAGGGTAAGATATAAAATGTTTTGGATGACCTATGGAGGTGATGTTTATATTTTTTATAATTGGGTTATAATAATTAAAGGGTTAATAAATTTCCCTTGGCTAACCATGAAAGTGTGTGGTATACATACAATAAGTTTTATGCCATTTTTGGGCATGAAGTGAGACTTGCAAGTGTGTGAGTGTGGTTGAGTGGTTGTGAAAATGGAAGAGAGGAGTGAATCATAAAGTTATTTTTAGAGATGAAAGAGGGGATTATAGGGATAAAAATTAGATAATAAATATTTTTTTGCAATTCCTAAAATTATACTAAAGGTAATGAGCATGTTTTGAGTGGATTTAAGCTCATATGTGTTGTCTATGAGAACTATTTGTGTAGAGATGTATGAGTAATTAATTGCAAAAATGAGAGAAGTAGAAGAGGATTTGGTGAGAAATTTGTGTAGAGATTTTGGAGCTGAGAGAGGTTCCAATAATCTTAGCATATTTTTTTGATGTGATTGTAAGTGTTTGTGTAATTTTTGGAGGTGTCTTTGTGAAAACAAGTGAAAGACATTTGAGGGTTTGATTTGCATGTTTTAGATGCAAGGTTTGGAATGAGGTTTTGTATGAGTATTAATAAGTGACATAGGGTTTATAATATTAGATAATACCTTCATCAGGTGTTTAAGACATCATATCAGAGTTAGATATCAATTTGGAGGTGTTTAAGTTGGTGCTTGATCACCTAGGGGGTTGTAGCCTCCTTGCTAGTTGGTGCTAGCTAAAAGGCAAGTTGGTGCTTGTAATATTTAGGAATTGATGATCCTTTTGAAGTGGGTACTTCAATAAGGTATCATGTTTATGATCATCTTATAGGACAAGTATTCCATGTGTTTTTAGGCTTGAGAGTGGGTTTTATTCCCCATAAGGGTTTCCCACATAATTCATGTGTTATGTGCTTTGATCTTACATTGTCTCTTTGTTCATTGGAATGAATGGTCTACATGCTTCATGATTAATTATGGTTGAATGGTTAAGAGTTTGATTAATTGTAATTAAAGTTTATTTACTTTCATCACTTATTCAACCTCCCCTCTCAATGATTTTGCTTCAAACACTTTATCTTTTGAGAATCCTTCCATAATTTCCTTTTTATTCTTATCTATCCTATCTTTTTTGCACTTTGCATTCCCATTTTCCTCTTTCCATCTCTATACACACTTGTCTTTTACATATATATGAGTGTCCATGATTTGTATCCTTTACAACCCCCTTAATTCATCCTTCCTTTCTTCTTCTTATCATACCTTATCTTCATCTCTTATTTTGATCTCATTCCCTTTCATTGTGTTTCTATATTACTTTGTTTATTCCCTTTCCTATCATCCATTTTCCATTTTCTCTCCCCTATTTCTTCACCACCTCACCACTTTTCATCTTTTTAATCTCTTCTAATCACCTAATCAACTTGTCAATCTCTTCTAAAAATTTGATTAACACCTACCCTATCTCTTTACCTTCTTGCCCACCCATCCTTTGTTTCCCCCCATTTTTATTAACCAATTTCACATCTTCCATCCCATTATTATCTCCAACACCACCATCTAATTTTCTTCATTGTTCCTCTCCTCACATATCATCATTTCTCCTATCCATTCTTACTTGGTCATGATACCACGTACTTTTTCACTCTCCTATCATCCTTTTTGTGTCCTTATTCCACTCATTTTTCCTCATGTTTCCCTTTCTTCCATGTGTTTCCATGTGTTTACGTGTGTTTCATTTTCATCACCAAAATATTTTCTCCTTGGTCTATTTTAAACCTATTTTCAATTATTTCATGTCCTATCATATTTATTATCATCCCTTTCCTCTTCATGTTTGCTAACCTTCTCTCACATTCCTTTTTAATTCCTTAATATGTTATTTTTTAGCACATTCCTCACCCCCATCTTCTACCATTTGTTTTTATTCTCATTTATATACTTCATTTCATTTTTCTTGTCCTCCTTAATGACATTACCTATGCTTCATGATCTTTTTTCCCTCCTTATCCATGTCTGGATTCTTACATCATTATCCAAATTCATCTTTATCTATGACCTCACTGTCTTATCACTCATACTTCATCCATATCCTTTTATGTCTTCACATCATCCCTTTTTGCCTCCCCCTTATATTCTCCCATTATAACTCTAATTCCCTACTCATTAGAGTGTGGTCACAAGTTTGTATTGATTTTCCATACATATCCATGTATACTTCCTCCTGTCTTCTACTCTCTTGATTTAATGCACAAAATCTTGTCAAGTTCACTACTTAAAATACATCCATTTCTTCCTTCAATGTCATTTTATGTTGTGCATGGGTACTATTTTTGTACCTTGTCCCTCTCCAACTATTCCCTTCACCTCATAGCCATTTTTAATCCCTTTTACCATTCTCAAACCATTTATCCAACCTCATCCCAAGGTTGTTTTCCCCAGGTTACCTTTGTATTGATATCCACATCCTAATTATTCTTCTCTACATTCATATAATCTATATGTTTATCTTGTCTCCCCTTCCAATACTGGTATACCCCCTTTTCCTTCATTTTCCTAGTGTGTCTTATTCTGCCCTTAAATAATGTGTACACTATGACTATATATGTCACTATACGAGTACCCACTCATATATTATCCCTCTCTTACATTAGATAATGTGGACATTATGATTGTATACATCAATATAAAAGTGCCCACTCATCTATTATCTCTCTCTTACCTTAGATGATGTGGATACTATGACTATATACATCACTATATGAGTGCCCACTCATCTATTTTCCCTCTCTTACCTTAGATGAGGTGAACATAGTGCCTATATCTATCACTATATGAGTGCCCACTCATCTATTATCTCTATCTTTCCTTAGATGAGGTGAACATCATGACTATATCTTTCACTATATGAGTGCCCACTCATCTATTATCTCTCTCTTACCTTAGATGATATGGACATTGTGATTATCTCATCACTAACTAGGTAAACACTCATATTTTTTCCTCTCTCCATTAGACTCTCATCCTTTCATGGATATTATTATTGTCCACACTCTCACCATTATGTAGGTACATTTTTATCTAACTTTACTTTATCTATATCTTCTTATCATCCCCTCCTTTTTTATTCTCCCCCTTTCTAGGAAAACTACATGTGGCCTGAAGCCTATCCCTATTATCATGGGTGTTCACACTATTTTCAATTTTAAGAGAATTTAGACTGTGTAGGCAACACTCTAGGGCATGGGGCCCCTGGGGTCAGTTCATCCAATTTTTCCATCATCTCTAAATTATGATTTCATTGGCTAGCATTTATATCCAAAATTGCATGATTATCTCCAAGTGTCCTCATCTATTATTCAATGATTTTGGCTAGCAAAAGTTGCAACCCTGGACTAGGAAGTTAGTCTTATCATTTGCTTCCTTTTTTTGGTGTCGGTTGATTTAGTTTTTGTTTTCAACTTTATTTTATTGTGAGTCTACTAAACATATATTCATTATAGTTGTTTAATCTTGATTTTACTATCATATGTCTTGTGATTTAATGCTTTTATCTTACACTCATCATTATTGCTTGTATATACTTTTATTTTTTCTTTTTGATTTCACTCATCTTCTTTCCTCTTGTTTTTATTTATTTTTATCATTTTTTGAGTCAAGACTCTTTTGTGTATTACACTATAGTGTGACTAGATTTTTCCATATCATGATGCACTCTATTTTGCACAAATTGTAATCTTTTTAGTCTTTATGCATCAAACACATATATTCATCATGGTTATTTCATATCATTGATGATTATTGTTTTATGCTATGTTAAAACTTAGGTTGCTCCACTATTACTCACATATTCATGTTGGACTTCCAAAGTAAGGAAAAACACAAACACAAGGCAACTGTCTAACCATCCATACAATCTCCATCTGGTTACACTTTCCAATTCATCATCTCTCTATAACTTATCCCCTCCCATTCCAATATTTTTTCCCTCCAACCCATCCTTTTAATATTTTACAATAGTGTTTCTCCACCATTTTAGGCCCCAATTAATTGAAATGCTATTAATCTTTATCAAACTCCTTACAAATACCCATTCTATAAATCCTTCCTCTCAAATTGGAAAATTTATATTTTTTGTTTTAAAGCTCATAACTTATCAAGATTTATCATTCCCACCCCTGATCATGTGACCCCTGAGTCCTAAGTACCATCCAAGTGTGTAGCTTTTGAGTAAGAAAAACTCATTTTTCTATCTATTATCTAGTTTTTAGCTAAGGGAAAATCATTTTGCACCAACTTTAATCTTGGTAGTACAACATTGATTTCTAGTGCTTCACTTTCTTGATGGCATTCATTATCACCACTTCATTTTTTATCCTACCTCATTTCAAGTGTTCCTCCACTTTAATGAATGAACACTCAAGGGGGTATCCTCATGGGTCCATCATTTTACATTCCAATAATTATCTTATTTTTCTATCCAAATTCCCTCATCTATTTGTTAGAAAAGATAAAATCATAACATCCATTATTTCTTCATCTAATATTTTATTTTATTTTATTTTTTCCCATGTTTTCATCAACTTTTTCATTCTTTGAAGTCATTACTTTGATAATGTCTCGCAATGACTTCTTAAAGAGGGAGAAAATTTAGACACATAAAATCAGACACTTTGTGTTGATTTTAACCTTATTTACACTAGACACCTAATCATCTCTAATCCTCTCTAATCGTCCTTAATTTTCTCTATTCACTACTCACTACTTTATTATCCCTAAATTAATTCAAAGGTAGTTAAATAATATTTATTTAATTAAAAATTCCATGGATTTTTAAAATTCATAATTTTCATAAATCTAAATAATCAAAATTATCCTCACATGCCCAAAGGCTCCACCTGCCCCCCCACCATTCTAATTTAATAATCCACATTTATTCCCATTGTCTTCCATGATCTAATTTAATAATCCACCTTTATTCCCATTGTCCTTCATGATCTAATTTAGTAATCCACCTTTATTCCCATTATCTTCTATTATTTGATTTTCTCCAATTTAATAATCCACCTCACATCCACTTACTAATTTTGTATCATATCTTTCTTCCAAATGAATTTTATATTCATTTGTGAGTCCCATATGTTCTCTACTCTAATTTGTAATTCAAGATTCCCATTATGAATTAAAAATTACCTTTTATTCCAATCCCTTGATCTTCATCTCAAGATGGATGATTCACATCCATTTATAAATTCTATAAATTAGAGGTTCTTCTTCTAATTTAGTCAAGCTTCTTCATTACAGGTTTATGATGTTGAGATTATAAGAGATCACATACCATGATGCTACCCATTTTTCCCTTGTATTGAAAGAGTGAGCAACCACATTTTTTAGAGAAAATCAGATCCAAGTCACAATGGAGGAAGCTTCATTTTATGATAAGGTATAATTTAGTTTTATTTCTTTCATTTTTAGCTCTTTCATAGATTAAGTTAGTTTAGAATAAAATTTCATTTGATTTCTTATCTTATTTATTTTTCTATATTTCCATAATATAGTTAGAAAGGATCATGGATGAGTATGAAGGATTGATAATGTGCAAGGGGTCCTATCAAAAGTAAAAAATGCTTTGAGAGCTTGTGTACATAAGTGGAATTCATCTAGTTGATCATAGTTTTCATCTAGATACTTTGGGTCCAGTGGTAGAGAATTTGAGTAGGTAGTTTGATGACATCATTATTTTCACATGGGAATGAGTCAAGGGTAGTTGTTCATATGGTTGTGGTCACAATAGTCTCTATTTTTTATACACTAGATGTCAATTCATGCATTGAAGCATGATCAAAGTGATGAGGGTACAAAGTTAGCTTCTTAATTAGAATTCACTATTTTCCCATACTTAGCCAAATTTGCCATTGGCTAGAAAGAACTAAGTAAGCATGTTAATGATGTCAAAATTTTCACATGTGGAGGTGTCAAGGTAAAATGACGATATGTATTTGTTCATTTTTTTACCTAGTTTATTTATGCTATTTTTCATAACATGTGATGCAACATGTCAAAAGTTATGCATATGTAAAGCTAGGCTCCCAAGCAATTTGACTATGTTTTTCCATAGCCAATTTTGTAGTGTGGCAAGAAGATATAAGTGAGCATGTTGATGGTGTTATGTCTTACACATGTGAATGTGTTTAGAGAAACTGATCATATGGGTTTGTTTAGTTTTGAGCATAGCTATTTTGTGCCAAATTATAAATCATGTGTTGAAGTGTGGAAAAAGTTATGGATGCTCAAATTTGGACTCTTAGGTAGGTTTTGACATGGTTGGCTTTGTGATATAATTTTTTTAGAAGTTATTTTAATAGTGTTATATCTCGCACACATGAGGGTTCCATGAGCTATTTATTATATGGTTAGATTCTCCTATGTGAGGAGATCATCTAGTCCAAATTTAAGATCCTACATCAAAGCACATAAGAAGTTATTGAGGTGAAAAAATGGCTACTCGTGCATATTGAAAGGGTCCTCATAATCATTTTTGAAAGTGTTATAGATCAAGCAAGATCGAAGATCTACATTTCTCTAAGGAGTTAGGAGGTAGTGAGATGAGGATATGTGCACAATGTTTAATGACGGAGAAAAGGTATAGGATAATGATCCAATGGTCAGTAGGCATTCATATAGTTGATCAAATGGTGAGCATTGATCATTAAAGTCCTAATTGATCTATATATATTGATGGAGCATGTTGAGTCAAAGTTCCCAAATTGCACAACATGAGGTCAAAGTGACGGTCATTTAACATTTGGCTTTGGTAGACTATGCATTAATGTTGAAAAAAATCAATGGTGAAAGATTGATCCAAATCTGATATGACATGATATGCAAGCAAAGTTTCCAAGGTTTAATTGTGACCAATGTTATTCAAATATTTGAATTTAACACAGGAAAAACTAGAGATCTATATTTTATCCATATCTTTTAATAGAAGTCAAATTTGTTAGTGATATAAAAATCAAAGATGAAGAGGATTCCATGGAACATCTAAGGCAACTGATTTAAAGATCTAGAAGTGAGTAAAGTCAATAATATTGAGCCTAGAAGTTGACTATGTGTTCATTCTTGTTCTGTAAGTGACCCAAGAAGGATATTTGAGCTTATATTGATATTATTTTGATGTCTCATGATGAATTAGCTATTAGAACATGTTTTAGACTCCATGAGGATTCTCTATGTGGATTTTAGAGTTGTGATCAATATATCTTGAGTATGAATAATGAGTAATAAGTTGATTATGTGTTCGTTCATGGTGACTATGTGCACTAGGTTAGTGTTTGAGTTGTTTGAGCATACCCAGAGGTGAGATAAGTTGAATCTAATCATTTGAGGATGTCAAATGGGACCTAAGGAGTGGACCCATGTATTTTAATGTAGTCATATGTTATTTTTATGCTTTAGGGAGTGATAAAGGAGTGAATGGGTTCACATGAGACCTATAAGGGCTACAATGGCCTTATTAAAGTTGTAGTTCCTTGAGGGTGACCTGTAGATGCTATGGATGACCTATGAAGATTGTATTGAGCCATGTATTCATATGTGAGATGCCTTAAAGACTAAGACATGCCAAATGGTTGACGAAGGTAGTGATTATCAAGATTACTCTATAAATAATGGAACCAAAGATGATGGGTTCTAGATGAGTAAGACTTGGATGAGGGAATGCAAGTGTGGAGCCAAGTGACGGAGATAACCTTTAAAAGAGAAGGTATAAGTTAGTAAGGACTAGCAGAGAGTGAATAAGATCAAACATGCTAGTTTGAGTAAGGTGCTAAAGATGTTCACATAGGTCATTGACCTAATAATCCTAGAAGAGGTAGAATGGGTGAGTATGCTTAAAAGGATATTTGAGAGAGGTTTGTGTGTGTGAATTATGGAATGAAAGATGGGTAGAGTATCTTGTGGATGAGTATTTAAGCATATCAATTTGAGGATTATTTATGTGACATGTTATTCATAATTTTGTTAGAAGAATAGTGCTCTTGTTGTTTGAGTGTGAGCGAAGGCAAGGAGAAGACTATCTGAGCCTAGTGGTTGATCTGAGAGGTAGATCAGTGTGTGGACTATCTGTATGACCATTTGGTAATGTTGATGAAGCTATGATAGAGTTGTTTATGTGAAGTATGCATTGAGTATGTATATTTTAAGAGTGGCGTTAGTTAGGATATGTAATATGTCTTAATTGATCTTTGGATACATTGAGAGATTGATAATTAGAGTTCCATCATTAGGTGTTGAAGACATCAATTCAAATGTGGATGTGTTTATAGGTGTTGTTATGGTAGCTCAACATCTAAGGTAGTTGCAGCCTCCTTACAAGATGAAACTTGCTAAAGGTCTAGTTGTTGTTGTAACTTAGCTAGATAGGTGTGGTAGCACCTTATGGGATTGGATTCTCCCTAAATAGGGATTGTAGTTCCTTGATAATTTTTAGATGGTCTAAATTGATTCTTATTTTATAGGATAATAGTCTAATTATAGGTTCCAATGGGTTTTATTCCCTAGAGTGTTTGCCATGTATATCATGTGCTATGTTATTGATCTTGGATTGTATTTATTGTACATTGTTATGAATGATGTGTATACTTCATTAATACTTATGGTAATTGATTAAGGACTTATGAAGATTAGAATTGAAATTGGAACTAAATTTGAAATATCTAGGCTCATTGATTAACCCCCTCTCAATGATTATACATCTAATAATTGGTATCAGAGCAAGTCTTTTGGAGGAAGCTTAATAGCTTGAAGGAGATTATGAGTGGTATAAATATGGCTAAACAGTTGAGGAAAAAAAATCTCAAGTTAAGATCAATAGTCAAAATTCTTAAAGAATATATTAGTCATATTAAAGAACAAGCATGTAGGATGATGGATGATGTGGTTAAAGAAGATAAGAGGGATAAGGAGACTAACCAAGTTCACAAAATTTATATGGAGGTTGCATGTTCAAAGATGAAAGATAATTTTTTTCAATTGATTAATTAAATACTAAACTTATTTCCATAAAATATGAGTATGAAAAGGTCATAATCAAGATAAGCAAGCCTAAAGAAGAATAAAAGAAATTAGAACAAGTCAAAGAAGATGGAAAATAGATCAATAATCTCAAGGATCATTTAGGGGTAGCTAATGTAAATTTGAAGACAAGAAAAGAAAAAAAATACATCATAAGACTTGGTTAGAAGAAGCAAATATCAAAATGAGTTCAAGGTAAGGTGATTATGATGAGATAGAAAATAAGATAAAATTGTTGAAGAATGAGCATGAACAACTCATAGACAAGTTGAACAAGCTAAGAAAGGAGCATGAGAAGTCTGAGTAAGTCAAAGAGATTGCAAAATTGAAATGTAATGAAAGAAGGTCTGTTAGAAAACCAAATGCTTGAAGGTATGTTAGTTTATTTCATGGTCATTGTTATAAATGTAATAAATATGGTCATAGAGCTAAAGACTATAAAATGAATTTATTCAAGTTTTTACATTCATGGAGATAAAATAGGAGTTTTTGGCCAAAGATTGATCATAGTTCAAATTTGTCAAAAGGTAAAAAAAATGTTATTTGTTTCAACTATCATAAGAGTGGACATATTTCTAGATTCTATCCAAATAGTGTTAAGAGGTCTTCAAGGTATGTCAAAGGATATAGAGTTCCCAAATGGTTTGAGAAATAACAAAATTAGGTATGGAAACCAAATATTATCAATGCTAATCACACTATTCTAAAGGTTGATAAGAAATTTTCTCTACACGGATATGTTGCAAATCAGAATAAGCTCAAGGATCAAGCAGGTAAGATGGTTAAATAAGACAAGAAGGGTCAAACTATGTATTGGAGACCTAAAGAAGTAAATACTAAGAAGACTAACCATATTGATACTAAGAGTCTTGATGGATTATTTTCTAAGGTGGAAAAAGGATCAGAGATGAAGGAGAGTCAAGATTTATTGACAAATTTGAAGAAAATAATGAAGTCAAGGATTTAGTTAAATTCAAGAACGATTGCAAGTCAAAGAAAGATATGGATATATGGGAGTCTCTTGAGTTTTGGGACTTTTTTCTCTATATGTCAAAGGAGTGTCTCTATCTAAGCTTAAAGGAGACACTTTTTAGTTAGAGGAAGCTTGGTGGTTGTCACATATTATTTAGTGAGAAGGTATGAAAACAAGGTATGTTTTGTGCATTCTCTTTATATATCTATCTGTTGGAGAAAAGAAGTTTATGAAAAATCTTAGTGGTCCTATCTTCAAAAGGATCTTGCTTGTTGATCATGGTTTGGATGTTCTAGTATAAATGTGAGTTTCAAATATCTATCTATCTATATATAAATTTGTGGTAGATACAAGTTGTGTATGTCATGGAAGATCACAATGTTATAAAGATGAGGTATCTCTATTTGAGTATTGAATATGATTGGATAATATTTGAAGTCTTATTGAAGATATCATGATCCTGATGAAGCATGAAGTTAGGGGGAGCTTTGTAATTGGTTAAGTCCTAAGATCAAAGGACTGAGTAGTTGAATCTAAGAAAGAAGGTGTGGAAAATAACGTTTTTGTACTCAACATGATAATGCTAATTAGAGAAGGTCTTTGGTTAAGGGGAAGCAACAAGTTCATGTGTTTGCTCCAAAGGATTGTGAAGGCACTGTGCAAGATAAGAATGGATGGTTCTAGATGGTGTAATGAGTTTGATTCAATGTCAAGAATAATTTAATGCTCAAATAGGTCTATACATGTATTTTTGTTGTGCTCCAGGTGCTTTTTTGGTCTGATGATATGTTGAAGCCAAATTGAAGACTTTTGAGTGCTCTTGATTCTCTCAATTTGACCTTAAGGGCAAGCAAGCCTATAATGGGTTATAATAAGTCTAATTTCCCAAAGGTATGGTGGCTCAATTTTTGGTCCATAAGTATGTGACAGGTGTTTCTAAGGTGTGCAAGAAGTTTCAAAGGTGTGTGTTGACCAAAAGGAGGTTTGTTGACATTGTTTGTTTTTGAGATTTTAGGGCTTTAGGCTTTGTTAGAAAAGTGGTTTACATTTAAATTAAGGTTTATCACTTTTTAATATGTTAAATGGGATAAATGGGTGGTCAAATCAATATTTACATAGATTTGAAGGTTTGTGGTTCTTAAGTTATTCAATATTTTGTCAAGTTAGAGGACTAATTAGATAGTTAGTTTGTGAAGGAAGTATGGTGTATATGATGATATTGTTGATAAAAAATTTTGTGATTGAGGGGGAATATGAGATTTCTCTAGATATGAAGTTTTAGGTCTTGAAGTTATGTCTATTAAATTTTTTTATCCATGCAAGTTTTAGTTAGGGCTACAAGGAGGCTAGCCAGGCCTAGTTTGAAGAAGAGTGATTTTTTATTAATTTATTCAAAAGATTAAGTTATGAATATTTCAAGGCATGTTATTATGTTGGTTTAGTATATGTTTCCTATTTTTTATAGTATAGATATAGAGTTGGTGGCCATGGAAGTGTCTATAGAAAGAAGGCTAATAAGCCTGCATGGTGGTTCTTCATGGTGTGTGGAGATGTGAAGATGCTTAGAAGGTGAAATTTCTCAAATATATTATGGGAAGTCCCTCTCAGATGTTTCTTGGTGAGTTTCATCATATTTATATGGTTTTGTGTGTTCTTTCTTCATTATTTGTAGTGCTTGAGTGAAGAGAGTGTTGGCATGGAGCAAGAGGAGGATGTTAAGACAAGTAGAAGTAAGCTCAAAGTAAGGGGGAGTTTGTATCATATTTATAAGATGGTCATTTCCTATTTGATATACTTTTATGTACTTAAGATTATTTTTTTCCCACTTTTTCATTATGTCAAAGGAGGAGAAATTTCTTATTGGGAAAAAAGTAGCTGTTGTGGGAGTATTTTGAAGAGAGAGAAGGTGAGCTATATATTGATTTATTGATGGGTGTTGACATAAATGATAAAGGGGGATATTGTTATATAGTTGTCATGATGATGTAATGGTGGTGTCCTATTGAGTGGATGAATAGCCTTGATAGTCTATGTGATAATGAAAAAGTGTGCAATGTGCTTGTTCTTGTATACTTAAAGGTGGTTTGGTTGATATTTAGGGTTGACATGGTTAGAAAGGACCAGGAATGAGTATGAGGGATTGAACATGTGTAAGGGGTAATATCAAAATTTAATAATTCTTTGAGAGATTATGTGCATAATTAAAATTCATCTGATTGATCATATTTTTCATCTAAACACTTTGGGTCTAGTGGTAGAAAATTTTAGTAGGTAGTTTGATGACATCACCATCACCACATGGAAATGAGTTAAGGGTATTTGATCATATGGTTGTGATCAAAATATTCCCTAGTTATTATGTGCTAGATATCAATTCATGCATCAAATCATAGTCAAATTTATGAGGGTGTAAAGTTTTCTTCTCAGTTTGAATTCACTATTTTCCCATACTTGGCCAAATTTACAGTTGGCTAGAAAGAGTTGAGTAAGCATGTTGATGAGGTCAGCATTCACATGCATGGAGGTGTCAAGATAAAATTTTCATATTGGTTTGTTTATTTTTATATGTATTTTAGTTATGCTAATTTTTATATCATAAGATGTAGTACGCCAAAAGTTATGCATATGTAAAGTTGGGATCCTAGGTAGTTTGACTGTGTTTTCCCATACTTAGCCAATTTTGCAATGTGGCAAGAAGAATCAAGTGAGAATGCTGATGGTGTTATATCTTACATGTGTGAAAGTGTCAAGATAAACTGATCATATTTGTTTATACAAATTATTTTTTGCTAAATTTTAGATCATGTGTTGAAGCACAAAAAAAATTATGGATGCTCAAAGTTGGCCTCTCAGGCAGGTTTTGACATGCTTGGCTCTATGAAAAAAGTTTTTTAGAAAGCATCTTAATGGAATTATGTCTTTCACATGAAAGGGTTTCAAGATCTATTTGTTATATAGTTAGATTCTCCTATGGGAGGAGATCATCTGGTCTAAATTTGAGATCCCACATCGAAGCACAAAAGAAGTTATTAAGGTGCAAAAATCACTACTCATGCCTATTGAAAGGTTTCCCATAGTCATTTTTGAAAGTGTTATAGCTTGAGCAAGATCAATGGTGCACGTTGCTCCAAGGAGTTAGGAGGTAGAAAGATGAGGATAGGTACATGATGTTTAATGATTAAGAAAAGGTATAAGATAATGATCCAATGGTGAGTTGGTATTTGTACAATTGATCAAATGATGAATGTTGATCATTAAGGTCTTGATTGATCTATAGAGATTGATGGAGTGCATTGAGTCAAAGTTCCTAGATTACATGAGATGAGGTCAAAGTGACTGTTGTTTAATTTTTGGATTTGGTAGACTATGCATTAATTTTTAGACAAAATTGATGGTGTGAAATTGATCCAAAGCTAAGATGACATGAGATGTGACAAAAGTTTTTGAGGTTTAACTGTGACCATTGCTATTTAAATATTTGAATTTAACATAGGAAACACTAGATCTCTATATGTCATCCATATCTTTTGATATAAGTTGAATTTATTAGTGATGTAAAAAGCAAAGATGAAGAGGACTCCAGGATGCCTCTAATAAACCTGATTTGAAGATCTAGAAGTGAGTATAGTAAAATATATTGACATTAAAATTTTATTTTGTGTTCATTCTTATTTTGCAAGTGACTCGAGAAAGATATTCAAGCTTGTATTGATGCTATTTTTATGTCTCATAATGAATTAGATATTGGAACATGTAGTAGACTCCATGAAGATGATTTGTGTGTATTTTAGAGGTGTGATCAATCTATTTTGAGTATGAATAATGCTTAATAGGTTGAGTGTGTGTTCTTTCATGGTGACTGTGTGCACCAGGTTAGTGTTTATGTTATTTAAGCATATGTAGAGGTGAGCTATGTTGACTATGATCATTTGAAGATGTTGAAATGAAAATAAAGAGTGGACCCATGTATTTGAAAGTGGTCTTTTGTTATTTTTTTGTTTAATGGAGTGTTAAAGGAGTGAATGGGTTCACATGAGACTTATAAGGGATACATGGGCTTTATTAAAAGGTTTAGTTCCTTAATGGTGACCCATAGATGTTATGGCTACCCTATGAAGATTATATTGAGTTATGTATTTGTGTGTGAGATTCCTTAAGTTATAAAACATGCCTAATGGATGACCAAGGTAGTGGTTATAAGGATTTATCTATAAATAGTGGAACTAAAGATGATGGGTTTTAGATGAGTAAGACTTGGATGAGGGAATATGAGTGTAGAGACAAGAAATGGAGACAAATTAGAAATAAAAGGTATAGGTTAGTGAGGACCAATAAAGAGTGAAGAGGATTAGACATTCTAGTCTAAGCAAGGTGATAAAGATGATCACATACTTCATTGGACCTAATAAGCCTAAAAGAGGTAGAATGGGTGAGTATGCTCAAGAGGCTATTTGAGAGAGGCTTTTGTGTGTGAATTATGGAATGAAAGAGGGGTAGATTATCTTATGGATGAGTTATTAAGTAGATCAGTTTGATGACTATTTGTATGACATATTGATAATATTTTTTTTGGTAAAATAGTGTTCTTGTTGCTTGAATGTGAGTGAAGTCAAGGTGAGAACTATGTGAGCCTAGTGGTTTCTCTAAGAGGTATATCAATGTGTGGGCTATGTGTACAACCATTTGGTCATGTTGTTGAATCTGTGACCAAGTTATTTCTATGAAGGATGCATTGAGTGTGTATAGTTAAAGAGTGGGGTTAGTTGGGATATGTAATGTATCCTAATTAGTCTTTGTGTATTGGTTCAAGTATGTAATGTGATTTGGCTAATAGGGAGTTTTATGTGATCCAAAATTTGGATTTGGATACATTGAGAAATTGATAATCAGAGTTCCATCATTAGGTGTTGAAGACATTAGTTTAAAGGTAGATGTGTTCATAGGTGTTGTTGTAGAAGCTCAAAATCTAAGGTGGTTGCACCCTGCTTGCAAGGTGAAACTTGTTAAAAGGTTTGGTTGTTATTTTAGCTGAACTAGATACGTGTGGTATCACCTTATGGAATTGGAGTCTAACTAAATAGGGATTTTAGTTCCTTGATCATTTTTAGATGGTATAAATTGGTTCTTATTTTATAAGATAGTAGTCCAATTGCAAGTTTGAGTGGGTTTTATTCCCAAAGATGGTTTCCCACTTATGTCATGTGTTATGTGCTTTGTCTTGGATTATATTTCTTATACATTGTTATAAATGATGTGTATTCTTCATGAATGCTTATGGTAATTAATTAAGGACTTGTAAAGATTACAATTGAAGTTATAACTAAAGTTGAAATATCGAGGCTCACTGATTCATCCCCTCTCAATGATTGTACCTCTAAAAATAAGACCTTTAGAAGAGTCCTAGCACACACTAAGGCCCTAATTGAACCTTGTATTGATCATAATCAAGCCTAAGAGAGTTGAATTATCACATGTGTAAAAATAATTCAATCTAGAACCAAAGTGTAGAACATTAGTGAATAATTTGAACAAATTCATGACCAATATGGTGAATTTCAAAAAGTTCCTACTCTACACCATCTTTAGCTAATAACAAAGTTTGTAAACATCACGGTGCATGAAGAGATTAAGCCATGGATTATGGTCCTATAGAAGGAATAGGAGAAAATAATGGCTATCCTAGGAGCATCAAGAGGAGCATAAATAGAAACACCATATCCAAAAGTGACTCAATCATTAGTGGGGGTTCAATTTAATCCAAAGACCAATAGCTTAGAAAGAGTGATAGAAAAGAAGACCCATTGGAGTTGTCTCAAGCATAATCTGATCATTTATAGGCTATTATCAAAGGCATGATGTAATAATTTTTTTAAGAGACTACCATATTTTCAATCTAAAAAAACAAATTCAATTTATTTTAGAACACCATGATTGACTTTTTTAATTCCTTAAAGTTAGTTAGAACTAAACAAGAGGCAATAAGTAAGCAAAATTCCATGTCTTTAGGCTAAGTTGGCCAATGGAAGGATTTAAGAAATCAAGTGAATGACTTGATCAAAAGCTTGACTAAGAATCAAGTACCTAAATTTAAGATAGTTATCCTAGCCCATTTAAATACGGTGATAGATATATTGGTAAAAAAAATCCAAGACCTAAATAGTTGGTCCAAGTAGATGGAGGACATTTTTAATGACCTCAAATATAGGAAGATAAAATGCTATACATGTTGGATATCTTAATCAAAGAGCACACCTCACTTATCCCTTTTGGCCTTATCACTAATGAGGAGTTCAAGAATATAACTTATCAATTCATGTAGGAGGTGAGAAACCAAGGTCAAGGGAAGACATAAGATGATAACAAGTAGATCATGAGCCTAATGTTTTCATCTGAGGAGAAGATAGGAGATGCTAGGAGCATCAAAAAAGATTTAGAGGGAGATGAGAAATATCTTGGTAACTTGGGAGATCAAGAAAAATATTTGTTCATGAGACCCATTATTGACCTCCAGCTGATCAATGATCAATATTATACAATGAAAATCCTAAAAAGAAGGTAGAAGGCTATAACAACACTAAGGTCCCAAAATTAGTTGGATTGGGAATAGTTTTTTGTAACTAGCATTGTTTATTTTGTAAAAATAATGCTATTTTTGTAAAGGCATGTACAACTTGTGAAGTACATTTCTTATCGGTCGCTATATTAGAAAAGGTCATTTGTTCTAGAATGTAATAGAAAGGACATTTGTCTTAGACACATGTACAAATATAATTTGACATTACTAACCATCATAACTCATGAATGGTATATATAAAGAGGTATTAACAATTATAATGGGAGGGAGTTTTTAGAGCCAAAAAACTATTTTTAACTTTTGAGCAAATTAATATAAGCAAGGAGTTCTAAAAAGTTTGTCCATTTTTGCTTGTGTGAATTACTATCATGGTTTCTCTCTCATTTGTTTGATCTTATCTTCAAATTTGAAGGGTTCTTGTAAATTTTGAATGTGCATATTTAAATGTAGAGTTGTTAATTTATGCTAATTCTAGATTAGTTAAAATTTCTTAGGTTTACTTCACTTTATTTGCTCTTCTTACATCTGGGATAATTCTATTTGCTTGCAGGGGTTACATTCTTAAAGTAAATATTGTTCTTATTTGCACCCTTTCATACATTCATAAGATGTTTTCTTAATGTGTGGTAGGATTTTAGCTTATTCTAATTCATGTTGCACATTATTTAAATGCATTTTTAGATGAAATTGTAACTTTGTCATAATCTTTGAAGAAAAGATCAACATTTCTCTTTTCTTCTCTACCCTTATTTTTGCTCCTTTTTATCAATTCACCCTAGATTAGCTTCATTATGAATATCCATATTAGTTTATCTTTAGACTAAGGTTTTGAGCATATTTAATTAGATTAGCATAGGTAATATCTAAAATAAAATATCAACTATTAAGACACAGTGGCTTCCAACCACCAACTAATATAGATTTGTGAAACAATCAACCTATTTTTCCTCTATTCTACCAAGGATAACAGGATTATCATAACCAACAACTCATGAAATGGATTATTTGAATCTATAAATAAGAAGTGTTTCTTAAATACTATATATGAATTTTTTGATACATATAGGTGAATAAATATGATATGGAGTCACCTATACACTAATGGAAACTAAATTTTATTTGAAAGAACACCAAACCACACCAAACAATAAGAAACATACACACAAAACAAGACATTAAAGGAAACACACTTATGTTATCAAGAACACTTAGGGGAAACACACACAACATAAGCAAATAACACCTATCCTAGTATGTAAAAGACCTCAAAAACTTGAGGTGAATACCAATCACCATACTTAAACCAGGATCAAATATAGTACCTCTTTCATAATTTTTACTCCATGAAAACAATCAATCATGTGAAGTATACTTATCAACAATTACTTTTTTTTTTGGTTAAAGGACTTACCATATTTAAGTATTATTCTATCTGTAAGTGTGATACTTAGAGCCCTCAATAATTCTCCATATTATCCTCTAAATGAATTGTTTGAATTTTCAACTTACTTGATCTCTTTCATATCCAATTGACACCTCTCAAACCGTAACTTGGGAGTGATCAAAGTTACCTCAACATTAGTCTATTCTAGGACGTGATGTACTTGATGTTAAAAAACATCAAGCTTATTTTCTTTCTACTCCAACACAACTAAAAGTGATTCAATATCATGTTGAGGTGTTGAATTATCCTCAAACACAAAATTATCTACTTTCACTTCCCTAGACTCCTTCATGACTATAACCTCCATGACATTAGTTTGATACTCTTATTCATGCTTAATAAGACATTATCCAACTTTAATATTAGGTTTAAACTTCTTAGGAAGGGGAATTGGTCTTCTTAATTGTTTAAAATATTGAATTATGGCATGGAAATTTTACATAGGTCATTTTATTCTTCATGGATGCCATGTTCAAATAATCCTCCATCTTGTGCAGGTAGAAAAGAGTTACTATTTTTATCACTATCATGATCTACCATACTTTAAAAAACATCATCATCATGCAAATGAATGAGGTAAATACCCTTTGCAACATGTGGAAAATAATCATCAATGCACACTTCAAAATGTTCATATCATCCCTCATAGATGATGTATGTGCCAATGTCAATACCTTTAATTTAGATCTTATCTTAAAGGCTAAGAAGGACCAATAATTTGAGAGATAGCCTCCTATCTTAGCTATGAAATCCATTGAAAGGTAGATAACAAAGTGAGTAGGCAAGTCAACCACTATTATATCTTGAAAGATAGGGAATCTTGGAAAATCATGAAGTAAAACTCTCAACCCTTTGACAATTCCCACTGACTTAGCTAGTGTCCCATCAAGTTTAATAACCCCCTTACTATATGGTTCATATTTCAAGCCAAACTTATCTGCTACAAGCTTAGGCATAACTGAAGTACTAGACCCACCATCCATAATGCAATTGTGAATAAGATTGTCTCCAATAATGAGAGTAAGGTACAAGGGTGGAGGCTTATTAAATTTAGAAGAGGGATGTGAGTCAGAAAATTGGTGAGGGAAACATTACCATGACCTGATGGTTGGGGCCTAAGGTGGATTTGAGATAGTTGCTCTTGAAAGAGGTCTTTTTGACTAGGCAAGTGAATCATTTCCCAAAATGACATAGATGACTTATCACTATTTAAAGAATCATCAATGTTAAAAGGAGATTTTATCTTTTCTTATGTCCTTGAAGGCAAAGAATATCTTTGAGCTTGAGACATTGGAACACTTTGGGTCACTATCTCAACATTATGATTATAATTAAGTACAAAAGTTGTAGGGACTACCATACTTACAATCATACCTTACTACATTGTATAAGGGTTTATTGAACTTATATCAAAACCATGGAAATATCATAAATCCTTCTTCTTATATCTAGGATTAAATTCAACTGAACTATTTTGATTGAGAACATATGTGTCTTCAATTAGAAGGTTTGCAAGGTTTACCTTTTAGGGTTGTTATCCTTCATTTTTTGGCATGTAATTCTCATATTTTGTTGATAGTTGAGGAGTAACTACTCATTGAGAAACCAAAGATTTCTCCCCACCTTTATTTACATCCATGAATTTCCCTTGCTGCCATTATTCTCCTTGTACCAAGTTTCTATGAACTAGTACCATGGCTATTGTGTTGGACGTGGAAGTTGGGTTATATGCATTGGGTGGCCTATTGAATCTAGGTTATCCCTAACATCTACCTCGACCATATTTTTGATATGGGAACCTATTTCCTTATTGAGGATATGGGTAGGGTTTTTATTAACTCCATACTATAGATTGAGTTGCCTAACTTGAGCCTCTAAGGCCTTAGACCTTGCCTCCCAATCAATAGTATCTTTTGCCTTATTAGTTATAGTTTTAGACTTAGTATTTACACTTGGGACCTGAGTAGAACTTGGAGTAGTGAAAAATATATTAGTTAGCAGTGGAATAGAGAAATTTGGAGGTAAGTTTTCATCTTGTATTAGGTCATTCTCAACTCTAATGGCAAGGTCATAAGCTTCAAGTAAGGTGCAATCACCCATATAATGTAGCATCATGGTTATGTCAGTACCAATAGAACTTATATATGTATGAAACACAAATATTTAAGGTGGTCTCATGAGAGGAGGTAGCTTATTCCAAGTTCTTTGTAATATCTCATTAAAATCATGCATTGTCTCCTTAGGAACCCTTTGAACTACATTGAGCTGATGAATGAGTGATGTGTGATCAGTTTTATATTCAAAAATTGAAGTCAATAACTCTCTAAAATCATCCCAAGTTATGATACATCCTTTTATCAATGTCCTATACCATTCAATTACATTCCCTCTAAGGGACATGGCAAGTAGTCTGATGGCAATATTGACTTCAATGACATTGTGAAAACTACATAAGTTTGATATGTCCCTAATATGATCTCTAGGGGTGACATAACCTTCACCATTGAAAGTGGGAACACTCTTGGTAGTACTAGGGGTTATATCATCATATGAATTGAAGTGTATGGTATTTTTTTATGGTAAAGGCTAGGAAAGAATGTTGCGTATCCATATTGTCCTCAAGTTTCTCTTCACTCTCTTAATCTTCTTGTATTGTAATGTCTTCTTGTTATTCAAAGGTCAATATGGGTTGAGGATTTTAAAATTAAAGAAGAAGTTCAGGTTGAAGGAGTGGTTTTATGGGGTTGATACCTCTACTAGTAGATGACCTAGTAAGGACCATGAAGTATGAACACAAGAACTAATAAAAATTGGTCTAGAACTAGATATTACATTTAATGGAGTCACCAAATGCTGAGTATAACACCATATGTATTTGTGATGTTGTCAACACTTTATTCACCTTGACAAGATGTCATTGAGACAAGGGTCCCAATAGACATGCCAAAACTATTATCACCAAAAATTAGACCCTATAGATTATTGTTAAATATTATTATAATATTTGGGAAATAATAGAATAGCTCTAGGATTATGGTTTGCCTATGGTAGAGCTAGACCTCTAGGTTTAAGGGATAGCTACATAGATTTCTCTTTACTTGCTTATCACCTACACTACTTGCTTACTTGGATGAAAAGGGATAGAAGTAGACATGAAAGTAAACTAATCTAAAGAGGTTATACACTATAAATATATTGACTATACTACCATACAAGTGCATTATGAAATATGACTCACAACACTAGTCTTAAAATCTTGAATTGCTCTAATATTAGTATTTCAAACATGGAGGTGATATGCATTTAATTATTGAAGGTGAGTGAACCAGAGGTAATATTTTAGAAACTAAGGCTACTCTTTACACTTAAAAATATGAAAATGTACTTGAATACACTTCATGTAACCTGTTAGAGTGGAAATTACTTACATCAAACATGAAAGAGTTGAGAGAAAGCAAGGATATATACTAATCACTTGAAATTTAACTATACACCACTTCAACCACTTAGAAAATATATATTGTGAATATAAAAATAGATTTAAAACTTTATTTCAAAGATAAAATACAATATCAAACCATTAGGGCTTCACCATACTAGGTGTGGATTGTTTTACAAAAGCCAAAATGGCTTGCATTTATAGAGTATGTGAGAAGAGAGAGAAGAATTAGAGCTCAAAGGTCACATGAACAAGTATAAAGTGATGATTACTATTTATATTTTTGGATAATGGAGTGTAAAATAGATCATGAAGGTCTTATTGGACAAGTGTCTAGCTAAAGCATGACAAACTCTCCAAAATTGGTATAGAGGTTTTCAATTACCTTCTTAAAATTGCCTTCATGATGAGGCATCTCTTGAATACTATAAAATATACTATGAATATTTGAAACATATTAAATATCTTAGGGGGTTTTAAATAATATATTTCAATCATAAAATGCATCCCTAATTACTAGCCATCTTTTGGACACTTGTATTCACCATCTGTAGTCATTCATTGGTCTTTTAGGCCTCATTATTCACATTTGTCATCCAATTGGCCTTTAGTTGATAAAAAAATACATGGAAGATTTTTATGACACATATTAAAGGTACTTGTATCTTTTAATCCATGAATTAGACCTTAAAAAATCCAAAAACAAACTTCTCATCTTCTCACTAGTCAATCACCCTTCTCACTGTCTGTCTAGGACAGGTTAAAATAAAATGTGTAGAAAATATGTTTTAATTATTTTTTGAGGTAATAAATGGATTTTTATATTTTTAATAATTATCTATATACCTCCTCAAATTACACTCACATATTCATTTTACTCTGTACTTACAAAACACATAAAAACTTGCAAAAACCCTAGTTTTAGGCTTGTCTATACAAGTAAGTTACAAAATAATTAGGTGGGAAGGATAATGGGAGATTAATACACAATTATAAGACAATTTTATGAATAAACTACCCATATTTTATTCATATCCTTTCATATGTTCTCCATCAGGTCTTAAATAAGGGTTTAAGAAGGGTTTTAAAATGTTTTGCTTCTTAGCAATGGTTCATAAAAATCAGATGTTCAACTACCAAATTTTTTCACTAATACCAATTTTAGGACCCTCCCAAAATAATCCTATATCCTTAGGTCACCATTTTTTGTGCCTGTATAGGTGTGAGCAAAATTAGTTAGCCTATCAAACTTTAGAATGCATTCTATGTAAACCTATGGTAGAATTAGGTCAAAATGACCAACTTGTATTATTCCTCTAAAAATAAATGTTTATAAATCATAATTAAATTCCTCATAAAGGTAATCAATGGGATTTTATGGTTGATATGTGCTTATAATTTAATTTATACCCCTATAGGGCTTAGGCTTAGTTTTAGGATTAGTAGGTTTGACCTATGTTCTAGGTGCCCATGACCACCCTATGTGATTTACAATACTTGTAGGAGAATATTAATGTTAATAAACCTAAAATTAAACTCCTTAAATAATTATATGGTGCTCCAAGGATCCTTGTGTCACCTTTACAACATCTACACATTATACTTGCAATATTTGCCTTGACTGGGAATGCCCTTTGTCTGAGATAAAACATATGGCATCTCCCATATTTTATCTACCAAGGTGAAGCTATGGAGGGATTGAATAGGTATTGAGGACCTTCTGCACAAAATATCAAGGATGTATCACCTTTATATAGTCTTTAACCTCATAAACTTCAAGATAGACATGTATGATAAGTGAGTGTGTAGGGTTTTTAGAAACCTCATAATTATGACTACATGTTGGTGTTCCTACTCAGTTTCCTTATCTAAGTATCTTGTGAATTTGATGTCAAAATTTTTACGGTAGTCTTAAACATGTTCAACATCCCATACCTATACCAACTTCTCAATACACATCTTTCCTTTGCTAGAATTAGTCTATCTACTATATCAGACTATAGGTGCATTCACTTTAGGAAAATGAGGTTCTTATAGGTGAAGGTGTATATTTAGACATTGAGATTCATGCCTTATGTACTTCATGAAGTCATATAATATAATATCATATTTTATCATGTTAATATCAATCCTTTTGGATATGTTAACATCCAAACTACCTACTACAATATATTGTGAGTCTACAATTAGACTGTAGATGACCACTTATTAAATTTCAAAGACTCCTATAGGTAATGTTTTATGTATGACCACCATGTTTTAACTAATTTTATTTTAATTTGAATAATTATCCCTATTTAACTCTTATTTTATCTCTTATAATTCATATAAACCATTTAACCATTCACCATAGCAAGTTAGGTTGATTATAGTCATTTCCATATGGTGTTTACTAAGTCTCTTAGGTCAAAACCTACTTGAGTTAGAAACCACTCAAAAAAATTAACTCTTGGTCAATAGACAAAATTTTCATGTTATAAACATTGACCAAGGCTTGGAATACATTAGGGAAACCAATTATACAACCTATACCTCAAGACATTCTAATATGGAAGGACCAAGTTTATGGGAAAAACATGGTTACAAGAAACTAAGGTAAAGTGTCTCAATTACAACATTCCAAACTTGTGAACAAGGCCTTAAGTATATATACCATATCATGAATCTACCATTATCAAAATGTCCTTCTCAATTATATAATACCTCAATTAAGGTTTATAATGAGTAAAACCATCTTTAATTCAACACTTTTAGACCTCTATTGTAGTTACCTATAGGTGAACATCAAATATAGGATTGTGTATATTAAGGAATTGATTGTCACAACCAATATTAAACCATTTTGGATAGATAAAAATAATTGTTTTCACTTTTAGTATCTTATTTTCACCTTGAAATATTTATATCTTACCACCATGATTGTTCAATACCTAATTTCAATTGATTGTAAGTGACAATCATAAAGAAAATTGATTGTGTGCAATGTGTTAGGATCTGTACTTCTTATATAACATTATATAAACCAAACATTCAAAAGGGACAATTTAAAATCATTAAATGTGAGAGTGGAAACAATATTCTATATTTTTTTGAAGACACTATAAGAAGGTAAGATTTTTAAGAGTGAAAACATTATCTGCAGACTATAAATGGAGTCCTCCTAAAAAGATGAGAGTGATCATGACAATTCCTTAAAACCACACATACAAACTAGAAAAATAACCATGTGATAAGGGTGATAATTACCTTCTAGAAAATTTTCAACACTTGGTTTGAAAATACCAATCCAAATAGAGAATAAAGTTGAAGGCCATGAGGGTGTGTAGGCAAAAAAGAGGAGCAAACATTATTAACCATGTTTCATGAAGTAAAATAAACCTAACCTATAGATATTTATATGAATTTTAAGTAAAAAATAGTATTATCATCCTTCAAAATAACTTACTCCAAATCATCTCATGTTATCCATACTAGACTAAAATTGGTTAACCATTTTTTCTTGCCTAGATGAGCGATAAAAAGGTAGAATAGTTTTTTGACATTTTAAAGTCTTTCAAAGATTCCAAAAGATGGAATTGAGTTACAAGGACCTAAATAGTCACTTTATAAGTCTTCACATGTTCCCAAACTAATGTATAGGCTGTACAATAACTAGAAACTACCACTTTTCCCACTAATCTTCTTATTATAATGTTGCACCTACATTTTTTAAATTTTATAAAAGTTACTATGACATATTATGACATGGGGAATGTTTAATATGCATTTGGAACACTTGTCCTTTTATGAAAATCATACAAGTTCAATTAATGACCCCAAAAGTGGTCTAGAATGACATAAGACTAAATTTATAAATGTGATAAGAGATGAAACATATATTTTACCTTATTAAGATCATGAGACACATTTTAAACTTTAGGGGACCCTATGACAAGTTTAAACTACATAGGGGGTTGACCTAATTTGACCTATGGTCAAATTAGTTAACAATCACACATTACTCATCACAATCAAAATAAAGGAAGGCTTAAGGGTTGTTTGGCCTTATGGTGGCTTTTTTAAATAGTTTGGAAGGTAGAGGAGGTATAAAAGGACTCAAATATCTCATTATATAACCTGAAAACACAACCCTTCCATATATACACACTAAAAGTTCCTACAACTCGAGAAAATAAATTACAATTTGTAAATAAAAGAAACCTAGAGATTTTTCTTAATTCAGCTCTCCCACACATGTTAACCAAGGGTGTAGGGTAATGGAGGTGGGTTATGAGGAAACCAAGAACACAAAACAAGTGTTTATTCTAAAAAAAACTCCATATATGCACCAAGACCAATGTCCATTCCAACCCTGCATAAATAAGCTCAATAGAGTGGCTAGGCTATTAAAGTTTATTCATAAATATCAAGACATGATCATACATAAAAAATACATGGATAATAAGGTAAAGGAACATCCTTAATATCCCAAAAATCCTAGCTCTTGATATTATCTCTCATATATAAAATGAATGAAAACCCGAAAAGGCTGCCTAAGATGCCAAGAAAGCCAGTAAAGAGAGAGGAATTATTTTGGCATGTTATTGAATCCTCTTGAATTAAAAATTATTATATAAATATTCCATTAACCCACCTAAAACCTTTGACTTTCTTCTTTATGGAACTGGCCATACAAGTCCATACATCCTAAAAGAAACATCTGAAAACACTCTCTTTCCTATGTTTTCTTCTAGTTCCTGATATTAAACTACCAATTTGGGGTATATGGAGGTAAAACATAAGTAAAATCACATTTAAAACTAAGTTTTATGGTATGAGGAATTGAAAACATGAATATTTGGCATGTGTGGGGCCCATTTGGCTAGTGGGAGGTAGAAATTAACTTTAAAATGGACCTTTATGATGTGAAAAATGCTTAGTTATGACCATGTGATAATAATGGGACTTACTAAAAAAAATTATAATTTGATTTTTGTTAAATAATTCGCAATTTACATGGTCTATAAGACAAACATGCTTATGTGAGGCATTTTGAGGGTCATTTTGCATCTTAAAAGAGCTAATCAGGGTTTGAGGTAAATTTGAACAAATAAAACATGGGGAATGACTTTATATACACCATAAAGATTTAAAATATGATACAATCATGGTTTAGATACCTTTAATATTCTCATAAGGCTCTTTCTCACCTTGAAATGACCCAAATAGGCTTAAAACTTTTAACAATAGGAGTCTCAATCTTGTCAAACTTCTTTAACTTCTGCTAGGGATCTTTAAGCTAATAAAACATTCTTAAGACCATACTTATAGGCCTAAGAAAGACCATGAAAACCTTCCTAATCACTTTATGATCACTATGATCATTGTGACATCCCAAAATAGACCCAAGTTAGTCATGACACATGAGTTCACAAGTAGACTCCATGACACACCATGACACTCTTAACAAGGCTCAAAGACTTTCAATAGACATTTATGAGACCATGATAGTTTAGGAACTATAGATAAGCTTAGAGGGGTTATCATGAATTTTTTTGATGGTATGGGTTAAAAATTGGCTTGTGAGGCCAAAATTTCAACATATTTAGCAACTCTAAGGGATGACTAGCCTACTGGTCAAGATAACCCATTGACTTTCCATGACAATGACAAGATTCAAACATGAAAATAAGACTTGATGACCATTTTTTTTACTTTCAAAGAGATTATCACCTATGACACCTCTAGGAATATAAAAACAACAAGACACAATACTTACAATCAAAGAAATAACATCTGATCCTAAGAAATAAATCTAACACCTAGGGAAAAAATAAGATAAGACACCAAAGTAATAAGGCATCAAAAATAAAGTAAAAACTTGTGTTAACCACTTATTAGAACAAGATTAAAAAACACTAAAAAAAACACACCTTATTCCTCTTCCAATATCAAATTTGAAACTCCTTTGATCAAGTTGTCTCTATGAGGTCAGATTGCCACATGATAATTGAAGTACAATCAGGTACTATCTGATTAATGGAGACTCCCTCTTGAATCTAATAACACTCTCATGCTTATGGAATATTAGGAGAAAAAATGGACTTTTTATATCCATCCCTAGTTGCATGGGTTGGATTGGTGATTCAATCACCCAATTATACTCATTTTACACTTGCTTTCCATGCATCAAAAATCTAATTTATACTCCATTCATGGGCTACTCATGATCATGTTGGATAGATTGAGGTGGCCCTTGTGTTATGTATTCAAGGTTGGCTTATAAGAGAAGTAAATATAGTTTCATGAATTCTTTAGGACACTTGAGTTTAATTCCACCCTCCAAAAGTGAAGAGACATCTGTATATGGGGTGAGGAGTTGATAACCTTGCTTGAAAAACTTAAACAAGTCATCCCATGATAAGATAACTTCTTGTAATGATGTGCTTAGAGGGATGACTCCTTACTTGATGGAAATACTTATCTCAATATAAATTAAATAACCTTTAAATAAAGAGCATCCTAATTTGATGACCTCATAAAAGTTCATTGATTGGTTCTTGATCTGTAAACACCACTAAAAAAATCAAAGTGAAGTTTTAAACGTATGGATTTTGAATTTCTTAAAATAAACAAATTCTTGAAAATACTCAAAAGAACTTGAAAATTGTTTGGAAAAGTATTCTCGGTTATCGAATTGGATTAGAATTTTCAAAAAGACTGATATCTTCCATTCACCAATAAAACTAGATTTTGTTTTAAAAATTAAATGGCGTAAATTGTCAATTTTTCAAATATTGCATGAGTTCTTGATTAATAAAAAATCAGAATACTTGAAAATAAAACATGCAATAATGACAATTACCACATGAAATTGATGACAGAGTTCGGCATTGATTGCCTACGTCTCTGGGTCCACCCAATAGTGAGGACCATTTCTATTAAATTTGTGCAACAAATGGCTTACAAATTATTTGGAAATGTTGCACAACTTCCCTCGGGCCTGATCTCTATCCAAGAATTCCACCTTCGCTGATAAACTCAAGCTTGGTCACACGGAATCCTTCCTCAGTCTTCAACCCCTTCTGAATGTGCTTTGGTCCCTTCACTTCAACTATTAGTTTATACAAAAAAATAACATTATCTTTTTAATTAAAAATAATAACTGAAAGGCTTACCCTGTGTATAGAGGTCAAAAATTAGATTAATATTCACTTTTTAAAGCCATCTCCAAGCTCTTATCTAGCTCTCGACCTCTTAAAAATAAAACACAGTCAGATTTCCATGTCAATACAAGTAAAAATTACTCCCTTTTATAACACTTCAACCACCATGGCTGAAGTGGTCAAGGCCTTATCCTTTTAGGTGTCAGGTCTCAAGTTCAAAATTGTCTTCCTCCATTCTAGGTGCCTAGGGAAGTGAGCAAGGGCATCCTTCCTCCATGAGTGCACTTTGACCAAGGAATTAGTCCCAAATTTACTGGGAAAGGTTGTTTTAATGCTTAAAATAGCAAGTTTGTTGAAGTTTTCAAATAACAGGATTTGGTCACCAACTTTGGCTACCACCTAGCCTATTCAAATGCCTAGGAATGAGGGATGTGCTTAGTGTTTGTGGCATGGAGGTTTGACACCTATTTTGATTTGAAAATGTCAAAAATCATGTGCATCAAATAAAACACCTAACAATTTTTTTTTGCCCCCTAATTATTTACCATGTGTCAAATGGAGATTGGTCCACTTGGCATTTCTTAAATATTCCATTTGCCGACCTTCGATAGGTCCAAATGTTGATACATTCTCAAAACATGTGCCAAATGTCACAAGTGACATTTTTTGAGAAATCTTCAAATGACCATATCTTGAGCATCTAGACTCCATTTTGTGAACTGCAAAAAGTGTTGAAAAGCTCTTGACGAGCTCTACAGTGTGCCACCACTAAAACTTGGAACTTGAAACCTTTTTTATAACCCAATTTATGATCACACCTCCCCAATAGAAGGCTTTTGGTCTCCAAAAGTCCAATATCCTTTGAAATCTTATAACTAGTCTACAAAAATTGCTTGTCCAAATGTCACATCCTGTAAAGTGGTGAATTGCTAATCACTACAAATTATTCACCAAGTGCAACTGCAAACCAATTTGTTAGTGTAATAATTTACCCACTATTTTTAACCACAATTGACAGTTACAATAAAATGCCCAAAAATGAATAAGGGTCTTATAGAATTTGCAAATATCATGCATGGCTACAAATAGTTTGTATAATTAGTACAATTACAAATAGTGCCCATAAAGGGTCTTATAAGCCTTTATTTTCACAATATAAAAGATAACATATAAACTACAATGCAAATTTCACAAAATAGACATACTGCTCATGCCCATATAAACTGCATATACTATTGTCAAGGTTTAAAAATGAAGTTTCAAAAATCCCAAACATGAGAAATTATTCCAAGTATGTTAAACTTGTCCCCTAGTTGTTCTCTATGGGCCACTCCAATAAACCATATCATCATTCAAAGCATAGTAAATGTCCTTTATGCATACAACAAGGATCCCAAAATTGCTTTGCAACATGAATGCATCCACTAATCATGACAACATGAATGTCAAAAATTGTTTACCAACCCTCTTAATCAAATTTTCCTAATTAGTTGGTGAGATTTCTTTAGTGGATTTAGTAACATTTGCATGAGTTGATTTAACTTCATTAATTACCTCATTGATAGGTTTATAGACCATCTTAATCTTACCATTTATAGGATGGTGTGATAGTTGAAGTCTCCAACACTTTTCAGCCCGATGTGCACTTCTGTTACAATGAGTACAAAACCTTTTGTCCACTCTATTGAAAAACATATTCTTATTGCTACTCTCAAAACTCTGTCTAGGAGAATAGTCTTTCAAAATATTTCCCAACAAAGATTTACGTTTCCAACATTTGGCTACACAATGATTAGAAAATCCACAAAAATTGCATGGATAAATGTGCCACAAATTTTGTGTACCATAATCAAAAGGAACATTGGAATATTTTATGTTGTCTAATAGAATTAGAATCAACTGATTACAAGTGTGGTGAAAAAAATGTGTTTTACCTTCCATCCCAGATGGTTTACACTTCTCCATAGCACATCTTTCTTCTGCTTTCTCAGGGCATTCACTTATTTCATTCTGAATACCAGATCTGTATCCTAACCCTGCATGATTAGGCTTATTCTCTACCTGAATGGGGTTAGTATCAGCTTAGTCATCTTTTCCTAGGCCTTTTCCATTAAATCCCATTTTAACAAGTAATTTTGAACCTATTCCTTTTTTATATTGTTCAAATTTACCAAAATCATTGTTACTAGATTCTTCATGGGAAGGAAAATCAATTGATGACTTACATGCACTTACAATGTTTTCATTTGTCATAGTGCTTGCATCTACAGTGTAAGGCAAATCCTTCACTTGTCCACCATTCTTTAGTTTTTCCACGAGCTCATCCTTGGCTCATAACTCCATTTTCAATTAGGTAATCTCCTCATCCAAGGAGTACACTCTTGCTCTTAGGAAAACATTCTCTTCCTGGATTTGTTGGTTATATGCTTCAAGCTCATCAAGCTTGGCTCTGTTTGATAACTTGCCCATTGCACCTGTCAAATCACAAAAATCAAAACAAATGCCAAAATAGAAGCAAAAACAACAACCAACTATTAAATCCCTATTAATCAACTACTCTAATACCAACTTGATCTGTAAACACCACTAAAAAACTCAAAGTGAAGTTTTAAATGTACAGATTCTAAATTTCTCAAAATAAACAAATTCTTGAAAATACTAAGAAGAACTTACAAATTGTTTGGAAAAGTATTCTCAGTTATCGAATTGGATTAGAATTGTCAAAAAGATTGATATCTTCCATTCACCAATAAAATTGGATTTTGTTTTAAAAATTAAATGTCGTAAATTGTCAACTTTTCAAATGATTAATTAAAAATCAAAATACTTGAAAATAAAACATGCAATAATGACATGTTACCACATGAAATTGATAATGGAGTTTGGCATTGATTGCCTACGTCTCTAGGTCCACCTAATAGTGAGGACCGTTTCTATTAAATTTGCACAAAAAATGGCTTAAAAATTGTTTGGAAACATTGCACAACTTCCCTCAGGCTTGATCTCTGTCCAAGAATTCCACCTTTGGTGATAAACTCAAGCTCGGTCACATGGAATCCTTCCTCAGTCTTCAACCCCTTCTGAATGTGCTTTGGTCCCTTCACTTCAACTATTGGTTTATACAAAAAAAATAACATTCTCTTTTCAATTAAAAATAATAACTAAAAGGCTTACCCTGTGAATAGAGGTCATAAATTGGATTAATATCTGCTTGCTAAAGCCATCTCCAAGCTCTTATCTAGCTCTCAACCTCTTAAAAATAAAATGCAGTCAGATTTTCATGTTAATACAAGTAAAAATTACTCCCTTTTATAACACTTCAACCATCATGGCTGAAGTGGTCAAGGCCTTATCCTTTTAGGTGCCAAGTCTCAAGTTCAAAATTGTCTTCCTCCATTCGAGGTGCCTAGGGAAGTGGGCAATGGTGTCCTTCCTCCATGAGCATGCTTTGACCAAGGAATTAGTCCCACATTTGCTAGGAAAGGTTGTTTTAATGCTTAAAATAGCAAGTTTGTTGAAGTTTTCAAATAATAAAGATTTAGGCGCCAACTTTGGCCACCACCTAACCTATTCAAAAGCCTAGGAATGAGGGATGTGCTTAGTGTTTGTGGCATGGAGGTTTGGCACCTATTTTGATTTGAAAATGTCAAATATCATGTGCATCAAATAAAACACCTAACAATTTTTTTTGCCCCCTAATTATTTACCATGTGTCAAATGGAGATTGGTCCACTTGCCATTTCTCAACTATGCTATGTGTTGACCTCTGATAGGTCCAAATGTCGATACATTCTCGAAACACATGCCAAATGTCACAAGTGACATTTTTTGAGAAATATTCAAATGACCATATCTTGAGCATCTAGACTCTATTTTGCGAACTGCAAAAAGTTTCGAAAAGCTCTCGACAAGCTCTACAATGTGCCACCACTAAAACTTGGAACTTGAAACATTTTTTAGAACCCAATTTCTGATCAGTTCTCACCTAACTCAAGTGTGATTGGACTCTCTTCAAGTTAAATAGTAGTAGATGTAGGAGTAGGCATATCAAAGTTTAAAATATCACCTTATTGATCTTGAAATTCATATTATATCACCTTTGATTGATCATTTGAAGTTTATTCATCCTTAACAACAACTTGATGATTTTGTATTCTCATAAAGCTACCTTGCCCATAGTGTTCATTATTTTTTCTACACTTGTCTTCTACAATTGCTACAAGTTGTTGTGAACTACCATAATGAAGCAAATATGATATGTGACCAAAGGAGTATTGAAAATCATCCTCTTATTTTCAAACTAAAGAATTTTTCTCTTATGACTCATCTTGTTCTTTCATCCCATCATCTTCTGCATCTTTAAAGGTCAAGTTGTAATCTTTCTTGCCAAAAGGTGTCCTAATGACAAGATCCTCTTCAAGTTCACTCAAGTTATCATCCTCAATTGCCTTATTAATCCAAATTTATTTTATCATCTCTTCAATAATAGGATATCTCTCAAAGAGTATCTTAGGAAATACTTGGAATGATTCTAGGAGAGAAGTCATGTATGTCTGACTTCCTTCACTCAGTTTCTTACTCCTAAAAACCACCATCTCCTCATTATTCTACATATTGATTTGAATGGATTTACATGAGGGAAATGTATTATAATCTTGAAGAGGGAGGGATAGGGATTTAATGATCTTAGGCTTTATTTCCACATTGAAACTTGGGCTTATGATTGACTACTCTTCTCTTCCCCTTGACTATTGCATTTGTTTCCATGTTGGAAACTTGGATTTGAGATCCTCTTGTGTTGTATGCATTACATATTGGGGAATGAATGGAGGTGTCTTTAGTTGAGATTGTGTTGATTTTGAAGTTGTCACTAATTGATATAGGTTTTTTTCTACAACCTAAATTTGTTTATCAAGGTAAGCCTTAAAATCAATCACCATCTGATCAAGGATATGCTCATAATAACTAATCCTCTTAATGCATACTTTTTCCATTTCTTGTAATTTCTCTTGGATAGATTTCCATGATGGAAAAGTTGATGAGGATTGTGAGTAACTTTGAGTAATTTGACACTCACTTATTTGAAACTCTTGAAGTGGAATGGACATTTAAATTGAGGGTTGATATGGGATGGAGGAGGGGAGACAATGTTGATGATGTTGAACTTATTTCCCCTCATATACTTCTACCTTCTCACCTATCTTTGAAACTAGTCCATCTATATTCAACATGTCACTAATAACCCTATAATGACCCTATCTTATGAAAAATTCCCACTCTTCTTTATTATATTGCAATTACTTCATCATGCTCTTAATCACATGTTTAGGGGTTTGTTGTACATACCCTTTTAGGGTGTCAATGCTCACCATGTGTCTTTTATAGATTAATAAGGTCTATTTAAGACTTGATATGGATTGACTTTGACTATGAATAGGCTAACCAATAACATCATGTTGTTACCATGTATATTTAGGTTGATAAGTAATCTACCAAAGAAGTGAATGAGGCTCATTAGGAGGTTTAGAGTGGTGTTCTTGGTATTGAAGAGGATCATATGCCTGATGAGGACTCTCATATTATTGGTAAGGGTAAATGTATGACTAATAGGGTTTATAATGAGATTGATAGGGATTATCATGGAATTGGAATAGATCATAAGGAAATGTATGATAGGATTTTTCCCCATATAAATCCATAACTCATCATTAAACACATGCTTAAAAATGTAACTATTAAAAATAACCTTTCTTACCCCTAGGATGATGACTTTGTGATGCCTTCTTATATGAAATCTAACTACAAATCCCATTCTCAAGTAGTTGAAGCTCTTTAATGTGACTACAAGGCTATAAATGAGTGCTCTAGTGCCTAAATTTAGTCCCATTAAGCATGCAAGAATTATTACCAACCCAAGTTGTACCCTTTGAAGGAGGTTGTTTAGGCCTACTTCAAACTTTCACTAACATGGGAATGGCCTAAAGCCTGTGGGTGACCTTATAATTAGACTAGACCTCAAGGTTATGGGGTTAGCTCCGCTAATACATCAATAGTGGCTAAAAATCACTAAAACCTATTACTTGGTTTGAAAAGAGATAGAAAGTACAAAAAATAAACCTACTCTAAGGGGTGGTGATGCAAAAATATTACTTATCCATCCACTCAAGTTTAACTTAGACAACACTAATGGATAATGCATAGAATTGAATCACTATCTCAAATGGTTTTTAGGCAAAAATTTTTCATGTAGAGGTTGATTTTTGATGAATAGAGAATGAGGGAAATGAGAGGAAGGTATATTTTTAGGATCTTATAATTAAATCTCCACTTTTAAACTCAGTCATCAACACTCTAGCACATTATATGACCTATATAGAACACATGTTAGCATTTAGGTGAAGGTATTAGACCTAAAAAGGGGAAATTACACCACTTATGCATATCCAAAAATCATATACACACTAGAAACTGATCATGAAGAGGTTTGAATAATTCATTAACAATCTGAGAGGTCTATAGAGTATAAATTAGGTAGATTTTCCTCATACCCAAGTGAGGGATACAAATCAAGGCCATAAGACATGAATATATAGCATAATAAAGAGATAAGGAGAGGTAAAATGGCATGGAGTTATTTATGAGAGGTTATAAATGACCACATACATCAGTTTCATTAGTCATAACAATCCTCTTTCAACTCTCTCCATGTGTTGATGCTCTTCAATGACTCCTTTTAGTGTTGAGGTGAGGTGGTAAAAGATGTAACTACCTTGTTTGACTTCCTATAGATAATTAAAATTCTCAAAAGGGGTCAATTACTTTCCTTAAGGTAGTTACATGGTGTAATTGGGGTGTAATTAGCCTCCATGAGGCATTGATTAGCCCATTATCCCTCTCATGCATATTGATTTGGATTTGAAACTTCTTCCACTCCTCCATAGTTGCTATGAGGACTGTATAAATCATCCTTAACATCATTTATATGTCATAATTAAATTTTTAAACCCTCTTAGTAGTCCCTCAATGCCATTTTCCATTCCTTTTGGTTGACCAAGTAGGTCCATGAGGCTTATTAGGCCTAACTATTTGACTATGTGTGTGTTTGGATGCCATGAAATCCTATATTAGACCTTAGTATCATATGAAAATGTGAGATTTAGGTCTAAAAAAATTCCTATTTCATGACATGGGCCTTCTTGAGTAGCTCATATTTGTAAACTTTCCAAATTAGGTGACTAGGTCACCTTCTCCTTCATATCTGCAGACTAGTTATTTGGAGGAGATTTATAGAGCCATTTATAGGCATAGTTTTATAAATTTTATGACTTGGGAAGATAAAAAAAGTGTAAAACCTCCCCTATAATGATTTTAATATCTCAAAATAGTCCTACACCCTATTCTCTATCTAATTTATTAAAAAAGTATAGTTTTCTAATAATTTTATATAGTGTTTGTACAACACAGTACTATGTGCAAGGTCTCCTCTGAGTGTTATATATGTTTAAGGAATTTTTATGGTTATTCAAGGGTGTTTGGTTACCAAAATATTCACTTTTCTCAAGACTAGTATGTCTTAGGGTTTAATAGGGTTTTGGAGGTTTAACATCTTAACGATGGTTCATAAATATGAGACATCTAATATCACATGTATGGTCATGGATATTTAGTCTATAGACCCCCCTAAAACCTTTGAAAATATTTGGTTCCCATGAAATTGGTGTGGAGAGATATGAATAGAAGATGCTCTTATGCCTTCCAGCTCTCTAATCCCTCTAAAAGTGAGGCATCAAGAGAATATAAACATCTAAATTATGTTTCTATATATAATGCTAATTTTCAAGAAAATTTCAATGATTTATGTAGGGATGTAATAAATTTTAGATAATTATCTAATCATTCAAATTTAGCCATAAAATCTATCCAAAATACTATAAGTGAAAAAACTAGCAATCTTACCTTTATATTAGGACAAGTATAGTTATTATGTAAAACACTCTCCAAATATAGTAATGATATTGACATAATTAATACTAGTGTCTAAGCCATATAAAATTATACTATCCATATACCCTAGATCCATGAGAATACAAAATCTTCTCTTAATATGCTCTACTTAGTTAGAGATAGATTAGATAATTTTGATAAAAAAATTATCTTCATTAGAAAGTAGTTTGTCCTAGTTAGAAGAAGTAGAAAAGGATAATCAGATGAAAGGATAATAAAATCTTAGAGAAAGTTATAGTTTCTCTAAAGATCCACTATCTCTTGATTTTTGACCCTCTTTCAAACTAACAATACAAAAAAGGAAGCCAGGCTCAAATCTAAACCCATCAAGACCAGTTCTTCCACTCCATCATTAACCATGATGATAAGATCTAATATCCATATCAATCTATGGTATTTGAATATTGATAATATATTAAATCACCTTAATGAAATAACAACGTGGTGTAACACCATGAAAATTCTTGGAACTGATACTAGCATAGATGGAAGAACAAATTCTATATTTTTAGTTAAATATTTTTTAGGAATCACTTTACCATGGTGGAATTCAATGTTCATCCAAGTCCAAGAGTCTAGAGTTCTCTCTAAAGCTGATCCTATGTCTACCCTATACCAAATACTTACAAATGAGTTTGTTACCCCATAGGGAAACAAATAAATTGAATCAAACAGATGGCTAACCAAAATGATATTATGCGATCTCTCCCAATTTGAGCTATACAATATATAGTATATAAAAATGGCCTATGAAGGAGACTCTCATAATTCAAATGCCATAAAAATGAATTATTTAGAATCTCTACCTTTATGATCTAAAAAATAGGGTCATATCTAATATTGAAATGAAAGGACTCAATCTTGATGCCATGACCCTTATCGATATTATTGAATTTGATAGACAACAAATTATGCTCCTCATTTCCCAAAAAAATCCATTCAAAAACTATCTAAACAAAATTCTAGCAAAGATGCAATACAATTCTTAGAAATAGCTCCATATGGTTGCAGGATTTATATTAAAAAACCCAAAACTTCTTAAAAATTATTTTTTCAACGTATATTTTTTCCAACTAGGTGTAGCCCTGCTCCTAAAAATACATATCTTCATCATCAAAAAATTATATGCCCTACCACAAAAGAAATAAAATGCTACATTTGTAACCAACCTAGCCATATTGCTCCACAATGTTGATGTAAAAACAAAGCTATCATAGTTGTTTGCTTTACCTTCATAGCAACATGGTGGGATGTCATAAAAGAAGGAACTGATCTATATCAATGAGAAAATATTTTTGAGCCATTCTTAGAAAATAAAGAATATTCCCTAGAAGAAAATAATGATGATCTTCTTAGTTTTTCTAATGACCTAGAAGCCACTACCCTTATGCAACATCCAAAATACCAAGATGAAGAAGGAAGCTCTAAATATCCAAAAAAAAGGCCCAAGGTACCTTTTCCAAAATTCCAAAGAAAAACATACAACCTAGGTTCCAATACATGCCTCCTATTCCAAACTTGAACAATAGATTTTTCATTTTAATCACTCTTTCAAACCAAGTGATGCCTTGTACCAGAAGAAATACCAAGGAAATTATTCAATCATGTTCCTCCATGGGACCCAAAAGGAAATCCCTTGAGCCATATAATGATGATGAATCTTTAGGAGAAGAGGAATTTGAGAAATATGAAAAAGATGATTGCAAAATAGAAAAATTAGAAGGAGAAATTGATATAAAAGAAATATAACGAGAATCTTCTAAATAATTCTTCAATATATCTTTAAGAGATCCAACATGTCAAAAACTTGTTTGTACTACAGTACCTATTAAAGAGGAACCCAAGGCTATATATATAGCATAGCTCTTGAATGGAAGGTATGCTCAATTCATTAATATAAAAATCAATCGATGATTCCTAGATGCATAGATTGATATAGGAGCCTCCCTTTCTTTTGCAAAAGAAATCATTCTAGATAATTGCAAAAAATTAGGGATTGATCAAGTTTATGAATCTCTTGATTTTCAAGGAAACTCTTTCAAATCTAGATATTATGAACATCAAGAACCCTTGAAAATCCAAAGAAAATAATTTGCATGTGATTTATTCTAGTATAACAACATTATTGTTGATATTTTACTAGGAGGATCATTCATAGACTCTTATTCTCCCTATGGCAACATTCCTAAGCATGTATTGTTCACACTAAATGAAGTAAGAGTTAAAACACCTAGGTTACGATATCCTAATGAACAATTCTCAGTCACAATGAGTCTATCATCTCCTAACACCTTATTAGAAGATATCCAAAAAATGAGAGATTTGATAAAATAATAAATATGCTCAGATGATCCACAAAATTTTTGACTAAAGAAAATGCCAAAAATGGAATTTAGAATAATTCTAAATAAAACAATGAAGATTGGCAAAAGAATTCCTATCTCATCTACTGATTATGATGATATGAAAAAGGCCATAAAATAAATTCTTGACCATAGGCTTATTAAAGCATCAACATCCCCTTTTTGTTGTTATGCATTCACGGTCAATATGCATTTAGAACAGAAGAGAGAGAAAAAGATGATGGTTATTAATTATTGACCATTAAATGACATCACTCATCCATATCCTTATCCCATTCTAGAAAAGACTTATCTATTATAAAAGGTGGAAAAAATATAAATATTTTTCTCAAATTGACTGCAAGTTAGGATTTTATCAAATAAAGATCAAAGAAAATGATAAACATAAAATAACATTCAGTTGCTTATTTAGACACTACCAATAAAATGTTATACCTTTTGATTTAATGAATGCTACTTCTTATTTCTAGGCTCATATGGACTCTATCTTTAAAGATATTTTTGATTTTCTTTATATTTACATAGATGATATTTTAATATTCAGTAAATCTTTGGAAGACCATCTTCAACACCTCCATAAATTATACTATATTGTAAAAGAATTAAGAATAGTGCTATGTAGCACCAAATTGTAGTTATGTTAACAAGACTACAATTTCTTATGAATGATTGTAAAAATAGCTAGATTTAAGTTCAGCCACATATCAAATAAAAGGTACTTTAATTTAATAATATAATGGACAAGAAACAACTCCAAGAATTTTTTGGAATGCTCAATTATGTTAACAAATTTTATGAAGATTCAAAAAATGATAGGGCCATTCTTCAAGATCTGATAGAAAAGAATAAGAGGTATGTCTAGATAGATGAACTTACCCAAGATGTTCAAAGAATTAAAATTAAGGTAAACTCTTTACCTTATTTATATGTGCCTCTTTTAGAAAAATATGTGCTTTACATAGATGCTATCGACTTTGCATGGGGAGGAATTTTATGTTGTATTGAGAATAATTAAGAATATATCTATGAATATGCTAGTGGAGTATTTACTGAAGATGTAATAAAATGGATATCATAAGATAAGGAGATATATGCTATCAAAAAATGTTTAGAAAAATTCTCCCTCATGTTAATGCACCTAAAATGATTTTTGATCAGAACCAATTGCACCAAGTTTTCTAGTTTCAAAGAAAAGGATCATGGAAGGAAAAATAGTAGAGGTAAGTATGTAAGATGAAAAGAATTTTTCAATCAGTTTAATTATAAGGTTGAGCATATTTATAAAACCAAAAATAATGTTGCATATTGGTTAAGTTGAAATCCTATCACAACTTTAATACATCAATAAATTCTAGGATTTAACTTAACTAGGGTTAAAAATGTTAGATTTAATGAATTAAATATTTTAACCCAAGAATAAATTCTTGGAGAAGGATTAACTGCTCAATTTTCAAGATTCTCTAGGATTTCATCTATAGAACTAAAATACGCTAGAGTAGATATTATCCAAGTCAATATAAATGAAGGTGAATTCATTATCCTAAGGCTCAACAATGAAAACCAACTTTGCCAAATTTTTGACCTGGTTAAAAGACTAAACTAGGCATGGACTATCTCAATCCAATCAGGGTATAGTCAACATCTTTACTCTTTTATTGAATAATTTAGACAACATAATATCCATGAAGAAGAAGAATTCTCTATTGATACAGTTGTTCACACAATCATCTGTTAAGCATAGAATATACTGACACGGGGGTGAATTAGTATATTATATATATTTTAAATATTTTACTTAATCTATTTATTTTCTTTAACCACTTACTAATAAATTCAAGATATGCAATAAAATTGAAACAATAACATGTACCACACGAGAGAGAGAGAGAGAGAGAGAGAGAGAGAGAGAGAGAGAGAGAGAGAGAGAGAGAGAGAGAGAGAGAGAGAGAGAGAGAGAGAGAGAGAGAGAGAGAGAGAGAGAGAGAGAGAGAGAGAGACCAGATTTTTACGTGGAAACCTAATGTGAAAAAAACCACAAAAAATTATCTCGAGTATATGAATGTGAACCAAACCAAATTACAAATTTTATAATCACCAACTTTCAGGAGCACCAACCCCTTTTTTGAGCACTAACACAACAAATATTTGTGAGCACTAACACACATGAGCACCAACCCCTTACAAAGATTTGTGATGACCAACCCATAGGAGCACCAACCCCTCTTGTGTATAAAACACAACTATCTTTCAATGTTACTTTCTCAACAAATGATGGAACTCTACAATATCTCTTTCTCTTCTCTCCTCTTTTCTTAAATAAAATAATTTCAAACCATGCACTCTCTTGCATCTTTCAAATGGCTTCCCAAATATCCTTTTATAGCTTTCCAAATGACCTTTGGCATTCACCATTTGAGACCTTTCAATTCACATAGAAAATGGCACCAAAATTGTATAACCCTTCAAATCCTTTCATTTGAAAAGTCACATGGTGACCCTTCATGATAAAATGCATCTTTTCCTCTTTTGTCTTTATCTTGGTGACTTTTTGAATTCCTCAAGGTGACCCTTCATGAGAAAATGTGCCCTTCCTCTTTTGTCTTCACTTGGTGACTCTTTGAATTCCTCAAGATGACCCTTCATAGGAAAATGCATATTTTCCCTCTTTTATCTTTACCTCATGACTCTTTGACTTCTTCATGCTCTTTCTTTTGACTTTATGCAACCAAAAATATATTCATTAATATTAAATAAATATCAACACACTTTAGCCAAATTATGAACTTTAAAAACACCTTTAGACATTAAATGATATGGGGCCTTTGTCACCAATAAAGTTAGACCTTTGACATCAATGACAATATTTTCAAAAATCTCCCCCTTTGTCATTGATGACAACCTCAAACTGAAATTGCCATATCCTAAAACTTGTACTGCACATGCCAACCTGCACATACTACCAACTAAAAACATACCACAACTTCCCCTTAATGTAGCATATTTTACCTATTCTTGTACCTATTCCTATACCTATTTATATACTTCTCCCCTTTTGACATCAATGGCAAAGGGTCTATATTGGAGCTAACACTTAGCTCCCCCTCAACTAATGGTAAACCTCAATGGTAGAAAGTAAAACAAATTACTCCCAACTTCTCTTCTAGATACTTGAATGTGTCCTTTGGTAGTGCCTTCATGAAAATATCTACAATCTATTCTATAGTAATGATATATTCCAACTTAACCTACTGATCTATAACCTACTCTCTCAATAAGTGATATCTAATATAAATATGTTTTATTCTTGAATACATCACTAGATTCTTAGAAATATTAATAGCACTTATATTGTCACAAAAAATAGATATAGGTTCATCATATTTTACCTTGATATATTCTAAAATTTGCTTCATCTAAAGCACTTGAGTACAACACAACATTGCTGCAATATATTTTGATTCAACTGTATAAAGTGATATTGAGTTCTACTTCTTACATAGCCATGATACTAAGATATCACTGAGGAAGAAATCTCCTCCACTTGTACTCTTTCTATCATCCAAACAACCTACCTAATCTAAATCTATATAATAAATCAAAGTGAAATCTCTACCCATGGGATACCATAATCCATAATCCAATGTCTCCTTGACATATCTAAATATTCTCTTCACCAACTAAACATGACTCTCCTTCAAAGCTACCTAATATCTCATAACCATGTCTACTGCATGCATGATCCTATCCTTGATGTTGTTAAATATAAAATACTACCAATCATAGATCTATACAAAGATTGATCTACAATAGGTGAATCTTTATCCTTAATCACCTTGTTCCCTATACCCATTGGTGTGCCAACTAGTGTACAATCCTTAAAACTATTTTTTTTCAACAATTTACTTTGAGATATTTCCTTGACATATTTACTTTGAGCTATGAAAATTCTTTTATCTGAGTAAAATATTTGCAAACCTAAAAAAAATGTCAATTTTCAAGCATAGACATCTCAAATTCCTTTTGTATATTATCATAAAATTCTTTTGTCATCTTTTCAATATTACCTCCAAATATTATATCACCAACATATAACACAATAATCAATTTATGATCACCTTCTATTTTGATGTAGAGATTACTGTCAATAAAAACTCTCTTGAAACCTTGATCTTGTACATACTTATCAAGCCTTGCATACCAAGCTCTAGGAGCTTGTTTCAATCCATACAGTGCTTTCTTCAATTTGTATACATAACTACTATCATTTGAGAGAAGAAATCCCTTAGGTTGCTTAATGTAGACCTCCTCTTCTAGATTCCTATTCAGGAAAGCAGACTTGACATCCATCTGAAACAATTTAAAATTCTTAAACACTACATACAAAAGAAACATTATAATAGCCTCTAACCTTGCTACTGGTGCAAAAGTTTTTTCAAAATCTATTCCCTCAATCTGAGCATATCATTTATATACTAACCTTGCTTTATTTCTAGTAACTTCACCATCTTCATTCAACTTATTTATGTATACCCTTTTTGTTCGTATCACATTTTGACCTTTTGGTCTAGGCACTAATTCCCAAATATCATTATTTTATATCTAATTTAATTCTTCATCCATTGCCTTAACCCAATACTCATCATGTCTAGCTTCTAAAAAAGTTTTAGGCTAAATTTTGGATATCAAAGAAAAATTAACTTATTCAAATTCACTTATAATCATTCTTCTGGTGTGAACTCAATTTATGTTCCCAATGATATCACTATCATTATTTTTTCTCTAGACATATTTGAATGGGGTTTTGGTGTCCTTTTCTCCTCATCTTCATCTGATTCTTCAAAATCTTCTTCAATGATTTTAGGAGTGTCTATTAGATCACCATCTTTTTGTGCTACATCTTCATCTATCCTGACACTTGCACTTTCAAAAATCTTCTTGGTTCTTTTGTTATAAAATTTATAAGCTTTGATTTTAAAATAATATCTAATAAATATACCTTCATCTATTCTAGATTCAAACTTACCCTATTTTTCATCAGTTTTCTTTATGAAGCATCTACTACCAAAAGCTTTGAAATAATAAATTGAAGCTGGTTTGTCTTTTCATAGCTCATAGGGAGTCTTGTCACTATTGAATCTCAAAAATTCTTTTTTTTAGATATGCACTATTTCACCCACTTCCTCTCTCCAATATTTATCTGGTATCTTGGATTTATTTAGAATTATCCTCATCATCTCCTGAATTGTTCTATTTATTTGCTCAACTACTCCATTTTGCTATGGAGTTTTGGTTGTTGAATAATGTCTCTTTATCCCATCATATTTACAATACTCAATAAACTAATCTAACATGAATTCTCCTCCTTGAACTAATCTTAGGACCTTAATCTTTAAACCAGTTTCATTCTCAACTAAAGCTTTGAATGCATTGAAGTGGTTGAAAGCTTCTAATTTTTTCTTAAAAACATCACCCAAGTTATACATGTAAAATCATCAACAAGCAACATGAAGTATTTTTCACCTTGAGTACTTTGAGTTCTCATAAGTCCACATAGATCAGTGTGAATAAGCTCTAACATTTGAGTAGTCAAGTATTCTTTTGTCTTGAACCATCTTCTACCCTGCTTCCCATGCTGACAAGGTTCACAAATCATGTTGAAAGGATTTGTAATCTTTGGAAGATCTCTAAATTCTTGCTTCTTGTTGATGTTGACAAGATTGTTAAAATTTGTGTCTCATTCTTTTGTGCCATAACCAAATTTCCTCAATCTGACTCAAACAACATCTTTGACCCTTGATATCTAATAACATATATAAATTATTGCTTGTCCTCTATGCATCTGCAATCAAAACATCTAAATCTTTTCTCCTAATTTCATAACCTTTTGCATAAAAGTTTAGTGTGTGTCCCTTATCACACATTTAACTTACACTCAATAAATTATGCTTAAGACCTTCTACATATAGAACATTGTTAGTCTTAGTTCTACCATTATCCAAACTTAATGTACCATTTCTAGCTATTTTGGTAGTGGTATTATCTCTGAATTTCACTGTGCCACCATTGATCTTCTTTAGAGTTATGCAATTTCTCTTATCTCTTGACATGTGCCTTGAACATCCACTATCAATAAATTATGGCTTTTTTTCATTTATTGCATGCAAAGTTATTTGAACTAACATAGACTTTTTATGTTGTTTCTTCTGCCATGAACCTATCTAAACTTTCTTCTTGATGAATAGAGCCTTAAAAATTTAATCCTTTTTGACTGACTTGAATATGCTTCTACAATACTAGGTTATGTGTCTAAAATTATTACCTTGTAACATACTATAGCCTCTTCATCAAAGCTTGATAGAGGAGTAAAATAATTATGGTTTATGTTTGAATCTACATGAGTTTCCTTCTTATTTCTAAAATTGTTAGATCTTTTTTGACAATTTATTTTCTTATGACCATAACCATTACAATAAAAACAATAACCATGAAAACAGAACCTGTTCTAATTTTTGTATCTTTGACCTGGTTGTATTTTTTAGCTCTATTATTTTTGACCTTCTTTGTTTGAGTTGTCATCTGCATTCTTAACTTCTTCCTTTTTTGTTTCCCCTTTTGTAAGAGCTTCAACATAGCTCTTTTTCTTTTCAATTCTGATACCTATGTTATATGATATTGATTTTTGAATTTATAATATCTTATTCAACATGTTAGTGTTATTCTCAAATTTTGAATAATTTTCTACTCTATCATTGACTGCTTTATTAGTTTTCTTAATATCTTGTTTTAAAGAGGTAATTTCAACAATATACTTTTCACATTCTTCATTTATTTTTGGCAATTGAGTTGTTAGATATTATTTAGTCTTTTGGGCTTCTTCAATGTGTACTTTTAGATCTTCAATTATTTATTTTGACTCCTTTTCATTTTTCTCGATCTAGAGCTTCAATCTTTGATTCTTCTTCTCAAGAGATTTTAATTCTTCTAAGGCACAAATGATTTCTCCTTCCAAATTCACCTTAGCTTCATCATGTTCTTCTTCTTGATCATATCTACTTTTGCTTATAGATATATCTTCATGTATGGTCACGAATAAAAACTCTTCTTCATTTGAGTCACTGACTCTATTGTCTTTGGCTTTAGAATATAAACTCTTCTTCTTGAATCTCTTCTTAAATTTTTCTTTGAAATTCTTTTTGTATGTAGACTTTCCTTCTTCATTGTTACCATTATTCTTATCTAGGTACTTATCTACAAAATGTTCAATCTTACCATATTTAAAATATTTAAATGATAATTTTCCTTGACATTTACATGTGCCCTTTTTTGGCTTGCAGATGAATAAATCTCCATTGTCATCTTTCTCATCGCTAGAATTGCCACTTGATTCTTGAATCTTAGCTTTCTCCTTCTTTGATGTCTTGAAAGTAGCTTCCCTCTTTGAGGGTTTTTCTTGTTCAGTTTGCATCTCATATGTTATAAGAATACCATTTAGTTCATCCATCTTTAGCTTGGATAGATCCTTCATCTCCTATATTGTCAAGACTTTTGCATTATATCTCAATGGTAGAAATCTCAAAACCTTTTGTACCACCACTAATTATTCTAAATTTTCTCCAAGGCCTTGAATTTGATTAACTATTTAATCAACCCACAAAAGATAGATTGTTATATTTTCTTCCTCTTCCATCTTCAAACTCTCAAACTAACTTTTGAAAGTCTATAACTTAGCTTGTTTAACCTTTCCATCACCTTTGTAAATATTCTCAAGCTTTACCCAAGTCTCATGAGAATATTTGCATTGCATAAATTTAACAAATTTTTATTCACATAAACCACTTAAAATAACATTTAAAAATTTAGCATTATTTTCACTTCCTTTCTTTTTCATTGGAGTAGTTACAAGTGTCTGTGGCTCTTCATATTCCTCCACCACTGCTTATCAAATGTCAAATCCAAGGGCCATCAAATAAGTCCTCATCCTTATAATCCAAAAGGCATAATTTATCTCATCAAACAAAGGTACCTTAATTTTAGAGAAACCTTCATGTGATTCAACCATCATGATTTTCCTAATCTTCTTTCAAGTTGTTAAACTCTTTCCAAAGGAACCTTCTCTAATACTAATTGTTAAACATGAAATATAATGAGAGGGGGGGTGAATTAGTATCTTATATATATTTTAAATATTTTACTTAATATGATTTATTTTATTTAACCACTTAATCATACATTCAAGATATGTAATAAAACTAAAACATTAACATGCAACACACAAGAAAGAGAGACCAAATTTTTATGTGGAAACCCAATGTGGGAAAAACCAAGGAGAAAAATATCAAGTATATGAATGAGCACCAACTCAAATTCCAAAGTTCACAAGTACCAACCCCTTTATCAAGCACTAACACAACAACTATTTATGAGTACCAACTCATAGGAGCACCAACCCCTTGTAAATATTTGTGAGCACTAATCCACAGGAGCACCAACCCCTCTTTTATATAAAAGACAACTATCTCTCAATGTTGCTTTCTCAACAACTGATAGAACTCTACAATATCTCTTTTTATTCTTGCCTCTTTTTTCTAATGGGAATCTTGAAATGGGAATATTTTTTCTAATGTAAACAAAGGATTGAAAATAATTACAATGGATCCCAATGGAATATTTGACAAACATTCCAAATGAGGTGTCTATTTAATCCCATATCTAAAAAGGATTTACTGGTAGTAATGGAAGCTGTATTGGACCCATAAAATACATCTCCATCATCATCACCATACAATAGTATATCAATTTAAATAAGTATGTTAATTATATAAAATAAACTTAGTGGGAGACATCAATGGCAAAGATTCCATCAAGACCCCATAAGTCTCTTTATTTATAGAATAAAGTTGTTTATCGATAACCTAGGTTTGAAGGTCTAGATACTCTCTTACATGTTTAACCAGTCTTTATTCTCTTATAAAAGGAATATGTTGGTTAATTATAAAGGAAATAAATATAGAGTAAGTTATTATGCATCTTAGAAGAGTCAGTAGTGTGTAAGTCATTAGAAGTTTTATGTATGCTCTCTTCTCACATCTAGTGTGATATTAAGGATTAAAAACCAAAATAATGCTCTATGTAAAATTATATAATAATCTACTTTTTAATATGTTGTTTATGTTAATATAATAAGATGTAGCCATTCGGCCAATAGTCTCCACTGCTAATTTGTCTCAATATGCTATGTTGACAAAGATCCTAAAGAAGTGGTATTAGAGCCACACTTGCAAAAATTGTGGTGGGTCTTATGTTGTAAGTGTTATAGTATAAATAAGCACTAACTTGTCATTCTACCAAAGTTAGTAATCACCATGGGTAACTTGATTACTATTGTTTATTAAACTTCCCCCAAGGCTTGAGCACCTTTCTTTGACATTATTGTCTTTACAAACCCTTATTATTCATTGGAGCTCGCATAGTGGACACCCTCAACAGACTTGTATACCTTGATATTTTGTGATGAAATTCAATGGTAAAATTATAGAAAGAAGAAAATACTTACCCAAGACATGACATCATCAATAAAGCAGAAGTAGATAAGTAAATTCATGGGTCCACCAAAAAAATCCAAGGTATGAAGAATTTGTTGCCTTTCATTATGACTTTATTGCCTAGAGAAAATACTATAGAATTATATAAGAATAATGGAACTACTTTTTATAAAGGAGGAAGATGGCCTCCTAAAAAAGGATGGTATAAAAAAATAGATGGTCAAATTTCTTATTTCTCTTATGTCTTCTAGCCCTTCAATCCCTCTAAAAGTGAGCCATCGAGAGAATATAAAGATCAAAATTATGTTGCTAGATATAATTTTCATTTTCAATAAAAATTTAATGATTTATGTATGGATGTACAAACACTTAGATAGTTAATCATTCAAATTCAGTCATAAAATCTATCCAAAATACTATAAGTGAAATAACTAACAATCTTACCTTTTTATCATGACAAGTATAGTTAGTAAGCAAAACTATCTCCCAATATAATAATGATATTTATATAATTAATACTAGTTTCCAAGCCATACAAAATTCTATTGTCCATATACCCTAGATCCATGAGAAAAAATACTCTTTTCTTGATATGCTCCACTTAGTCGGAGATAAATTAGATAATTTTGATAAAAAATTATCTTCATTAGAAAGTAGTCTATCCTGGTTAGAAGAATTAGAAAAGGATAATCAGATGAAAGGATAAGAAAAGCTTGGATCAAGTTATAGTTTCTTTGAAGATCTAGTGTCTCTTGATTTTGGACCCACTTTCAAACCAAATAATACAAAAAAGGAAGCTAGGCTCAAAGCTAAACCCATCAAGACTAGTCCTTCCACTCCATAATTAACCATGATGATAAGATATAATATCCCTTTCAATCCATGGTATTTGAATATTTATAGTATATTAAATCCCCTTAATTAAATAATAACTTGGTGTAATAACATGAAAATTCTTGGAACTTCTACTGGCATATATGGAAGAATAAATGTTATATTTGTAGTTAAATATTTTTGGGGAATCACTTTATAATGGTGGAATTCAATGTCCATCCAAGTCCAAGAGTCTAGAGTTCTCTCTAAAGCTAATCTTATGGCTACCCTATACCAAATAATTATAAATTATTTTTTCCCCCATAAGGAAACAAAGAAATTGAATCAAATAGATGGCTAGCCAAAATGAGATTATGTGATCTCTCCCAATTTGAGCCATATAGTATACATTATATAAAAATGGCCTATGAAGGACACTTTCATTATTCAAATGCCATAAAAATGCATTATTTAGAATCTCTACCTTATGATTTAATAGATATGGTCATATCTTATATTGAAGTAAAAGGACTCAATCTTGATGCCATGACCCTTACAGATATTATTGACTTTGCTAGACAATAAATTATGCTCCTCATTTCCCAAAAAAAAGCCATTCAAAAAATATCTAAACAAAATGCTAGTAAAGCCACAATACAATTCCCAAAAATAACTCCATATGATTGTAGGACTTATATTAAAAAACCTAAAACTTCAAAAAAATTATCTTTTTGATGTAGATTTTCTTGAACTAGGTGCAACCCTGTTACTAAAAATACATATCTTCATTATCAAAAATTTCCATGCCCTACCACAAAAAAAATAAAATGCTACATTTGTAACCAACTTGCACATATTTCTCCACACTGATCATGTAAAAACAAAGTTGTCAAGGCTATTTACTCTACCTCCACAACAACATGGTGGGATGTCATAGAAGAAGGAACTAATCTATATCAATGAGAAAATATTTTTGAGCCATTCTTAGAAAATGAAGAATCTTCCCTAGAAGAAGATAATGATCTTCTTAGTGTTGCTAATGATCTAAAATCTACTACCCTTATTCAACATCTAAAATACAAAGATGAAGAAGGAAGCTCTAAATAGCCAAAAAAAAGGCCGCAGGTAGTTTCTCCAAAATTCCAAGGGAAAAGCATACAACTTAGGTTCCAATACATACCTCCTAATATTCCAAAACTTAAACAATGAATTTTTCATTTTAATCACTCTTTCAAACCAATTGATTCATGGATGAAAAATAAATTCCAATGTCTTGTACTAGAAGAAATACCAAGGCAATTATTCAATATTTTCCCTCCATGGGATCCAAAAGGAAAATCTCCGGAGCCATATAATGATGATGAATCTTTAGGAGAAGAGGAATTTGAGAAATGTGAAAAATATGATTGCAAAAAAAAAAGAATCAGAAGGAGAAATTAATATTGAACAAGAAGAAGCTTCTAAATAATTATTCAATATATCATTAAGAGATCCAACATGTAAAATACTTGTTTGTACTGCAGTACCTGCTAAAGAGGAACCCAAGGCTATATATATAACATAGATCCTAAATGGAAGATATGCTTAGTTCATTAATATAGAAATCAATGGATGATTCCTAGATGCATAAGTTGATATAGGAGCCTCCCATTCTTTTGTAAAATAAATTATTCTATATAATTGGGAAAAATTAGGGACTGATCAGGTATATGAATCTCTTGATTTTCAAGGAAAATATTTCAAATATAGATATTATAAACATCAAGAACCCTTAAAAATATAAGGAAAACAATTTTCATGTGATTTATTCTAGTATAATAACATGCCTATTTATATTTTACTAGGAGGATCTTTCATAGACTCTTATTCTCCCTACGACAACACTTTTAAGCTTGTGTTGTTCACATTGAATGAAGAAAGAGTTAAAACACCCAAGTTACAATATGTTACTGAATAATTCCCAGTCATAATGAGTTTATCATCTCCTAACACCTTATTAGAAGAAATATAGAAAATGGGAGATTTGATAAATGAATAAATATGCTCAGATGATCCCCAAAATTTTTTGCTAAAGAAAATGCTAGGAATGGAAATAAGAATAATTCTAGATAAAAAAATGAAGATTGGCAAAAGAATTCCTATCTCATCTACTGATTATGATGATATGGAAAAGGCCATAAAATAACTTCTTGGCCATAGGCTTATTGAAGCATCAACATCCCCTTTTGTTGTTATGCATTCATGGTCAATAATCATTCAGAATAGAAAAGAGGGAAAAAGAGGATGGTTATTAATTACAGACCATTAAATTCCATCACTGAGCCATATCCTTATCCTATTATATAAAAGACTTATATGTTACAAAAGGTGGTGAAATGTAAATATTTTTCTTAGTTTGGCTACAAGTCAGGGTTTTATCAAATAAGGGTCAAAGAAACTGATAAGCATAAAATAACATTCAGTTGCCCATACATACACCACCAATGGAATGTTATGCCTTTTGATTTAATGAATGTTCCTTCTTATTTCCAGTCTCATATAGACTCTCTCTTTAAAGATACTTTTGATTTTCTTTATATTTACATAGATGATATTTTAATATTCATTAAATCTCTAAAAGACCATCTTCAACACCTCCAAAAATTCTACTAGATTGTAAAAGAACCAAGAATAGTCCTATCCAGCACCAAATTGTAGTTATGTCAATAAGACTATAGTTTCTTAAGAATGGTGGTGAAAAATAACTAGATTGAAGTTCAACCACATATCAAAGAAAATGTACTTTAATTTCTTGATATAATGGATAAGAAATAACTCCAAGCATTTTTGGGAATGCTCAATTATGTTAACAATTTTTATGAAGATTCAGGAAATGATAGGGCCATTCTTCAAGATATGCTAAAAAAAACAAGAGGAATGTCTGGATAGATGAACTTACACAAGTTGTTCAAAGAATTAAAATTAAGGTAAACTCTTTACCTTCTTTGTATGTGCCTCTTTCAAAAAACTATGTGCTTTACATAGATGTTAGTGATTATGCATGGGGAGGAATTTTGTGTTGTATTGAGAATAAAAAAGAATATATCTATCTATATGCTAGTGGAGTATTTATTGAAGATGTAATAAAATGTTTATCATTAGATAAGGATATATATGTTATCAAAAAGTGTTTATAAAAATTCTCCCTCAGATTAATGCACCTAAAATAGTTTTTTATTAGAACCGATTACACCAGGTTTGCCACTTTCAAAGAAAAGGACCATGGAAACAAAGATGGTAGAGGTAAGTATTTAAGATGGAAATAATTTTTCAATGAGTTTAATTATAAGGTTGAGCATATTGTAGGAAACTAAAACAACATTTTAGATTGGTTAAGTCAAAATCCTATCACAAATTTAATGCATCAACTAATTCCAATATTTAACTTAACCAAGGTTAAAAATGTCAAATTCAATGAATTAAATATGTTAACCCAAGAACATATTCTCAAAGAAGGATTAACTTCTTGATTGCAAGATTCTCCAGGACTAAATCTATAGAACTAATTTACTTAGGAGTAGCTATTATCCATGTCAATCTAAATGAAGTTGAATTCATTATCCAAAGGATCAATAATGAAAAATAGCTTCACCAATTTTTTGATCTGGTCAAAAGACCAAACTGGACATGGACTATCTCAATCCAATCAGGGTATAGTCACCATCTTTACTCTTTTATTGAAAAATTTGGATCACATATTATCCATGAAGAAGAAGAATTCTCTATTGATATAATTTGTCACACAATCATCTAGAGAAAGTTAAAATGGTGATATTTTTTCTAATATAATCCAAGGATTGAAAATAATTACAATGGATCCCAATGGCATATTTGATAAACATTCCAAATGAGGTGTCTATTTAATCCCATATCTGAAAATGATTTACTGATGGAAGCAGAAGATTTATTGGACACATCAAATACATCTCCATCATCATCATCATCCAATAGTATATCACTTTAAATATGTATTTTAGTTATGTAAAATAAACTTAGTGGTAGACATTTGTGGCAGAGATTCCATCAGGACCCCATAAGTCTTTTCTTTATAGAATAAAGTTATTTATCGATAACCTAGGTTTGAAGCTCTAGATACTCTCTCACTTGTTTAACCAATCATTATTCTCTTATAAAGGGAATATGTTGGTTCATTGTAAAGGAAAGTCATAAAAATTTTGGTGTATGATCTCCTCTCATATCTAGTGTGATCTTGAGGATCAAAACCAAAATTTTGATCTATGTAAAAGTTTGTAATAATCTACTCTATAATATTCTATTTGTGTTAATATAAGAAGCCATATCCATTCAGCCAATAATTTCCACCATTGGTTTTTCTCAATATTCTATGTTGACAAAGATCTTGAAGAAGTGGTACCAGATCCATGCTTACATGAAACATGGTGGGTCTTATGTAAGTGTTATAGTCTAAATCTACATTACCATGTTATTTTTCCAAAGTCAATAATAATCACCATGGGTAACTTGATTAATTTTTTATATTTAACTTCCTCTAAGAATTGAGAACCTTTATTTGACATTGTTATCTTTATAAACCCTTGTTGTTTGTTAGAGCTCACATAATGGACACCCTTAACAAAATTGTATACCTTGATACTCTGTCATGAAATTCAATGGTAGAATTCTAAAAAGGAGCAGATAATCACCTAAGATATGACTTCTTAATGAATCAAAAGCATAAGGATACTAAGATATGCCTTTAGGAGAACGCACATAGAGCATATTTGATTAAGAAGAATATTCTACATCTGCATCACAAATTGAAGCTATAGAGGAATTAATAGAAGGTACAATTACAAATTATACTCCTCTCTCTTTAAAACCTTCTAAAGTATATAAGAAGTCTCAACTTAAAAATAATATTTTAGGGAAAAACATGTATAAGTATACTTTTAAATCTTTTGTCAGACCAAGAGTCAAGGCTATAGAACTAGGACTTGTTTATAATCCAAGAAAAACCTACTAGACCCATCTTCTTCCTTTGTTTCAGAAACATGAAATAGAATATATTCAAAGTCATGAGGAGGTCCAATTTGTCTATTTTTATTTGATAAGGGTCTTCATAAAACCTCATATCCTTTTTAATATTAGACATGTCTCCTATGTTGCTCTTTGTGATAGAAGACAAGTAGATTTTCATAATGCATACCAACTATCTTCTATCTACCAATTAAATAGAGGAAAATTATGCTATGAACATTATCCTAATTTTATATTAGGATTAGAGACAAAGGATGCAAAGATGTTAAACATGGATCTTTAGATTTTTGGGGTCTATTTTCATCAATCTATGGCTTAAACATGTTTGGCCCTTTCTAGTGTGCTTCTGTTAATATTCAAGTCATGTATAGCATGATAAACACTAATAATCCCAAAATAATTAAAAACCTTCCCTATGCTAGAGGACTTAGTGGCATAGTAAAGTAAAAAAAAGGAATTATAAATGATATAGAAATTCCATCTGAATGGAAGCTTTATTGGATTAAAAATGTAGCTCCATGGCTAAGTAAAAAGGAATGGAAAATACATAATATAGATGGACAAAATATACATATTCTACCTAAAACTTTAACTTAAACCTATACCTTTCATTCAGTAATCCAGTCTCCTAGACCTAGCTCAACATATTTCTATAGGAATTTGAGAAAAGGGAATGTTTTTGTTAAAACAGAAGAGGAAAATGTTAACCAAGGGCCAGAGCCAGACTTCACCCCTCGTATGACACTTATGCAATTTCCATTCCCTAAAGTAAATCCCCAAAGCATCATACCTATTATTGTCCCCCAAAAATATCACTCATTTTTGGGACAACATTTGAACTATTTTGCTCCTACAGACCAAAATTGTCTCTTCCCTTTTCAAAATTTGTCCTGGGCATTCAAATTCCTCATTTTTCAAGCTTCTAAAGAATCTACGGACTTTGCAGGCTTGAATCTATGGACTCTACAGGCTTAAATCTATGGACTCTGTAGGAAGAAAATCTATGGACTCTACAGGAAAAGAAAATCTACAGACACTGCAGACCAAGTTCAACGGGCTCAACGGGTTCAAAGGTTCAACATCAATAGCAAGAGTTCAACCGCTTCCTAGTTCAAAGGCTTCTACAAGAAGGTTCAATCAAGGTTCAACAAGTTTCTAAAGCTTGAACCATTGAACCGTTGAACCATTGAACGACTTTGTTTCAAAGGTTCAACGGGTTCAAAGCTTAACAGGTTTAACGCGTTTGGTTCAAGGAGGATCAAAATAACTTAGCCAAATCAAAGGGAATGAACCATTGAACCATTGAACCAAAGCTTGGTTCAATGGTTGGTTCAATGCTTTGGTTCATTCAATCAGTTCATCAAACGGTTCAACGTCCTTTGGTCTAATTAAAGGGTTCATCGGCTTCGTTCAAACCTTGGTTCAAAGAAGTGATTCAATGCAAAAGTTAAAGAGAGCCTCTGAAGGACAAGTGCCCTTATAGAGGGCACTCGGTCAACAAAATCACCCTTCAAAAGGTTCATTTTCAAAGAAGCCACAAAGGTAAGTTCTTTCATAATTTTGTTTAAGGTAGTCGAAAGACAAAGGGATTTCCTTCAAGAAAAAGACTAAGGCAAGAAACAATTCTTTCAGACTTTTGTCCAAAGGAATTTATTCAGACAAAAAGTTCAAAGAAATTCAAGAAAGAAGCTATGGGAGGAAAGCTTGAAGGAATTTTCAAAGATAAAGCAATCGAAGTAATTTTCACAAACTTTTTGTCTGTAGGAAAATTTCCACAGACTTTTTGTCCATGAAAAAATGTCCACAGAAAAAGTCCACGAGAAAGCTCTAAAGGATGCCAAAGATAAAAGGCCATCAAAGGACCCCAAAGGGTAGGTGCCCTTATGGGGGAATCTTGGCTACCAAATTGAAGGACACATCCTCGAAGCTGAAGGGTCACCTTCCCTTCGGGAGGATGTAGAACAAGAAATCTGAAGGAAGAACTTAGCAACCCGTTAGAAGAAAGAAGCCCAAAAGCCATTTGAAGACTGCTCGAAGGGCAGATACCCTTATAGGGGGCTCTTCTCAACCCAAAGTGGATCATTTCTCAAGGCTTGAAAGGTAGGTCCCCTCTAAAAAAGCTCAAATGACAAAGCTAAAAGAATTGCCAAGGAAAGTGATGTGCCCGTAGACGTCAAAGTTGTGACAATGAAATAGCCGTTGATCCTTGTAATTTTAAATCTACAGACCCGAATGTAATAAAATACTTTAAGGCCAAGATCAATAGTAAATGACTAAGTAATAGAGAATCAAATTGAATCAAGGACCCAAATCAATTAACTAGAAAAGGAAGAATAATGAAGAAGGATCAGATCACCAGGTGGACATTGAAAAATGCAAACTTTCAATTGTGTGACTTGTTTCTCTGCATTGAGAAAATCAAATGGGTAGATGCCCCTAAATTATAGCATGTCTTCTTAACAAAGTTCAATGCCACATGATGTGTTACTATTCCCAAGTCCATCTTGAAGAGGCTATATAAGGGACTCTCTTGTTAGTGTAAAAATATCTCTCTCTGACAATCAGAAACAAAACTCTATCCAAATTGAAAGGCATTATTGAGACTTTGAGCTCAGATTGTTGATCATATTTTTTTATTGGATTAAGAAAGCAAGTGACTTTTTAGACTTTGTGCTGTGATATCTTTGTTGTTGAGAAAATTGTTCTTATGTCTTTTTCCTTAATATATTTTCTATTCCTTTAATTCAACAAGCAGAATTAGTGAAAGTAGTTAAGAAGGTGTCCTGAAGTCAACTATGGAAGGAATTTGTGCCCCCATAATTTTATTTAGTGTGTTTTCTTTTTGTTTCTATGTAAAGGACCTTGGGATGACTTTTTTCCCCTGTTGTCCTTCGTATCTCACTCTTGGGCAATTTAGGTAGAGACTATGTGCTACATCTCAATTTGCTAGTTACTACGTCCTTGGTTACATTTTGCAATTACTACCAGGAGTATTCTTGTGGTTTTTTGAATAGTATTTTTGAAAGAAGAGGAGTGCTTTCTATCATTTTTCTTGAGATTTTTCCTTTGATTTTCATGCATCATCTCTGAAAAAAGAGAGATGGATGGTTTATCATACCCTTGAGTATTATTTTCTATATATATATATATATAGACACACACACAGAGAGAGAGAGAGAGAGAGAGAGAGAGAGAGAGAACTTCCCCTTGATGAGAGGAGAGATTAGTCCCCTTTTGATGTGGTCAACCTACACATTTGTATGACCAATCTTCTTACTTTGGCTGATCAGACCTATTTTGTTTATCAGTACGTTGATCGACAAAATATTTAACCAACAGTTTTTGGTGACTCCGCTAGGGATATAACCCATTATCATTATAACCCTTATCCATTACAAACTCTAGAAACTCTGTTACTTGTCTTACCCATTATTCATTTATAGCCTTACCATCTTCCTCCACCTCTATTATTTTATCTACTCTGCAAAAGTAGAGATGTTGGAAAAGAGTGCATAGTTTAAAGCCTCAAGCTTCAAACTGAAGCAAGGTCAATTTTTTTCCATTTTTGTTTCAAAAGCTGATAGATTCAAGGTATACATGAAGCCAAAGGGCTAACGGGAGTATTGACCCTATATTCAAGTTGGTACAACAAAGTAATTTTGATCTGTTTCCTTCACCATCTCGCCTCCAACAAACCAAGAGCTTTCCTCCTACTAAATTCAAATCTCCATTGCCAGACGAAGTATCCACTTCTACTATTGATAAAGATTTTCCAATAATTACCCCTCTAAGATTTGTTATTTATCCTTTTCATAGTCATATAATGGTAGTTCAAGGCCTCTGGGGTAATGCTTTTGGTCCTCTCAATCTTACTGCACCTCTACATGAGCTTCTACGTAGTTTAAGAAAGAATTTCTCTAAATTCTATGGTGATGAGAAAGTTCATCTTGATGAACACATTGCAGCCTTCAGCATAGCCTATGGAGTAATTAGAGTAGAATTTGAAGATGTAGCAGTCAAGATATTTGTAGAAACATTACAAGGTGTTGTTGCAGATTGGTTTTATTATCTACAGGCTTGATGAGTAACTAATTAGAATACCCTCAAAGCTAAGTTTGAAGCCAAATTCAAACCTCTAGAAGATGCATATGCACTTCTAGCTCAACTTACATAGATAAAGAAAGAGCCTCATGAACCAATGAGAGACTTCATAGCCAAATTTGACAAACTAAAGAATAGAAGTCCTATAATTGCTCAACCTATAGCTGAGAATCTCAAATGCTTCTTCATTAATTCTCAGTTTCCTGAAGTAAGTTTTCATTTGAGACATGCTGGTCAAATAGATCTTGTTGTATCTCAACATTTGGCCACTGAGGTAGAAGATGATCTCATCTTAGTAGGGAAGATAAGAAGAGATTTAAATAGAAATAGACCATCATCTTCTAAATATTCATCTACAAGCACCATAGATCCAATGGTGTAGAAGTTGGCAAATGAGTTGCTTGATCTCAAAAAGCAAATGGCACAAGGAATGTCTTCTACTCCTTCATACAGAGATATGCCAAGAAAGGCATTCCCAAATCAGTCATATCAGGGCAATGTTGCCAAGAATCAAGGGCAACAAAATCACCTTCCTCCTCCACAAAGAAAACCTACTCTGAAAGCTCCTCTGTCCAATTCAGCAATGGGATATCTTGAAGCAAAATCAGAGTTCTCTTTTTAGTTTGAATTGAATCAAAAAAATGACATTGATCTCCTTATAGAAAATCAAGAAGAATCAGCTAGTGACTCCTACATTAGTTTCTTAAACTACCAGGATGAACCTAGAAGCAAAAAAGAAGCTTTTGATGGATCATATGCAGTGTTTAGCAGGTCTAAGAACCAATCAGTCCAGCACGCTGATAAAAAGAAGACATAAGAGCAACCTCAACCAGTAGTTACAATTGCTAAGCGTGGAACCACTCTGATTTTTCATTCAAAAGATCTATTGATCACCCAAAAATCAAATACATCAATTTCATCTTCACCTTCTACTTTAATTTCACAAACTAGCCCTCTTCCCATCCCTCCTAAAACTCAAAAAGTTGAAATACCTTTCTCTGTACCTAGCTCAATTTAGCCATTTGACATAATCAATCATATCAAAAAGACAAAAAAACAAATGTCTAAATTTGAATATTTATAGTCTAATCCCGATCAATTGGATAAGTTGGTCTAATGTGTCAAGAACCAAACCGTCTCTATAGGACAAAAAGCTAAAAAAGTAACTCCTGATTCAGCAAAGAACATGCCCATTCTGAATAATCTTGTCATTACTCCTCTAGCTACCCTTGAAAAAATGGAACCTTTTTATGTTTCTCTATTAATAAATGGTCACAAGCTAAGTAATTGTATTATAGACTCAGGCGCATCTGACAATGTCATGCCTGCTAAAATAACTAAATCTCTTAGCCTCACACTAACCAAGACATTTGAGAGATGTTTCTCCATGGAAAACAAGCAAGTACCATTGTTGGGACATATCAAAGATGCCTAGTTTGCATTTGTAGCCTTTCCAGATAAGAGAATCAAGATGACTGTCTTAGTGGCTGACATCCCAACATCCTATAACATTTTACTTAGATGAAATTTTTACAAAGACATGGGATGAGAACTAAGCATGGACCTGTCTGAGGCAAAGATCCCTGTACAAGGCATAATGAAGAGGTTGCTCCTTGAAAAAGAGGTAAAACATGTGGTCACCCAAATATCAGCCCCTAAAGCTCAAGTTCTTTTTAAATATGTGGGTATGGGTAACTAATTTCTATCTATAGATGAAGTGCATGAAGCATCTAATAATTTTTTTGAAAGTATCAACCTAGAAATTAGTTTGACTAGAATAGTAGAAGAACTAGCAAGTTGCAATACAGATAAAAAAAAACCCTCCCCCTCTAATGAAGGAAAGTTTAAAGAAAAATCAGTATCTGATGGGGTATGGACTCTAGAATTTGATGGTAGCTATTCTTCTACTGGTTTGGGAGATAGGATTGTGTTGATATCTCTTCAAGGAGATATGTTTCCTTTATTTTACAAATTATAATTTAGCAACACTAATAATACAACTGAATATGAATCTCTGTTACTTGGAATGAAGGTTGTTCAAGACAAAGGCATCAAGTTTCTTCATGCCAAAGGGGATGCTAAATTAGTGGTTTGTCAAGTGAGAAACTTATACCAAACTAAGAATGAAAGATTATGCCACTATCACAACCTAGTTTGGGACCAAATTGAAAGCTTTAATGCTTTCAATATTTCTACCATACTCAGAGAGTCTAATGATAGAGCTGATGCACTTGCTATTTTAGGAACTCTTTTAGTTCTTCACTCAAATTTCAAAGAAGATAGGTATACTATTAATCGATTCTGTAGACCAAGTGTTCTTGACAATGCTGATCATTGGTAAGTATTCAATGATGATCATCAAATTATTTCCTTCCTAGAATGAAAATATAATTTTGAACAACTACATTTTGAAGGCAGTGAACCTCAAAAATATGAATCAGCCTCTAAATCTAGTTCAGATATAAATGAAGAATTATTACAGTTGAAAGGAAATAAAATTCCTAAACGCCTTGTTTCTCTTGAGAAAATATTTGACAAGCATGCTAGATTCATCAAGCAACAACAAATAAATTTAAGTTTCTCTCAGAGATTCGATCAAGTAAATCTGACTACTAAAAAAATCCCAAGATGGTTAACATTGGTAAGTGCAGCACCCCTGAAGAAAGATTCAAGTTTACCACTTTATCAATACATAGATGTCTTAGCATATTCTTATGAAGACCTGAAGTCTCTCAGACTTGATGAAATCTACCATGACATTCCTCTCAAGGCTGATTCAATGTCTTATAAGCAAAAATCTAGACAATACAATTCAAAAATATGAAGTACTATTCTGTTTGAGATACAAAAAATGTTAAATGCTAGAATCATCTTCCCAATCCATCATTCCACATGGATTGCAAACATAGTGCCTGTAAGGAAGAAGAGTGGTGAAATTTGCATATCTATAGATTTTAGGAATCTAAATCAATCATCTTTGAAAGATAATTATCCTTTGCCAATTATGGATCAAGTACTTCAAAAAGTGATAGGTTTAGAAATGTTATCAATGTTGGATGGCTTTTCAAGATATAGTTAAGTTGAAGTTGGTGAAGCAGACCAACACAAAACTGCATTCACCACACTTTGGGGTACATTTGCATATAAAAGAATGCCTTTTGGCTTGATAAATGATGGTGCCACCTTTCAGAGAGCAATGGACCTGGGTTTAAAAGATGAGATAGGTAAATTCATAGTGGTATACTTTGATGACTTAACAATCTTTTCAAAGCATCAATCTGATCATGTACACCACTTACAACAAGTGTTGGAGTGTTGATGCCAGAATGGTATTTTCTTGAATCTTAAGAAATTTATTTTTGGAGTAATAGAGGGGAAAATCTTCAGACACATTATGTCTAAATAAGGTATAAAGATTGACTCAGACAGAGTCAAGTCTATTTAAGAACTTAATTTTCCTACAAGTAAGAATGATGTTCATTTTTTCTTCAAAAAGGTGAATTTTTTACGGAGGTTTATCCCCAAATTTGTTGAGAAGACTAGACACATTGTGAGCATGATGAAAGGGAAGACCACTTTCAACTAGACTAAATAAGGCAAGCCAGCATTTCAAGATATCAAGACTTCCATTGCCCACTCTCTTACCTTGATTTGTCCAAATTACAACAAAGATTTCATCATATACAGCTATGCTTCTGAACACACACTTTTAGTGATTCTTGTTCAACAAGACAAGGAAGGTATGAAATCTCCTATTTTTTTCATGAGTTGCCCTCTCAAAACCCATGAGATGAAGTATTCAAATGTAGAGAATGTTAAGGTGTGGAGCTAAAAGCTTCAACTGTTTATAGACACAAGAGAGAGGATGCTGAAGAACCAGAGGAACCAGTGTCGGCAGTATAACCGACGTCGGTCACAAACAGTGGAGAAGGAGACCGGCGACGACAGACAGTCGGCCGACGTCGGCAGCACTAGACTAGCAGGGACCGGCGTCGATCGCCTATGTATTTTCAGAACTGCTGTTAACGAACAGTCAGTTAAGTGAAGCGAGTGTTTGCATGTCAAGCGACTAATTATAGTCACGAGCTGCGTGTCTAATTATTGTAACTAGAGTTCTATTTTTGTAAGCATGGGATCCTATTTAAAGACCCATAAGACATGTATTGTAATTCTTCTAAGGCAAGTAAAAGCATTGAAGCAAGCAAGGTCAAGGAGATCTACAGGTGTAAGGTCAAGGAGATCAACTGAAGCATTCAAGGAGGAATAGCAACTCAGGCTTTAGAGTTGTTGTGTTGAGCAAGAGAGGGAGGGAAGAAGGTCTTGAGGTGTGGCAAGCCTTTGAGGTGGAGGAAGAAGTGGCATCTTCCTTATTGTATTTTCTTCTAGTAGTATTTAATTCAAGAGTGTGTATTGTCTCTCAAATTCTTTGTTGTCTCAAGTTTCTAGCTACTTTATCATTCTGGTATAATTTCGTGTTTAATTGCATATAAGAAAGGAATCAATTGTGCTCTAATTGGTAGAGCTTCAGATCCCCTGACAAGACTAGACACATTGTGAACATGATGAAAGGGAAGACCACTTTCAACTGGACTAAATAAGGCAAGTCAACATTTCAAGATATCAAGACTTCCATTGCCCACTCTCTTACCTTGATTTGTCCAAATTACAACAAAGATTTCATCATATATAGCTATGCTTCTGAACACACACTTTCAGTGATTCTTGTTCAACAAGACAAGGAAGGTATGAAATCTCCTATTTTTTTCATGAGTTGCCCTCTCAAAACCCATGAGATGAAGTATTCAAATGTAGAGAAGCATGCTTATGCATTGGTAAAAGCAGTCAAATATTTTTGCTTCTATATCCTGAATTCACACACTAGTACCTTAGTTCCTGACACCACAGTCAAGTCCATATTAACTTAGCAAGATTTTGGCACAAAAAGAGGCAATTAGATTGTAAAGATCCAAGAATTTGATCTAGACATCAAGCCAACAAAGTTGGTTAGGGGAAAGGCCTATGCTAATTAATTGCTGACAATAAGCCAGAAGATACACAGAATGAGGAAGCTGAAGTGAAAGATACACCAACAATCCTTTTTGTCTCCACTACCAATGAGTGGTATTTAGGTATTTCTCATTTCCTTACTTATGGTGAATGTCCTACTCATTTGTCTTATAAAAAAAGGAGGACTATCAAGTTGAAAGCTGCCAATTTTATCTTTTAGAACAACAGCTTGTACAAGAGAAGCATATATGGAGTATTCCTTCACTGTGTAGACAAATAATAACAAAGCCAACTTTTGAAATCTTTCCACAATCTAGCCTATGGAGGACATTTTTTTGCTCTTGGTATTATTGGCCAACTCTTTTCCAAGATGCATATAAGTGGATGATAAAATGTGAAGTCTGCCAGTAATTTATTAGAAGACCCAAGTTAGTTGCCCTATCTCTCAAGCCAGTGATCATAGAGGAACCTTTCCAGCAATGGGGGATTGATTTTATTGGAACTATAAACCCATCTTCAAGTGCTGGACATGATTGTGTCACTACAGCAACTGACTAGTTCACCAAGCGGGTAGAAGTAATCCCAACTAAGCATGTTACTTCATAAGTTGTATGCAATTTCTTCAAGGAGAATATCATTTCCAGGTCTGGAGTTCAAACTAAAATTGTTACTGATAATGCAGCTTGTTTTACCTCCTAAGATATTACACAATTATATTTCTATTATAGAATTATACTCTCTCACTCTCTTGATTATTTTCCACAAGGGAATGGACAAGTTGAATCCAGTAATAAGAACTTGGTAACTATCATCAAGAAGCTAGCAGATGACAATCAAAGGACATGGCACAAAGCATTGGATGATGCTTTATAGGTAGACAAAATTAGACCAAAGAGGGCAATTGGTATGTCTCTTTTTTAACTTCTTTATGGTATCAATGCTGAGATACCAATCACCTTAGAATTGCCAGCCTTGAAATTGACAAAGGCAATTGAAGATCAGACATATGAAAGCTCTCTTGATAAGATAATCATGTGCCTGACTAAGCTGTATGAATAAAAAACTATGGTGGTGGACTGAATTGTTGCTCATCAAAGTCTGGTAAAGAAACTCTTTGATCAAAAGGCCAAAAATTATGATTTCTAGATTGGGGATCAAGTCCTGTTGTGGAACAAAAGGAGAGAACCAAAAGGGATGCATAGAAAGTTTGACTCCCTCTAGAGATGCCCATTTATAATTCATCAACACATTGGTGAAAATAGTTTTATGTTGAAATATCAAGATGGCACACTCTTTTCTCTGCCTCACAATGGGTAACATTTGAAACACTTCAACTCTTAAAGTATTAGATTATTGCATTTGTACATATGTATATTTGTATAGTTTTTAATTCTATTTTGTTTTATTTTTTTATTTTTGATGCCTTCCATTTCTAGGTAGCATGACTCCATAGCCCTGTTGGGTGAATATTTTGTTGTCAACTAACTGATGACAAAATGGGTATATCAACCATAATATAAGGAGATTTATGCCACAAAAAATGTAGGTTTATCACATCTTAACGAGATAAATCTCTCCTCTCATCAAGGGGGGGTTCCCTATGAATCACTTATATGTTATATGTATATATAAGTAAGTAGAAAATAATACTTAGGGTAGTATAACACCATCTATCTCTCTTTTTTTAGAGATGATGTCCAAGGAACAAAAGAGAGAAGTCTCGGTCGATGGCTGAAAGCATTCCTCTTCTTTCAAGGATGGTATCTAGTGTAGAGCAAAAAATCTCTTGAAGTAGTAACAAGGTCCACAAGAAAACTCATGAAAGCACAAAGTCTTTCATTTCCTCCTTCACTGATTCGAAACACATGTAACAGTAGAGTGAAACAAAGCCCAAAGTCTTCACTTAAAATTGCAATGAATAAAAGGGTTACCAAGATAAAATCAGCTCAAAGTCTTTATTTTATCCTTTAGAAACATCTTTAGATAATTTCAATACACACACTTTGCTTATTAAATTGAATAGATGAGAGATTATCAGGAAAGAGAACATAAGAACTATTTCTTAAGTAACACAAATTACTCTAACACAAAGTCTGAAATAAATTTGTTTCTTATTCATTCAATAAAATATGATTTACAAATTGAGTATAAAGTCTCAAGAAGTGTCTCAATTTTAGTAGAGTTTTTGCTCTCAATTATCCCTCCATATTTACAAAAGTGGTTCCCTATATATATAGGGAGAAACCTTCAAAATTAAAAAAGATTAAAATATCTAGTGAAAGATGAGTCATCGTTGACTTTGGGATATTTTTTAGATTTTTTACATGCAATTACATATTATAAAAGTGCATGTACTTTACATGACAAAAGTACATGAGAAAAAAAGAAGAGAGAATGGAGGAAAGATTCAATTCTTACCACCGGACTTCTTCAGATGAGCATCATACATGGTGATAGATGCCTAAATTTCTATACTGTCTAGTGCAATGGTATTTTTGAAGATCTCTTTGGCTCTGATGGTAGCATCTTTCAATGCTATGATGGCTTTGGCATGACTAGTTAATCTGGTTCTTAGATTATCTAGAATAAATTGAGTATCTAAGATGTTATCCATAGAAGTCATTGAAAATGCTTTTTGTTCAAAATCTCTTTGGATCATGCTTTTGAACTCTTGAATCATCTCTTCTATTAAAAAAATTGATTATCTCTAGAGGTGAGATTGCAAGGCAATTTCTCCAGTCTGTTCAACAGGCCGGTGTCACTTTTCTCACTAGCATCTTTGGAAGACTTGAGATAGTCGATCAACTCTTTAAGCACCTGAATTTTGTATATCAATGATTCTTTCATTTCAACATAGGAATATTTGTTGGCAATAACATTGATTGATACCAATGTGTGTTTCTTTAGATCCTTCATCTCTACCCACTTGCTAAGATATTTATTTGTACTGTCAATATCTTGAGAAATAAGAGAGACAAGGTCTTCTAAATCTATTTTCATTTTTTTCATCTTCTCTATCTTTTCAGCAACCTCTATAAGCAAAGAAATTCTTTGAGTATGCATCTTTTCTATATAATCTTCAAGCACTTTTTTTTATGTAGGTTTTCTTTGCTTTCTAGATAACAGGATTGTCTATAAAAAAGGCTTCTGGGGTCACTGCTTCAGGAGCAAAAGTGAATCTCCTAACTACTATAGTCAATTTTTCTACCTTTGCCTTGTAATAATCCTTCATCTCCTTTTCCCTGTCAAATTTTTGGACCATGATATCCATTGCTGATTGAAGGTCACTCTTTACACCCTCATGAGTGACTTTTTCCAACTCAATATGAGAAATAGAGTAGTTGCTCATGTCAAAATCCTCTAGGGTTGTATCATGTAGAGGTTTGGCTATCTCCAAAAATTTGTGCCACTTTTTCTCAACTATTTTTGAAAGGATCCTTAGTTTCTTAGGGGTCTTAGCTTTCACTGACACTATTTTGCCAAAATCAAAGTCATCTATAGAGATGGCTTGCTTCTTCCTTTTGGGTGTGAAATTTGATAACCAAGATGGGAGAGCAGAAGCACCTACCTTGGCAATAGTCCCTGCAATTGGTGTCACTGGGGTAATGTCTACACTGATAGTGGAAATAGTGAGCATAGTGGGTGTAACAGGTGAAACTATATCGGTCACTGGCTGGTCAATGGCAAAAATTTCTCTGATATTGAAAGAAGGAGATGAGAGACTAGAGATAGAACTTGAAGAGCGAGGAACATCTCTAAAATCACCTTGAGGATCACCAAACATAAATCTAAAAGGAGAGATGGCTCTAGAAGAAGGAACACTGATGGAAGAAAGAGGCGAAGGAGATTACATAAGGGATTGAGGTGGCAAAGAAGAAAACCCTGCAAGTGGTTGTGCCCTTTCTTGGGGAGATAGAGTCTAAGTTCTCTGCTTCTCTGTAGGCATGTCATCTATCTCCATCTGTTATACTACATGTTCTTGAGTGCTTTGTTCTCCATCCCCCATAGCTATTGATTTTAGCTCCTTCTCAACAACCTTCGATTTCTTAGACAAAAAGATGATTCTAGGCTTGTGAGGCCTAGACAGAGAAGGAACGTCACCTTTATTCTTAGTTCTATTCTCTGCTCTCTTTTTTTTATTGTTGAAATTTGGCCTCTGATCTTGTGATGAATTCCTTCAATGTGATTCCTTTGGCCGCTAGCCAATTATTGGTGTTAGCTAATATTAGTTCAAATCTCTTTTTTAAAGAAGTCAATTCCTTTTGAGACCATTGAATTAGAAGAAGAAGAGAGTTAGCAACCTTTTCAGCCAGATATCTATTGTTAATTATGTTCTTATCATCAACCAGACTAGGGGGATATCTGCAAGCCCTAGATATTTAATCTGCTCAAGATTCATCCAATTGTAGTCCATCTTTCTGATCTCTTTCACTGTTCTCAAGTCTACTCAGATGTCTTCAATCATGGGCTCATGAAATTGAGTCTTTCTTTGGATCATATCCTTGACACCCCTGTAGTCAAAATTGGACCTTCCCTTGAACTACTTCATGGTGATCAGTTGTATTTTTGTCTTTATTACCTTTGCTTTGATGGCAGTCAAAACTGAGTATCTACCAATTTCTATTGGGAACCTAAAACCTAGCTTTTCAAGTTCTATTTGCTTAGTGTGTATGACAATAATCTACCTACATAGCTCTATTAAGACTAATTTGTCAGATGAAAATTGGGGAAGCATGTAGGGATAGCCTTGGAAAAAGCCAACTCGTAGATAGCAAAAAAGGAGAAATTATAAAAACATGTGGCTAAAATCATTGACGACCATCCAAGATTCATCTAATACTCTTTTTTGTTTTAGTTTAGGATCAAAAAGACATAAAAACACTATGAAGAAGGCATCATTTATCCTCTTAAAGTGACTGATTGATCCTTTTAATGTCAATTGAGGGTAATATGAATAAACTAGGGTGGTTCTTCTATCTCTTTCTGTTGTCAAACCTGGAAAGGTTCAGATCGAGGCTGCGATGTATACTAAGTATGATGTCATATAGAACTTTGAAGTAGTAGACACTTTTGTCAATTCCTTATGAAGAGCGTTCCTGATCTGCTCACCCTAGAAGATGACTTGCTTCCTTTGTAGAATTATCTTAATAAAGAGATACATCCATTCATAGAATTGGGAAGAAGATGGTAGACCTCATACTCTACTGAGAAGAGTAATTAAGTCACCAACTTCTTCTATGAAATCACTTTTCAAAAATTTTGTGGCTATCTAGACAAGTTGGCTCTGGGAGTCTTGAGCCATCTATTATTTATCACCTTTTTCACCCTCTCAAGATCTTTATTGTACTCTTTTTGTGCCTCAATGAAGTAAATTTTCAGCACTTCAGTAGTAGGAGGGCACATGAAGACTTTATCCATAAATTTAGGGTCCAGTCAAATTATCGTGTTGCCATTGGCATTTAACACTGACTTGATCTCTTTGTTGTAGAACTGGGCACACTAGAGGATGAACTCTATGTGATGCACTACTACAAGGAAAGAGGAGACTAGATGGATGTTTCTCTCAATGATTCTTTTCATCTCTGAGCTTGGGTTGGTTTCCTTGGTTCTCTTTGTGAACTCATCCATATCCACATGGCTGATCTCTATATTTGTAATGTTGTTGACATTAAAAGTGACTGAAAAACACCTTGGTACTAGTACTTCATGACTTTCGACTTCTTTAGAGAAGTTTTAGTCATCTAGATGAGCCTTTATCAAGAGGGTACCGATGAAGAAGAATTCTCAGGTGGAACTATGATAAAAATCATGATCATGTAATTAGGGAAAAATAAGCAATTTAGAAAAATTACACGTTGGGCGATCATGACCAAGGAAGGGTATTTGATAGGGTTGAGGTGTGAGTGGGTTGAGAGAAAAAAGGGGAGGAGGTGTGAAAAATGAAAGGAATGAAATTTCTATGCAGTTATAAAATGGAGAAAAAAGATGCAAAGGTGGCAAAATTTGCCACCCTAGCATGTGGGACGGTCTACATGCATAGGCGACAAAATTTGCCGCTTATGCATGTGGAGTAAAAAAATGCACCGATGGAAAAATTTGTCACCCATGCATGCTATGAAAAAAAGGTGTAAGGGTGGAAAAATTTGTTTCCCTCACACTTAAGTGTAATAGTGGCAAAATTTGTTGCCCTTACACTTAGGTCAGGCAGACCTGTATCGGTGACAAAATTTTCCACTGGTATAAGAGAGGAGGGAACACAATTAGGGCGGCAAAGAATGCCACCCTCACATGAGGTAGGAAGTTTTTGGGAAAGAAGGGAGGGAAGAAAAATTCATCGCCCTAGCATGGAGGAAGAGGATGGATAACCGAATGGGTAGGAAGGGAAGAGGAGGAGAGGAGAAAATAGAAAATAAAAACAAAAATAAAAACCTAAGATAGAGGAAGAATACAAAATAAAATATAAAAACAAAGACCTACTTAGAAAATGATGTGCGATAAGAAGTTGAATCCAACAAAAAATGCTTCTTCCCGCTTGTTGGATCATTTAGAGGTAGAGGGCAGGAGGAAGATTGAAAGAAATAAACCAAAATGAGTCAAAAAGAGATTAAATGGGATAAAAATCAGCCCCAACCACTCGACATGCATGGCTATAAATGCCATGCATGAAAAATGAGGCAGTGTAGGGGTGGCAAAATTTGCTGCTCTCACATTGGAAATTTTAAAAGACATGCATGGGTGTCAAAATTTTCCACTCCTGCATGTGAAAGAGAAAAATGCAGGGGTAGTGAAATTCACTGCTACTACATTTCAAATGTAAGGGCAGTGAAATTTGCTACTCCTACATGGAGAATGAAGAAAAATGCATTGTCAACAAAATTTGCCATCCGTGCATGAAAATGGAAGAAAAAAGACTAACTCTAGAAAAAAGAGAAATTTGTCCTCTGATCACATCGAGACTGTAACAACTTTCACATTTTGTGGAAAACATAACAAGAGTCATTACAAACTTCAAATGATGTTAGTCGAGCAAATATGAGAATGAGAAAAACTCATCTCGAAAAATGAACTTAGAGAGAAAAAGGTGAAACAGACAAGTCTCACAGGGGGTTGTTTCAAAAATGAGCTGAGCTAATTTTGGAAACAATTGCTGGCTCATGTTAGAAGACTTTTTTTGATCAAATCAATTGATGGGAGTAGAAACTAGTCTCTAAGTGCCTTCATCTAAGCCATTGGGCTATGGAGTCATGCTAAAAATGAAAGAAAACAAACACAATGTAAAAACTATACAAATATACAAGTGGATCCACCTAAACTTTAAAGATTGAAATGCTTTAGATGCTATCCATTGTGGAGTAGTGAAAATGGTGTTCCATCTCGATACTCCAACAAAAAGCTATTCTCACCATAGAGCTATCGAATGGTAAATGGACATCTCTAAAAATAATCAAATTTGCCATTCATTGCCTTTGGTTCTCTCTTCTTGTCCCATAACAAGACTTGATCTCTGATTTGAAAATCATGAACCTTAGCCCTTTTGTCAAAAAGTTTCTTCACCTAATTCTGATGTGTTGTAATTTAGTCCACCACCATGGTTTGCTACTCATTCATTTTAGTTAGACACATGATCCTTTTGTCGATCAAATTTTCAAAGATTGAATCTTCGATTGCTTTGGCTAACCTGAGTGCTGGTAGTTCTAAAGTGATAGGTATCTCCACATTCAAGCCGTACAAAAGTTGGAATGGCGACATGCCTATGGCCCTCTTGGGTGTAATCTTATCTGCCCATAAAGCATCAAATAGTGCTTTGTGCTAAGTTACCTGATTGTCATCTACCAATTTCCTAATAATAGCGACTAGGTTCTTATTACTCGATTTTGCTTGGCCATTTCCCTGTGGGAAATAATCTAAAGTATGGGACAGGGTAATTCCATAATAAAAATAAAATTGAGTAATTTCATATGAAGAGAAATAGGATGCATTATCTGTTACAATTTTGAGTGGAACCCCAAATTAGGAGATGATATTTTCTTTGAGAAAATTGCACACTAATTTAGACGTAGTGTGCTTGGATGGGATGGCTTCCACCCATTTGGTAAAGTAATCAGTTTCCATGAGGACATAATCATATTTGATGCTTGAAGATGGGTTAATTGTGCCAATGAAGTCAATACCCCACTATTGAAAAGGTTCTTCAATTATTAGTGGCTTGAGGGGCAATGCAACCAATTTAGGCTTTTTGATGAACCGCTGACACAATTCACATCTATGCACCCATTTGTAGGCACCTTGAAATAGTGTAGGCTAATAGTACCTTGCTCACAAAATTTTGTGTTATCACTACTGCAAAAAAATGTCCTCCATAGGACAAATTTTGGAAAGACTCTAAAAGTTTATCTTATTGTACCTTATCGACACAACGAAGAAATACCCTATCCAGGCTTCTTTTATACAAATCATTATCCCATAAAACATAGCTAGTAGCCTTTAGTTTAACATTCCATTTTTTTCATAAGAGAGATAAGTGGGACACTCACCATAGGTTAGAAAATAGGTGATGTCAGAATACCACTCATCAATAGTGGCAATAAAAAGGACTGTAGTCATGTCTTCGATCTCCATTTATTCCTTTTCTACTCCCTTGGGAGTGTTGTCGGTAATCAACTGACAAAGACCCTTTCCCCACACAGGTTTGGTAGGTTTGATGTCTAGATCAAACTCCTAAATCTTGGAAATCTAATTACCCCTCTTCATACCAAACTCTTATTGAGTAAAAATAGACTTCACTGTTGTATCCAACACCAAAACCTTAGTATGCAAGTTTAGGATATAAAATCTAAAATGTTTAACTGCTTTGACCACTGCATACACATGCTTCTCCATGTTTGAATATTTCAACTCATGAGCTTTGAGTAGATAACTCATGAAGGAAATAGGATATTCCACACCTTAGTTTTTTTGAACTAAAATAGCTGAGAGTGTATGCTCAGAAGCATAACTATATATTTTGAAGTTTTTAGTGTAGTCTGGACAAACTAAAATTGGTGCATGAGTGATTACTTCTTTGATGTCTTTGAATGCTAATTTGCCCTCTATAGTCCACTTGAAGGTAGCTTTTTCTTTCATCATATTGACAATGTGGTGAGTTTTTTCAGTGAACTCAGGGATGAATCTTCGAAGAAAATTTACCTTTCCAAAGAAAGAGTGAACTATAGTTTTACTGGCAGGTAGAGTAAGCTCTTGGATGGATTTGACTCTTTTTGAGTCAATTTTAATACCTTCTTGGGACACAATATGTCTGAGAACTTTCCCTTCTATCACCCCAAAGATAATTTTTTTGAGATTTAGAGAAATGCCATTGTATCAACAGTGTTCTAGTATTCTTTATAAATGGTAGACATGGTTAGAACGATGCTTTGAAAATACCATCAAATCATTCAGGTATACTACAATGAACTTACCCATTTCATCCTTGAAATCAAGGTCCATCACTCTTTGAAATGTGGTGCCTACATTTATCAGACCAAAAGTCATTTTTCAATAAGTGAAGGTGCCCCAAGGTGTGGTGAAGGCAGTCTTATACTGATCTACTTTTCCAACTTCAACCTGATTGTACCTCAAAAAATCATTCAACATTGATAACATCTCTGAACCTATCACCATCTATATAATTTGATACATAATAGGGAGAGGGTAGTTATCTTTTAAAGATAATTGATTCAAGTTTTTGAAATCCATACACATTTCAAATTTCACCATTCTTTTTTCTCACATGCACTATATTAGCAATCCATGTGGAGTGATGGATTGAGAAAATTATCCTTGCATCAAGCATTTTTTGTATCTCAAATAAAATGGTACCTGATATTTTTTGATTATATTGCCTGGACTATTGCTTGTAAGGCAATGAGTTAGCCTTAAGAGGAATGTCATAAAAAATTTCATCAAGCCTTAGTGATTTTAGGTCATCATAAGAATATGCTAAGACATCTATATATTAGCGGAGTAGAATAGCAAACTTGAATCTCTCTTTGGGAGTGTAGCATTTCCCAATGTTCACCATCTTAGGATCTCCCTTGGTTCTCAGGTTTACTTGATCAAAATCCTGAGAGGAGTTTGAATTTATTCGCTATTGTTTGATGAATCTGTCATGGTTATCAAATGATTTCTCTAGAGAAACCAAGCCTTTAGGAATATTATTCCCCTTAAGCTATATAAAATCCTCACCTGCGTCTATATTCCATTCAAAATTTGTCTCACATTCTCAAAGTTCACTACCTTAAAAATGTAGTTGTTCGAAGCTGTCTTTTTACTCTAAGAAGGTAATGATTTGATTGTAATTGTTGAATACTTGTCAATGGATGGCATTATTAGGTACACTTGATCGAAAGACCAATTCAATAGTGTACTTGTCTCTTTTAAAGTTTGGGTGGGGAATCAAGAGAGTAGCAAAAATAGCCAATGCATCTGCCTGGTCATTGAATTCTCTCAAAATGGTAGAGATGCTAAAAGCATCAAAATTTTCAATTTGGTTCCAAACTAGATTGCGATAGTGGTGAAATATTTTATTCTTGGTTTGATAGAGGTTCTTTATCTGACAAGCCACCAATTTGACATCCCCTTTAGCATGGAAGATTTTAATCCTTTTTTGTCTAGCAGCCTGCAATCCAAGTAATAGGGATTCATACTCGGCTGTGTTGTTAGTGTTGTTGAACTACGACTTGTAGGATAAGGGAATAATATCTCCTTGAGGAGATACCAACACAACTTTAGCTCTTGAATCGGTAGAGGAGCAACTACCATCAAATTCTAAGATCCATACCTCACTAGACACTACTTTTCCTTTGAAAACTTTTTCATTTAGAAGAAGAGGTTCTTCCATGCATTTTTTTGCTTTATCGATCCTCCTGCTTTGTCAGCTAAACACATTTCCAAGTTATTACCTATAAGAGTTTCATCGGATGCCTCATGATCTTCATCTATTGACAAGAAGTAGTTACCCATGCCCGAAGACTCAAATAAAATTTGAGCTTCTGGTGTTGACGATTGAGTGACTACATATTTTGCCTCTTTTTCAGGAAGCAATCTCTTCATAATACTTTGAATTGGGATCTTTGCCTCTGATAAGTCCATGCTTAGCTCACCACCAACATCCTTGCAAAAATTTTGCCTAAGAAAGATGCCGTAAGAGGCCGGGACATTGGCCACCAGAACCATCATTTTTATCCTCTTTTTTGAAAAAGCTGTGAACGCAAATTAGGCATCTTTTATTTGATCGAGGAGTGGGACTTGCTTGTTTTCTATAAAAAAACACCTCCCAAAAGTTTTGTTCAAAGTTAGACCAAGGGAATAACATTATCAGAAGTTCCAAAGTCTATTATGTAATTACTCAATTTATAACCATTTATCAGTAGGGAAACATAAAAAGGTTCTATTTTCCCATGAGCAATAGGAAAAGTCACGACAAGACTATTTTGGGTGGATTTATCCTTGGGGGAATCATGATTTGCCTTTAAAGAATCTTTTCTTGTGGGGATGGCTTTATTTTTTACATATTCTGCTAACCTATCAAACTGTTTAGGATTGGCTTGCAAATACTCAATCTCAGTCATTTGAATCTTAGTCTTTCTAGCGTGATCAATTATATCAAATAATTGAAATGAATTTGAGATAGAGGAAGAGGGCCCATCATCTTGATCTTTAGTGGGTAAGGCACTGGTCTGAGAAATAGAGGTGGAAGATATGGGATGGTTTGAGGTACTTACTTTTTTGTTAGTTACCTGATCTTTTGGTTGAGAAAGCAATGGAGTCCTTTCTTTAGCGATGGAGACCACCGACTGAGGTTCTTTTTCTGCTTTCTCTTTGTTAGTTTGTGGAGCTGATTGGTTTTGAGATCTGGTAAAAATAGCATAAGATCTATCAAACCCTTTTTTTTTACTTCTAGCTTCATCTTGGTAATCTAGAAAACTGATATTAGAGTCGCCAACTAATTCTTTTTCTTGCTCTTCAAAGAGATTAGCATCATCTTGATGGTCCAACTCAAGTTGTAGTGAAAAGTCATGTTCAACCTCTAAGTAATCGATTGCTAAATTGGCAAGTGTTGCTTCAATGGCAAGTTTCTCCTGAGAGGGAGGTAGGTGATTTGGTTGCCCTGGGTTTCAGGTAGCATTGCCCTGATATTGTTGATTCTAAAAGGTTCTCCTTAGCATATCTCAATAAGTGGGAATAGACATACTTTGGGCCATTTATCTTTTGAGATCTAGCATTTTATTTGCTAGCTTTTGTACCATTAGATCAGTGGTGACTATAGGTGAATACTCAGAAGATAAAGAGGATTTACTTTTATTAGGGTCTCTCCTTATCTTTCCTACCAAAATAAGGTCATCTTCTACCTCAATAACTAAGTCCTGAGTAGCAGTAAGGTTTATGTGTCTGGTCCATCTCAACAAAAAACTTGATTCAAGTAGTTGTGAATTGATGAAAAAGCATTCGAGATTTTGAGGCATCGACTAGGCGACCATGGGAATCATATGCCTCAGCTTGTCAAACCTGGCAATAAAATCCCTCATAGGCTCATGAGACTCTTTCTTCATCTGAGTGAGCTGGGCTAGCAAGGCATGTGCATCTTTTGTAAGCTTGAACTTGGCTTCAAATTTGTCTTTTAGAGTGTTCTAGTCAGTCACTGATTTGGCCTGTAGGTGGTAGAATCAATCTACAATAGTGCCTTGTAGTGTCTTCACAAATAGCCTAACCACTATGTCTTCAAATTCCACTCCTATTACACTGTAGGCTATGTTGAAAGTTGTAATGTGTTCATCAGGATGAACCTTCCCATCATCAAAGAATTTAATGAAAATTTTCTTTGATTTTTATGGAAGCTCATGCAGAGGTGGAGTCAAGTTTAGGGGACCAAAAGAATTACCCCAGGGGCCTTGAGCCATGATTTAATTATGCAAAAGTGGGATCACTAATTCAAGTGGAGCATGGATAGATAAAGCTTAGCCAACAGTAGAAAATGAAGTTTTGCATTGTGTTGGTGGCTTGGTAGGGCTAGGAGGAAGACTCTTAGTTCATCTAAGGTGAGGTTATGAAGGAAACAACACAAAATTACTCTATTGTACCAACTCAAAAGTAGGGTCAACAACACCTTGGGATTTTTGGCCTCTGGTATAATGTGGAATTGCCAGATTGCAGAACAAAAAATAGAAAAGAGCAAGATCTACTTCAGCTTAAAGTTTAATACTTCAAGCTGCACGCTCTTCCCTAGTGGAGTCACCAAAAAACTATTGGGTGAATATTTTGTTGTCAACTAATTGATGACAAAATGGGTATATCAACCATAGTATAAGGAGATTTATGCCACAAAAAGTATAGATTTACCACATCTTAACGAGATAAATCTCTCTTCTCATCAAGGAGAGGTTCCCTATGAATCACTTATATATATATATATATATATATATATATATATATATAAAAGCAGAAACTCAGGGTAATATAACACCATCCATCTCTCTTTTTTTAAAGATGATGTCCAAGGAAAAAAAGAGAGAATTTTCAGTCGATGGCTGAAAGCATTCCTCTTCTTTCAGGAATGGTATCTAGCACAGAGCAAAAAATTTCCTGAAGTAGTAATAAGGTCCACAAGAAAACCCACAAAAGTACAAAGTCTTCCATTGCCTCCTTCACTGATTTAGAACACACATAATAGTAGAGTGAAACAAAGCCCAAAGTCTTCACCTAAAACTATAATGAATAAAAGGGTTACCAAGATAAATGTAGCTCAAAGTCTTTCTTTTATCCTTTAGAAACATCTTTAGATAATTTCAATACACACACTTTGCTTATTAAATGAACAGATGAGAGATTATTAGGAAAGAGAACATAAGAACTATTTCTTAAGTAACACAAATTACTCTAACACAAAGTCTGAAATAAACTTGTTTCTCATTCATTTGATAAAATATGATTTACAAATTGAGCACAAAGTTTCAATAAGTGTCTCAATTTCAGTAGAGATTTTGCTCTCAATTATCCCTCTATATTTACAAAAGATGTTCCCTCTATATATAGGGAGAAACCTTCAAAATTAAAAAGATTAAAATATTAAAATATGTAGTCAAAGATGAGTCATCATTGACTTTGGAATATTTTTCAGATTTTTTACATGCAATTATATATTACAAAAGTGCATGTACTTTTACATGACAAAAGTACATGAGAAGAAAGGAAGAAGAGAGAATGGAGGAAAGATTTAATTCTTGCCACCGAACTTCTTCAAATGAGCATCATACATGGTGATAGATGCCTGAATTCTTATACTGTTTGGTGCAATGGTATTTATAAAAATTACTTTGGCTCTGATGGTAGCATCTTTCAATGTTGTGATGGCTTTGGCATGACTAGTTAACCCAGTTCTTAGATTATCCAGAGTTAACTGAGTATCTAAGATGTTATCCATAGAAGTCATTGAAAACACTTTTTTTTTGAAATCTCTTTGGATCATGCCTTTGAATTCCTGAATCATCTCTTCTACTGAAAGAAATTGATTATCTCTAGAGGTGAGATCACAAGGCAATTCCTCTAGTCTGTTCAACAGGTTGGTGTTACTTTTCTCACTAGCGTCCTTGGAAGACTTGAGATCGTTGATCAGCTCTTTAAGCACCTAGATTCTATAAATCAATGAATCTTTGATTTCAACATAGGAATCTTTGTTGGCAATGACACTGATTGATACCAAGGTGCATTTTTCTAGATCCTTCATTTCTACCCACTTGCTAAGATATTTATTTGTACTATCAATATCTTGAGAAATAAGAGAGATAAGGTCTTCTAAATCTATCCTCATTTTCTTCATCTTCTCTATCTTCTTAGTAACCTCTGTAAGCAAGGAAATTCCTTGAGTATGCATCCTTTCTATATAATCTTCAAGCACTTTCCCTTTTATATAGGTTTTATCTACCTTTTAGATAACATGATCATCTATGGAAAAGGCTTTTGGGGTCACTGCTTCAAAAGCAAAAGTGAATCTCCTGACTACTACAGTCAATTGTTCTACCTTTGCCTTGTAATAATTCTTTATCTCCTTTTCTCTGTCAAATATTTTGACCATGATATCCATTGTTGACTAAAAGTCACTCTTTGCACCCTCGTGAGTGACTTTTCCCAACTCAACATGAGAAATGGAGAAGTTACTCATGTCAAAATCCTCCAGGGTTGCATCCTATGGAGGTTTGGCTATCTCTAGAAATTTATGCCCCTTTTCTTTAACCATTTTTGAAAGGATCCTTGGTTTCTTAGGGGTCTTAGCTTTCACTAACACTATTTTACCAAAATCAAAGTTATCTACAGAGATGGCTTGCTTCTTCCTTTTAGGTGTAAAAGTTAATAACCAAGGTGGGAGAGCAGAATCACTTACCATGGCAATAGTCCCTACAACTGGTGTCACTGGGGTAATGTCTGTACTACTAGTGGGAATAGTAGGAACAATGGGTGTAACAGGTGAAACTATATCAGTTGCTAGCTGGTCAATGGCAGAACTTTCTCTGATATTGAAAGAAGGAGATGAGAGACTAGGGATAGAACCTGAGGAGCAAAAAATGTCTTCAGTGTTAGGATACTACACCGAGTATAATTGATTTAATTTTTTATAAGCAACTAAACATGGAATTAAACCAGAAGAAATAAGTAACTAGAAATCAGAAATAGCAAATAAGAGGAGATATGAGAAACAACTAATCTCTGTCAAACTCTTCTAGAACAATGAAGAAATCACACTCTTCCCACACCTCTTGGGTGTACAGTATTTCTCTCAAGAGTTCTCTCTCTCAATCAATTACAACCAACTCAATAACTGAGTTGTTCTTCTCTTACTTCAGCTGATCTCCTTGATCTTGCACCTTGCAGATCTAATTGACCTTACTTACTTGTAACTTCCTTTTTAATTACAATACATGCCCCATGGGTCTCTTAAATAGGATCCAAGGCATACAATAATTAGACACACAGACTCAAGACTTAAATTAGTCTTCACATGCAAACACTCGAAACACCTAAAATTAGACAAGTCTAATTTTGGAAATACATGCAAATGCATGCACACACATAGGTGACTGACATCAGTTGCTGTCAGTCTGTACATGACTGACATTGGCCGATCCCTATTCCACACTTGATTGATATTGGTAGAACTACCGATGTTGGTTACTGATTAAAGCTAGCAACTTCCTTATTTGCAAAACTGTGAAGTTTTTAGCTCCACAACTTAACAATCTCCCACTTGGAGATAAACAGCTGCACCAGTACCTATACAAAAACATCCTCTATCTTGTTTCTCTATTTTCAAGTTCAATCTTGAAGACCAACAAAAGTTGAAAGAAGATTCAACTTCTCCTTTGTTACCGACTTTGTTAACATATCAGTAGGGTTCTTATCCATATGGATCTTTTCCAGCTTCAACTATCCATCCTCTAATACCTGTCTAATGAAGTGGTACCTAAGCTGTATATGTTTGGTTCTTGAATGAAAGGCCGAATTCTTTGCTAAATGAATTGCACTTTGACTATCGCTATACAATTTGCAACTCTCTTGCTCCTTTCCCAACTCTTCCATGAACCGTGTCATCCATATCATTTCCTTGTTAGCCTCTATGACTGCAATGTATTCTGTCTCTATAGTAGATAGGGCAACTACCTTCTGCAACTTTGAAATCTAGCTAACCGCCATTCCACCAATAGTGAGCACATATCCTATGGTGCTTCTCCTGCCATCCAAGTCACCTGCCATATCTGAATCTACATACCCATGCAGAGAAGTGTTTGACCCTCCATAGCATAAATATCTACTATTAGTCCCTCTTAGATATCTGAGAATCCACTGAACTACTTTTCAGTGCTCCTTTCTTGGATTGGCCATAAACTTGCTAACAACTCCCACTGCTAGGGCAATATCAGGTCTGGTACATACCATAACATACATCAAGCTCCCAACTGTTGAAGCATATAGAAATTTGCTCATGTACTCAACCTCATCATGTGTTTTAGGACACTGTTCTTTGCTCAACTTGAACTATCCAGCCATAAGTGTGCTTATCGATTTTGCATCTTGAATATAGAACATCTCCAACACCTTATTCACATAATCCTCTTGAGATAAAATCAACCTGTGATTTTTTCTGTCTCTCTTAATACTCATGCCAAAGATTTTTTTACCACTCCTAAATCCTTCATGGAAAATTTGTGAGCTAATTTTACCTTTAGCTCAGTAATTTCCTACATGTGTGAACCTGCAATAAGCATATCATCCACATACAACAACAGGATAATATAATGACCATTATCTAATCTAGTAAAATAAACACAATGGTCAGATTGACATTTACTAAAGCCATGCTCTATCATAAACTTGTCAAACCTTAAATACTATTATCTTGGAGCTTGCTTAAGACCATATAAGCTTTTCTTCAACTTGCACACAAGTTTCTCCTTACCTTTGACCTCAAAACCTTTCGGCTGATCCATATATATCTCTTCATCCAAATATCTATGAAGAAACTCTATCTTAACATCAAGCTGCTCAAGATGCAAATCCTCAATAACAACTAAAGACAATACAGTCTGAATAGAAGTCATCTTTACTATAGGAGAAAAGATTTCACTAAAGTCAATACCTAGTTTTTGTGCAAATCCCTTTACTACCAACCTGGCCTTATGTCTCATTTGTCCATTCTCTCCTTCTTTTAACCTATAAACCCATTTGTTTTTTAGTGCTTTCTTTTCGATTGGAAACTCAACCAAATCCCACGTTTGATTCTTTTCCAAGGAATCAATTTCCTCATTCATGCCATGCTCCCACTATTTTCTAGATTTTACCTGTATTGCCTCATCAAAACTTTCTAGTTCTCCACCATCAATGAGCAACACATAGTATAAAGAAGGGGAATAACAAATTGGAGGTTTACTTACCCTTATAGTCCTCCTTATGGGTGTTTGAGACTCATTCACAGCTTCCTATCCACCCAAATTTTGTTCTATGAGTGACTGATCTCGGTCATCTTTTTGTCTGTACTTGACCAACGTTGATTCCACCTGTCCAGCATGACTGACATCGGTATCTATGTTTTTTATGAGTGATGATCTTTACCCATGAGCTCATTTTGGATCATTACCTCATCCAAATCAAGATTTCCCTGCTCAGTATTATTCAACCTCTTGAGTTGATCACTGTACATCACTTTCTCATTGAAAACTACATCACAACTTTTGATAATTTTGTTAGTTTCTAAATTCCACAACTAGAATCTAAAATCTCCAAAGCCATAACCAATAAAAGTGCATCGCATAGATTTAACATCTATCTTCTTTCTATTTTCTTTATCAACATGCACAAAAGCTTCAAAACCAAAAACTCTGAGAAATGAAAGATCTACCTTTTTACCTATCCACACCTCTTCTAGAATTCCACCATCCAGTGTAGTAGAAGGTCCTCTGTTAATTAGGTAAACTATAATATCTATAGTTTCTGCCCAAAACTTTAAGGGCAAACCAACATGCAACCTCATACTCCGTGCACACTCCATTATTGTTCTATTCATCTTTTTAGCAACTCCATTTTGCTGAAGTGTCCTTGGAACCATCTTTTCCCTATGTATTCCACTCATAGAATAGTATCTATTGAATTTATTACTACAGTATTCACCACCATTGTCAGATCTAAGGCATTTCAATCTCAAACCTATTTCATTCTCAACCAAAGCTTTCTATTTCTAAAATGTGTTAAAAATATTAGATTTCCTTTTTATGCAATAAACCCATACTTTTCTTGTAGCATCATCAATGAAAGAAACATAATACTGTGATCCTCCAATAGAAGCTACATAAGCTCATCCCCACACATTTGTGTGAACAAGCTCCAACCTGTACTTCTTCTTTGTTGACCCAGTCTTCAGAAACCTTACATTTTTCTATTTCTTAAAAATACAATGCTCACAGAAATTTAGATCTATGCTTTTCAAATCTGAAAGATTACCTTTTGACTCAAGAACATTCCCTTCTCACTCATGTGACCAAGCCTATAGTGCCACAACTTTGTATCTACATCTGAAGTAGATAAAACAGAAGGAGAATAATCAGTAACACAAGTAGATAGATAAAGTGTACCTACTCTCTTACCTCTTGATAATACAAGTGCACCCTTGGAAACCTTCCAAGATTTAGCTATGAGAGTTACTTTGCAACCCTCATCACCTAACTTCCCTACAAAAATCAAATTCCTCTTCAAGATGGGTGCATGCATGACATCTTTCAACACCCATGTGTTGCCATTCTGTAATTTCAGCTGCACTTTTCCTTTGCCAACAATTTGACAAGGCTCACCATCCCCTAAATAAATTTTTCCAAAGTCTCCATGGACATAATCATTGAAAAATTCTTTAGTTGGGGTTGCATGGAAAGAAACACTAGAATCTAAAACCCATGATTCTACTTGACTATCCAAAGAAAATATAAGAGCATCCTGTGCAACAATACCTATGACATTTGCTTTCTTATTACCTTCTTGCTGATTTTCTTTGTTATCCTTCAACCAACAATCTTTCTTTGCATGTCTTTTCTTTCCACAATTCTAGCAGATTATTCTACCAGTTCTAGATTTAGATCTCCTTCCCATCTTTGACCTTGATTTCCCATGCTTGCCCTTCTCTCTTTGCCTTCCCCTACTCTTAATACTTAAAGCATTCCCTGATGTTTCACCTCTGTTTAACCTGTGAATTTCTTCATTCAAAATTACACTAACAACATCTTCAACTTTCAAGATATTTGAAGCAGATGTAGTATTACTAACTACCATTACCAAGTTGTGCCAGCTTTCAGGTAAAGAACATAAGATTAGGAGAACCTTAACTTCATCATCAAAAACTATTTTGACTAAATTTAATTGATTTACAATTTCATGGAAATCATTAAGATGACTATATATAGATCCACCTTCCTGCATTTGCAAACTAAATAATTGCTTCATAAGATATACCTTATTCAAAGTTGAGGGTTTTTCATATAAGTTTGCTAGATTATCCATTAACCCTACTGTTGTCTTTCCCTGTGATAAGTTAGAAATCATAGAATATGCTAGGCTCAACCTTATAGATCCAAGAGCCTCTCTATCAAGAACATTCCATTCTTCATCTTACATAATTGTGGGCTTACTAGAAACCCCACCCAATGGTAAAAATAGATCTTTTTAATATAGATAATCCTCTATCTGCATCCTCCATAATTGATAATTCTTGCCATTGAATTTCTCCATTCTTAGCTTACTTTCTTCTGCCATTGCTTTACTCCCACTCAATCAAAAACCCTTGTGAGTGAACTTATAATCAACAACCACTAACCTGATCTGATACAACCTGATAGTGAACCTGGCTCTGATACCACTTATTAGAGTACTACACCGAGTATAATTGATTTACTTTTGTATAAGCAACTAAATATAGAATTAAACCAGAAGAAATAAGTAACTAGAAATCAAAAATAGCAAATAAGAGGAGATATGAGAAATAACCAATCTCTATTAAACTCTTCTAGAATACAATGAAGAAATCACACTCTTCCCAGGCCTCTTGGGTGTACAGTATTTCTCTCAAGGGTTCTCTCTCTCAATCAATTACAACCAACTCAATAACTGAGTTGTTCTTCCCTTGCTTCAACTGATCTCCTTGATCTTGCACCTTGCATATCTAATTGACCTTGCTTACTTGCAACTTTCTTCATAATTACAATACATGCCCCATGGGTCTCTTAAATGGGATCCAAGGCATACAATAATTAGACACACAAACTCAAGACTTAAATTAGTCTTCACATGCAAACACTCGAACCACCTAAAATTAGACAAGTCTAATTCTAGAAACGCATGCAAATGCATGCACACACATAGGTGACCGACATCGATTGCTATCAGTCTACACATGACCAATGTTGGCTGATCCCTATTCCATGCCTAACTGATGTCAGCAAAACTACTGATGTTGGTTACTAGTTAAGGCCAACAACCTCCTTATTTGCATAACTATGAAGTTTTTAGCTCCATAACTTAACATTTAGAAGCACCTTGAGGATCACTAAACATAAATCCAGAAGGAGAGGTGGCTCTAGAAGAAGAAACACTAATGGGAGAAAGAGGTGAAGGAGATGCCATAAGGGATTGAGGTGGCAAAGAAGAAACCCCTACAAGTGGTTGTGCCCTTTCTTGGAGAGATAGAGTCTCAATTATCTACTGCTCTGTAGGCCTATCATCTATTTCCATCTATTTTGCTACCTGTTTTTGAGTGCTTTGTTCTCCAACCCCCATAGCTATTGATTCTAGCTCCTTCTCAACAAATTTCAATTTCTTAGACACAAAGATGATTCTAAGCTTGTGAGGCCTAGATGAAGAAGGAATGCCACCTTTATTCTTAGTTCTATTCTCTGCTCTCTTCCTTGTTTCTTCTTAAAATTTGGCCTCTGATCTTGTGATGAGTTCTTTTAATGTGATTCCTTTGGCCGCTAACCAATCATTGGTATCAGCCAATATTGGTTCGAATCTCTTTCTCAAAGAAGTCAATTCCTTTTAAGACCACTAAATTAGAGGAAGAGGAGAGTTAGTGACTTTTTTAGCCAGGTATCTGCTGTTAATTATGTTCTTATCATCAACCAAACTAGGGGGGATATCTACAAGCCCTAGATATTTAATCTGCTCCAAAGTCAACCGATTGTAGTCCATCTTTCTAATCTCTTTCACTATTTTCAAGTCTACCCAGATGTCCTCAATCATGGGCTCATGAAACTGAGTCTTTTTTTGGATCATATCCTTGACACCCTTATAGTCAAAATTGGACCTTCTCTTGAACTACTTCATGGTGACCAGTTGTATTTCTATCTCCATTACCCTTGCTTTGATGGCAGTTAAAACTGAGTATCTACCAATTTCTATTGAAAACTTGAAACTTGGTTTTTTGAGTTCCATTTGCTTAGCATGTATGACAATAATCTACCTACACAACTCCATTAGGACTAATTTGTCAAATGGAAATTGGGGAAGCATGTAGGGATAGCCTTGGAAAAAGCCAACCTGTAGATAGCAAAAAGAGAGGAATTATAAAAACATGTAGCCAAAATTATTGACGATTATCCAGGCTTCATCTGATACTCTTTTCTATTTTATTTAAGGATCAAAAAGGCATAAAAACACTGTGAAAAAGGCATTATTTACCCTATTAAAGTGAGGGATTGATCCTTTTAGTGTCAGCTGAGGGTAATATGAATAAACTAGGGTGGTTCTTCTATCTCCTTCTATGAAATCACTTCTTAAAAAATTATGCAGCCATCTAGACAAGTTGGCTTTGGGAGTCTTGAGCCATCTGTTATTTATCACCTTTTTTTCCCTCTCGAGATCTTTTTCATACTCTTTATGTGCCTCAATGAAGTTAATTTTTAGTACTTCAGTAGCAAGAGGGCACATGAAGACTTTATTGATAAATTCAAGGTTTAGTCAAATTATCATGTTATCACTTACATCTGACACTAACCTGGTCTCTCTGTTGTAGAACTAGGCGCACTGGAGGATGAACTCTATGTGATGCACTACTACAGGGAAAGAAGAGACTAGATGGATGTTGCTCTTAATGATTCTTTTCATCTTTGAGCTTGGGTTGGTCACCTTGGTTCTCTCTACAAACTCAGCCATATCTATGTGGTCGATCTCTATATCTCTAATGTCATCGACATTAGAAGTGACTGAGGTGATTGGGAAAATACCTTGGTACTGGTACTTCATGGCCTTCGACTTCTTTGGAGAAGTTTTAGTCATCAAGATGAACCTTTGTTGAGAGGGCACTGATGAAGGAGAATACTCAAGGAGAACTATGATAAAAATCATGATCATGTAATTAGGAAAAAATGGGCAATTTAGGTAAATTACATGTCAGGTGATCATGACCAAGGAAGGTTACTTGACAGGGTTGAGGTGTGAGTGGGTTGAGAGAAAAAAGGGGAGGAGGCATGAAAAATGAAAGAAATGAAATTTTTTTGGAGTTAGAAAATGGAGAAAAAAGATGCAAGGGTGGCAAAATTTGTCGCCCTAGCATGTGGGATGGTCTGCATGCATAGGCAACAAAATTTTTTGCTTGTGCATGCAGGGTCAAAAAATGCACTGACGGCAAAATTTACCACCCATGCATGCTAGGAGGAAAAGGTGTAAGGGTGGGAAAATTTTCCACCCTCGCACTTAGGTGTAACGGTGGCAAAATTTTCTGCCCTTACACTTAGGTTAGGCAGACCTATATCAGTGGCAAAATTTGCCACCGGTACAAGAGAGGAGGGAACACAGTTAGGGTGGTGAAGAATGTCACCCTCACATGGGTTAAGAAGTTTTTGGGAAAGAAGGGAGGGCAGAAAAATTTGCCACCCTAGCATGGAGGAAGAGGATGGATAACCGAATGAGTAGGAAGGGAAGAGGAGGAGAGGAGAAAACAAAAAACAAAAACAAAAACAAAAACCTAAGATAGGGTAAGAACACAAAATAAAATGTAAAAACAAATACCTACCTAGAAAATGATGCATGACAAGAAGTTGAATCCAACAAAAAATGCTTCTTCCCACTTGTTGGATCGTTTAGAGGCAGAGGGCAGGAGGAGGATTGAAAGAAATAAACCAAAATGAATAAAAAAGGGATTAAATGGGACAAAAATTGGCCCTAACCACTTGATGCATGTGGCCATAAATGCCATGCATGAAAAATGAGATAGTGTAGGGGTGGAAAAATTTGCTACTCTTACACTAAATTTTTTAAAAGACATGTAGGGGCGACAAAATTTGCCACTCTTGCATGTGAAGGAGAAAAATACAGGGGTGACAAAATTTGTCGCTACTGCATTTTGGATGCAAGGGTGGCGAAATTCACTGTTCTTGCATGGAGAATGAAGAAAAATGCATTGTCAGCAAAATTTGCCGCCTGTGCATGAAAATGGAAGAAAGAAGACTAACTCTAGGAAAAAGGGAAATTTGTCTCCTAGTCGCATTGAGACCGTAACAACTTTCATGTTTTGGTAAAAACCTAACAAAGAGACGTTACAACATTTGAATGATGTCAGTTGAGCAAATACGAGAACGAGAAAAACTTGTCTCAAAAAATGAACTTAGAGAGAAAAAGGTGAAACAGACAAGTTTCACAGGGGGTTATTTCAAAAACAAGCTGAGCTAATTTTGGAAACAACAAGCCCAATGGCATACTTCAAGGCACTGGAGATTCTATATTCTACTCTCTTCAATTCTTTTTTACAATTGATAGAAGTTCCCCAATTAGATCTAGCTATTGTCCCTCAAAAATATCTCATTTTTGGGACAACATTTGAACTATTTTGCTCATACAGACTAAAATTGTCTCTTCCCTTTTCAAAATTTGTCATGGGCATTCAAATTCCTCATTTTTCAAGCTTTTCAAAAATATAGGGAATCTATAGGCTTGAATATATAGACTCTACAGGCTTAAATCTATGGACTCTGTAGGAAGAAAATCTATGGACTCTATAGGAAAAGAAAATCTACGGACTCTGCAGTCCAAGTTCAATGGGCTCAACAGGTTCAAAGGTTCAACATCAGTAGCAAGAGTTTAACCACTTCCTAGTTCAAAGGCTTCTACAGTCAGGTTTAAAGGCTTCTACAAGTAGGTTCAATCAAGGTTCAACAAGTTTCTAAGGCTTGAAACATTGAACCGTTAAACCATTGAACCACTTTGGTTCAAAGGTTCAACGGGTTCAAGGTTCACCAGGTTCAATGCGTTTGGTTCAATGAGGATCAAAAGACTTAGCCAAATCAAAGGGAATGAACCATTAAACCATTGAACCAAAGCTTGGTTCACTGGTTGGTTTAATGCTTTGGTTCATTCAATCGGTTCATCAAATAGTTTAATTTCTTTTGGTTCAATCAAAGGGTTCATCGGCTTGGTTCAAAGCTTGGTTCAAAGAAGTGGTTCGATGCAAAAGTTTAAGAGAGTCTCCCAAAGGAAAAGTGCCCTTGTGGAGGGAACTTGGTCAACAAAATCACCCTTTGAAAGGGTCATTTTCAAAGAAGCCGCAAAGGTAAGTTCTTTCAGAATTTTGTTTAAGGCAGTCGAAAGACAAAGGGATTTCCTTCAGGAAAAAGACTGAGGCAACAAACAATTATTTCAAACTTTTGTCTGAAGGAATTCCTTCAAACAAATTTTTTGAAGGAATTCAAGAAAGAAGCTACAGGAGGAAAGCCCGAAGGAATTTCCAAAGACAAAGCAATCAAAACAATTTCTGTAGACTTTTTGTCTGTGAGAAAATTTCTGCAGACTTTTTGTCCATGGGAAAATGTCTGTAGAAAAAGTTCATGGGAAAGCTCTGAAGGATGCCAAAGATAAAAGGCCACCAAAGGACCCTAAAGGGTAGGTGCCCTTATGGGGGACTCTTGGCTACCAAATTGAAGGACACTTCCATAAAGCTGAAGGGTCACCTTCCCTTCAGGAGGATGTAGAACAAGAAATTCAAAGGAAGAACTTAGCAACCTGCCTAAAGAAAGAAGCCTGAAGGCCATTCAAAGACCGCCCAAAGGGTAGATACCCTCATAGGGGGATCTTCTTGACCCAAAGTGGATCATTTCTCAAGGCTCGACAGGTAGGTCCCCTCTGAGAAAGCTCAAATGACAAAGCTAAAAGAATTTCCAAAGAAAGTGACGTACCCGCAGACGTCAAAGTTGCAAAAATGAAATAGTTGTTGATCTTTGTAAGTTTAAATCTATGAACTTGAATGCAATCAAAGACTTTAAGGCCAAGATTATTAGGAAATGACTAGGGAATAGAGCATCAAATTGAATCAAGGACCTGATTCAATTTACCAAAAAAGGAGGAATGATGAAGAAGGATCAGATCACCAGGTGGACATTGAAAGATGCAAACTTTTAATAGCATGACTTGTTTCTCTGCATTGAAAAAAGCAAATGGGTAGATTTCCCTAAATTCTAACTTGTCTTCTTAACAAAGTTCAATGCAACATGATGTGTTACTATTCCCAAGTCCGTCTTGAAGAGGCTATATAAGGGACTCTCTTGTTAGTGTAAAAATATCTCTCTCTGACAATCAGAAACAAAACTCTGCCTAAATTGAAAGGCATTACTGAGACTTTGAGCTCAAATTATTGATCATATTTTGTTATTGGAATAAGAAAACAAGTGACTTTTTAGACTTTGTGCTGTGATATCTTTGTTGTTGGAGAAATTGTTCTTATGTCTTTTTCCTTAATATATTTTTTCTTCCTTTAATTCAATAAGTAGAATTAGTAAAAGTAGTTAGGAAGGTGTCCTGAAGTCAACTATGGAGGGAATTTGTGCCCCCATAATTGCCTTTAGTGTGTTTTCTTTTTGTTTTTGTGTAAAGGACCTTGGGACTACTTTGTGCCCTCATTATCCTTCGTATCTCACTCTTGGGCAATTCAGGTGGAGACTTTGTGTTACATCTCAATTTGTTGGTTACTGCGTCCTTGGTTACATTTTGCAATTACTACCAAGAGTATTCTTGTGGTTTGTTGAATAGTACTTTTGAAAGAAGAGGAGTGCTTTCTGTCATTTCCCTTGAGATTTTTTCTTTGATTTGCGTGCATCATCTCTGAAAAAAGAGAGATGGATGGTTTATCCTACCCTTGAGTATTATTATATATATATATATATGGAACCTCCCCTTGACAAGAGGAGAGATTAGTTCCCTTTTGATGTGGTAAACCTACACATTTGGATGACCAATCTTCCTACTTTGGCTGATCAGACCTATTTTGTTTATCAGTACGCTGATCAACAAAATATTCAACCAACACCTATCAAATATGATAATGTGTTCCAAGATATTAAGGATTTAGATGATGAATTAGATTGGCTTAAAGAACAATAAAGCATAATTCTAAGAGGAATAAGAATATAAAAATAAATAATTGAATTTCAAGATGGTTTAAGCCAACCTTTTAAATAAACAAAACAAGAAAGTCTTAAAGGAGATATAAGCATATGGGAAAAACTTCCTTTTGAGATTTAGATTAAAACTTCCCATGAATCTTAGAGTCATACTATTTAGTATTATGCTTTCTTGATTTTGTTTCTACTCTTAAAGTCTGCTAAAATTTTCAAGAAATTAGGGTCATTAGTCCCTATTTAAAATTGCATGATTTCTCCCAAATTTGTTGTTTGGTAAATTTGAAAAGGGAAAGACACATTAGATTCTGGGGTGAAATAAATTGGTCATGTTTTATATCTCCATGGTGGATTTAATTACTCCAAAAATTCTACTCAGTTTATCAACCTACCTCTAAAGCATACAAATCTATCTTTAAGAACCATTTGTATCTAAACTTTAAATCACTAAAGTCCATTACATTGTCATAAATGATATAAAAACCAAATGGACTATTGATTCATGTCAATTCTATTTATTTAGTGATTACCTAACTGACCTTGATATCTGAATAAGTAGACCTCCAGGAGTCATTGCTCAAAGATACTCTAGCCATCCTTCTAAAATAAATTGTCTATTAAATAGAAAATTAATAGAACCATACATTGAAGAAAAGAGATAAAGTAGTAGCCTTATTCTAAAGCATTCTCCTATTAAAATCCCAATTACAATCTTTGATGGGGAAAATCCTTGTAAACACACTGCTTTGATTGACTCAAGATCTGATGTCAATTTTGCCCATCCTTCCATCCTTGGGAATTGGATCCATACTCCTACACCTTTTCCTATATACACTATAAATAATTAATTTTATATCTAATATATTGCTTTAGATATTCCTTTACCCATTGACCATCATATTGTAAATATGCCTTTTATACAAATTGAAAATGGCTACCATTATATTGGCCTGGGAAGCCCCTTTTTAGATTCTTTAGAATATTATACTATTTTTACAACAAGTTTTAGCTTTGATTATAAGGGAAATCAGAGACTGTCTCTAGGATACCACCAAGATTATATCTGTTTGATTTTTCTTCACAAAATACAAAAATAAGTAATGGATATATGCTCAGAGGAGAATCTTCACATTTTCTTGACAAAAAATAAAGTAAAGGTTATTCTCAAAATAATATTCCTACTTCCTCAGAAAATAACTGAAATTGGAGGCAGTTTATTAATAGTATTATAAAACTCATGGTATGTAAACAAATGGTTAAAAGACATCAAGGATAAGATCTATCAAGCAAGTGCCAAGAATGTTAGGAATAGATATAATTTTGATCTCTAGATTTCCTTAGATATTGAGGAAGAACTAGTCACCATAGAAGTTCATGGAAGGTACTTTATTGATATATTCATCCACAAATTGTCTAGAGAAAATGGCTCTTAGCAAAGATTGGTGTTGTAAAGAAAGTATACATTCCTAGATCATAGTTTGAAAGTCATGTTGATAATGAAGGTATTTATTTACATCTTGATATAACCAATTTCCTTAATATGATATATAACAGATTTGTAAGAATAATCCTCTGATATATGCCTGATTATTTCATTGATGAGGAATTTTATAGACTACCATGGGTAGAATTATATAACTACCAACATCTTTACTGATCTTCTAGAATTATTATCTCCAAAGCACAATTAAAAATAAAGAAGGCCCATATAATTGGGTGGCATGACTATGATAATGTAATAAATGGTACTGTGATATAGAGAATCTCCCAATGGCCAACCTATTATATCAAAAACAATCTTCCATCACTAGATTTTGAAGATAGTGGAGAAGAATAACAAAGATTTATGGTTTAATAGTTTAACCATAAAAAGATTCATCTTATGGTATGAACACCATAAAGGTTTAATGGTAACAACCTCAAAACCATTTGTTAGAAGAATGTTACTCTTCAAAAGGATTGAGTGGTGTTACCCCAAAACACTTTGGTCTAGTTTCCATCAATCACCATTAGGTTCTGTGATGATAATACAACCAAGTAACTTACAATCACTTGTATAGATTCATCATTGGAAACATAGTGGACACCAGCTCATTATTGCTAGCTCATACTAATTTAAGTCTTTTCTCATCGATGCCTTTGGCATCATAACAAAGTTTCATCTTCCATGACAAGGTTAAAATAATAATAAAAGGTAATATCAGATGTAGCTATCCCATATCCATAAATGGAATCAAGTTTAGGAGCAATTCCAAACATCAGGGGAGTTCTATTGGCATCATTTGTAGGTTACAAGAAATCTAAGCCACCAAATATTCAGAGAAGATAAGAAAAATAGGTATGGCTACCTACAGATTTTATACAAAGATAAACACTTCTTAATTTGAATAATTCCTTCTAGAATTATATAAATTAATGCCTCCCTAGTTGAAGGTTTTACAAGTTCATAATCCTCTTTCTCAAGGATATGATCGTCCCTATAGTTTATTCTATGATATTGCTCATCTATGCTTCCATTTGGGATATTATAATATTAGTATAGTTATAAAATATCAAGGATGTGAAATCTATGAAAATATAGATAAGAGAAGGAAAATTCAACATCGTTATAAGTATTATTTTCATGATGTTGCTAAAGAATATATTGAAGAAGCTGAATTTCAAGAACTGTTGCTTCTTCTAGATTACCTTAAAGAAAGATGGAGAAATAAACATATTAAAAATAGTCCACCAATGGATAATAGTGAATATGGAAGCTATGATTCAAACTGGTAGCTTCCTAATATCCAAGGACTCTAGATATACTAGTTTTATCTCTGCACCAACCTAATATGTCAGATCCGTAGTATCTAGCTACAAAAATAAATTGGATTGTTCTACTTTGACATGACCCTTGTCGGACATGCCTCAAGATTCCTATGTTAATTGATTGATGAAAAGGAAAAGAATGTTTGTACATTATATTTAATTATGTAAAATAAAATTATTGGTAGACATCAATGGTAGAGATTCCATCATGACCCCATAAGTCTCTTTCTTTATAGCATAAAGGTGTATGTTCTCCTCTCGCATCTAGTGTGATCTTGAGGATCAAAAACCAAAATTATGCTCTATGTAAAAGTATGTAATAATTTTATCTAAAATATTCTATTTGTGTTAATATAATAATACACATCCATTCTAAAAATAGAATTCACCGCTACTTTGTCTCAATATGCTTTGCTAATAAAGATCCTGAAGAAGTCAGTATTTGTGATGTAGTTCTCTACATGCTTTCTGGGAATTTTTATAGTCTCAACCTTTATTCATAAAGGTGATCACCTTAAATAAATTCCTTATACCATGGATATAAATTGTATTTGGGTCTTTAACTCCTAATATCATTTTCCCCAAGTCCTTTTATGACAAGAGATCTGAGCATTTGAAAATAGGCAATTCAAGCTGGTTATCTAGACTATGTAGCTTAAGTGGACTTCAAGACCCAAAGTAAGCCATTTGATCACATTATTCACTTGATTAATTATCTATATAACCTAATAAAAACTATTATATCTTTCCATAGCCTTATATTTTCTTTGGAGGTTCTGAGCATACTTCCATGGTGGTGTGGGCCTTTTAGGCCTAAGACAGGGTTTTAGGCCTAATTAGCATCAACTGAGTTTTGGAGGTCCATGTGACTTTTAGATGAATATATGGCATAAAAACCATTATAAAACCTTTACATCCTATATTTTATCCTTATGGAACTACCCCAGCTACCACAACTCCACTCTATTTCCATTGGCTCATGAGACTGCCTGTAGGTGGCAGTGTTAGTTTGAGTGTCTAGGACAATGATATGGGGTCTGAAAATGAATTTTTATCTAAAATAATTTTTTTTTTGGATTTTAACTCCTTTATATGAATATCATATTGTAAAAAACCCTTAGGCCATTCCCTTTACCAACTATTCTCCTTACACACTCCCATACAACAACCCTAGGGTTTATTGATAATTAAGCTTGTGTAGCCCTGATGGCTCATTTCAGTTCCCTCTTTACCTAAATTGGGATTTTATTAATTAAATATTAACTTATATTGTTATCCATTACTATCCCTTAAATTATTCCAACTCTTATATCACTCTAACGCGTGCATAATATCTCAACTAATGTGCACAGGCATATGCATGCATGTTTAGGACTTAAACTCTCTTCATCTTGAACCAAAGTTATCATTACTTAAAATTAATTGCCCCACATTCTTAATTACTTTATTTATTTATTTTTTTCATCCCTCAAATGACCTCAATCATCATTCATAAGCCCATAATTGATATGTACATGTCTATTTTGACTAGTCTTAGGTCTAACATGCCTAAAAGGGCCATTAGTATCTCCCATCAAATTGAGACTTTTGGAACTTGGGGATATTTTTTACATTATTGAAATTTATTTTAAGTATTTAAAACTTCAAACATACCCTAAAAATTGTATAAATCTCCAACTGACATGTGTAAACCTATTTAGGTTTATTAGGCCTAAAGGGCTTGTGTAGGCTTGTTAGGTTCTTCTTCACTAGACTTAAGTGGAATGAAAGACTTATTGAAGGTTAACAACCCAAGAAAATAAATAAGAGTGTTCACCTTAATCTAAAATTATTTAAATATACACTCTTTCATACTCATCATATTCCATTCCCTTGCTAATAATTATACCTGTAGAAGACAATGAGATTTGCCTACTAATGTATGTAAGAAAGTTAACCCTACCTTCAACATTATTCTCTTAATTTATCATCATTAATATATATTCATGAAATATTAAATTTTATATCATCCTATATATTAAAAAAAATTCAAATAATGGATCTTTTGACTCCATTTGTCCTATTTCTATAGTCATCTTATGGATGATGTTTGACCATTAGTTGCAAGCATAAACCTTCTACTTTTCCTTAGTTGTTTCTCTCCTCACTGACCCATTCATGATAATTGAGTGAAATAATTATGTTTATGACCCTCTTTATCGTATTATTTACCATCAAGTAGAATTTCTCAATCTCAAAATTTTCCTCTCCTACAGTTAGCGTGTAGGTATCTATTGAAGGTATGTTGGCTATGAGTTATCTTCTATTGGAGAGAGTTTGAAAGGGGTATAACCATTTTTAAACATGATTTATTCATTATCATACCTTTTCATATTATTTTCATGTCTCTTATAATATTTTTAGTTATTTCAAGACTCTATTCTATTAGTTAACCTTCTATGTGACTAGTCTGCACAATAGGTCTATTAGTGATGAATGGGGACTCATTTGACTATATGTAGGTAACCATTTTGGAGATGGAAATTTATCCTATAATTTTATTATAAATTGAATAATAATGATTATTAATCTTTAATACCTTCCCTTCCCTCAAAAAATGGTTCATTTCTTAACCTTCTTCCTCTACCATAGTCGAGCTTGTATGTAGAAGTTTAAGGCCTAATTTGAGTCTTATTTTCTCTTAGAGTGAATCTAGTGTATGGTTCTTGATGTAACCTATCTAAATATATTTAAATTAATGTACATAGGCTAATTTTACTCTTGTTTTAGGTCTCTCAACCTCATGTACCCCTTTTCTAACATCTAATTTCTTCTCCTTAGCTTGCATAGAGCATGTAGGTAGTTATAAAGTCTATTTGATAGGAATTGGGAATGAGAGTAGTTAGAGTAGAGGGAAGTGAGTGATAATTAGTGAGGTTAATGGGTAAGATTATGAATAAAACATATTAATAATGTGCACTTTGAAACAACTTAAGGACCTTCTATTATAAACTTGTTTTCTTCATGCCAAGGAGGTCACTCGTCACAATTACAATAAAGTAATGCTTAAGGGTTTCTTGGCCTTATGGTGGATTTTTTGAATGTTCAAGAAGGAATAGGATGTATAAAATAACTCAATTAACCCATAATACAACCTAAAAACACCAACCCTTACATATCTACACACTAAAAGTTCATGCAACCTGAGAAAATAAACTGTAGTATGTAAATGGAAGAAACCTTGATATTTTATTGATTCCACACTCCCACACATGTGAAATATTGGTGTATGTTGATTTATTTGGGATATTAGGACCCAAATAACATGAAAAAAGTGTTTATTAAAAAAAATACTTCATATATGCATCAAGATTGATGTCTTTTCCAACCATGCATAGATGAATAAGCTCATTAGAATGGCTACATTGTTGATGTTTATTAATAAATATTAGAACATAATACTATAGAAAAAATACATTAATAATAAGTTAAATGTAACTAATTTATCTCCCCAAAATCCTATCTCTTGGTATTCTTTCTCTTATATGGAATGAATGAAAACTTGAAAAGACTACCTGGCCTGCCAAGGAACCTAGTGAAGAGAGAGGAACAATTTTGTCATGTTAGTGCATCCTTTTGACTTTAAAATTATTATATAAATAATTCATGAACTTAATTTCAACCTATAACTCCCCTTTATATGTAATTGTCCATACAAGTTTGTACATCTTGCAAGAAACACCTAAAAACACTCTCTTTCTTGCATTTTCTTCTAATTCCTGATCTTGAACCACCATTTTGGGGAAGAGGGATGTAAAACATGATTAAAATGACATTTTAAACTTAGTGGTATAGCAGGAGGAATTGAAAGGATGCATATTTGGCATGTGTGGGGTCCATTTGGCTAATGGGAGGTGAAAATGAGCTTTTAAAATGGACCTTTATGATGTGAAAAATGCTTAGTAATGACCATGTGATGGAACCTATTAAAGACCTTTATAATGTGAATTTTTTTAAACACTTATAAATTTCCAAGGTTTACAAGAAAATATGCTTATTTGAGGCATTTTGAGGGTCATTTTTCAGCTTAAAAGAGCTAATTAGGGCTTGAGGTAGACTTGAACAAATAAAACATGGGGAATGACTTTATACACACCATCAAGATTTACAATAGGATACAAGCATGGTTTAAATACCTTTCATATTTATCATAAGGCTCTTTATCACCTTGAAATTATCCAAACCATAACAATATGAGTCTCAATATTTTCATACTTATTTAACTTCTTCTAGGGATCTTTAAGCCTATAAAACATGATTAAGACCATCCTTATAGGCCTAAGAAAGACCATGAAAAATTTATTAATCAATATATGATCACTGTGACCACAATAAAATCATAAAATATACCCAAGGTATTCATGACACATGTGTTCAAAAGAAAATTCCATGACACACCATGACACTTTTAATAAGGCTCAAAGACTTTCAATAGACATTTATGAGACCATGATAGTTTAGGCACTATAGATAAGATTGGAGGGGTTTTCATGAAATTTTTTGATGGTAGGGCTGTAAATGTGGCTTGTGAGGCCAAAATTTCAACACTAAGAGATAAGTAATTTTTCATATAGATATAATTTATGTGATGCATAGGTATTTTTATCAACACTCACTTTTGTTGCTTCAACTTGTTTATTCTTTGATAAAGGTTCATAGGAAAAATATCTCATCATATGATTTAAAGTTTATAGATTATTTTAGGTTTATCATGAACATATACCTAATTTTTTAAATATTATTTGATATTTTATCCAATCCACACAACCCCTAAGTACAAATCTTTAATCACTCACTCATTTCTTATGTTCTAGCTTTCTTGTAGCCTTTTTTTGACATTTTTCAATGGTACAAATAAATGGAAATTTAAATTGAGAAAATAAAATGATTTTTTAACACCATCTATTTAATTTATTCTCTCCAAGAGTTTTCTTGGTCCAATTCCACTCAAAAATGCACTTTTCAGACCTTATCTAGACTTAATTAGGTCTCTCCACGCCTGTTACAAACATAGTCACCTTATTCTATACATAGTAGTACCATAATAGGAAAAAATTTATTAAATTTATTAGAGAATTTTATAAACTAAATCTTCAAAAAAATTCATAGTTTTTTGATGGTAGAATCTCTCACAATGTTATTTTTAGTTTCTAAACCCTAGTTCAGGGTTTCCCTCACTATGTCAAGCCGAGAGAGGATATTTTTTTGATTCAATATTTACATGAGATTTAAAACTTTTATAATGATTGAATAAGGTTTGTATTCAACCTCCAAACATTATTTAATGTATAAATCCTTTTGAATAACCTTTTTTGTTTAACTTAAAAAAAATTATAAGTTTGACTACGTATAGTTTCATAATCACCTACAGGGTTTTTATTAATTTATCACATATTAGTATAGAAATAACTAAATAAAAATATAAATAACCTTAATATTTATAATATAAAATATTACCAATGTATATATGTAATCAATCAACTTTAAAATAATATTTCCTTACACATAATATATAGACAGTCTTCTTGTTATCAGACACAGTAAAATAACAGAGTCTGCCACATGAATTATTGTTGGCACCAAATCTCACACCCTAGAAGAGGTTGTTTAGGATTCTTATATATTTGGGAAACATGGGAAAATTTATAGGTATGTGGGTGTACCTATATTGGAAATGAGCCTCTAGGTTAAAGGGTTAGCTCCTTGAATATATCATGTAATGTTTATCACTTAAGCTACTACTTATTTATGGGGAAAAGAGTTAGAAAATGCATAACTTGAACCTACTCTAAAGAATGTGATGCACCAAAAATGTCTTCCATATGAAAATCATATTTATACCACATTGAAAAATAAATACAAACTAGTCTCTAAGTTTTAATAAATTTTAACATAAGTATTTCAATACAAAGGTGAGTTGTGAGCAACAACATAATTTAGATGAACCAGAGGGAAAATTACACACTCCAAGGATAATTGTAAACTTGAGAGAGATTTACACACTATACTTCACTCTATATGACCTATTATATTGGGAACTCTTTCTAAAACATGTAAGGATAAGGGAAAGAAGGATAGAGAGTTATCACTTTTCCTCACCATACATCACTTGTAGATTTAGATAAAATGCTCGAAACTCAAAAAATAGACTTGTATTAATGTTTAAAAGTAGAATATATCATCAAGCTAGTAGGGCTTCACTATACATGGTGTGGTTATTTTTACAATAGCTCAAGATCTATATTTATATAAGAAAGGAAGTCGAAGAGAGGGATTTTTTGGCACTCAAAAGGGGAATCAATCAGCTCAAATATAGTTAAAAAGCTATTATAACTACCTCCATGAATCAAGATCACTCAAACTCTTCCTAATTAATATAGGTCACTCCATTCCACTACATCATTATAATATCCTCTCTGTGATGCTCTATAGTGGTTATAATGGTGTGATCAAGTCATTTTTTACTTTGTCCTAATACAAAACTTCTCATGACTGGTTTGTTGATGTGTGCCCAAGTGGGGAGAAGGGTCACTTTCATGCAGTTGGCCTTGGTGATGGCCATTAAATTTTATGTGTCTACCTTTATAGGTCACCAATGGTACCATCTAATCTCAAAATATTTGTTCTTAACTAAAAAAGAATCATGATTGAGTTTGACACCATCATGCTTTCTTGCCTTGGTTGAAAACTGACCTTTTAACCTCTGTATAATTCATTTGGGCTCTCCTTTACTCTAATTGGTCATCAATAACTAGCTCAGATCATCAATCCCTTGACTCATCTTTCACCATTTGTTCTATCATGTATGAATGAATGTGAGACTTCAGATCTTCTTTGAAATGTCAACCTTATCTCTACTTATGCCACATGTTAGATGTACATTAATTCTCAGGATCCTACTATAAGTCTATAGCTTCATGTGCCTATGCCATGTGTCAAATCCTCAAGCTCTCTAACTCTTTTGACCTTTTCTTGACATTATATCTAGATGTTTGATTAAATGACAACCATTGATATATTAAGACCCACCATTTAAAATCTAATGACTAGTTCATGATCCTAATTTTGATGTCCTCTCTCCCAATAAAAAATGTTCATGTGACAATCAAATTTAAGCTCAATAGGTTTGTCTTAATTTATCCTTAAATTTTATGTTCCATTAAACATCATTCAACATTCCATATAATGTGATTAACATCCTACTGACTATCAAAGTTAAGCATAGATAAATAATTACCTGAGCTTTATTTTGACGTTGGCATGTATGTTTCTAAGGAATTTAAACTTCAAAGGTCATTTTTAGGGCCTAAATTTGACATATATGGGGCTATCCTAGACTTTTGAAATCAAACATATATTTATTTTGATCCTCTTGCTAGAGTAATTTTTTTAGCAAAATGTCCAAAAGAATTATACCTTAGTCTTTTGCTTCAGGACAAAAGCTCTGAAATGAATTTGCCTTTAGGAAAAATGTCCCAGATAATCTTCCCAAAGATTTTTTTTTTTATAGTGACCCTATGACCCTTTGAAAATCTCCCTTTAAAACTTTTGAAAATTACCCTTCACTATAGAAATTTACTTAAAGAAAAATGAAGAAGATGATTGCCCGAAAAATAGGCCTTTCGGGACTTTTTCATTAGACCATTTCCCTGAGAAATTACCCTTTGAAAAAATTTCACTGGACCTCTTAGCAAAGAAAATTATCCTTCATAAAAAGAGTTTGGGACACTTTTCTACAAAAATACCTTTTAGGAAAATTATGTGGGATACTTTGCTTGAAAAGTGCCCTTTGGGGTTTCTATTTTGGACCAATTTTTTTGAAAGATACTTTTTAAAACTTCTAGAAAGGACCCTCTTCAAAGAAATGACACTTCAAGGAAATTGTTTCAAAGAAAATATGTGAAATAATTCCTGACAGTTAGCAAAAACCCCAAAATAAAAGTCCTAAAAGAATTCATACATAGCCAAAATAAGTGGGACAAAACTCTCAAAATAAATAAGCCTTGTACTTTTTTTAGGATTTGTGTGGAGCACTTTTTTTGAAGGAATTCTAAATTCTCCAATCACCTGTCCAAAATACCAAAATAAAACTCTCAATTTCAACCTTAGGATTTTTTGGACCTACTCTTACAACTGCTCAACACCATGAAAATATGCTACTTGCATATATGATAAAAATGATTGTTAAAACACCAAAATACATAAGGACTAAGATAAGCCATGACCAACTTAAAAATGACATATGAAATAACATCAAATGATCTATAACATGCACTAAAACACTATAAAAAACCCCTATAAAAGATTTTGACTATAGGGGGTTGATCCATTTTTCCTATGGGAAAAAATGGCTAATATCTTTGGTGATTTACCAAGGGTGGCATGATTTTTATGTCATGACAGCTACCTAATATTGTACATTGGTCTATGAAGCAAAAGTATATAAGATGGATATATAAATTACTTTGAACACACATGAAATGTAGAAAACAAAAAGAACAAAACATAAATTAAGAAACTAAGCAAAACACACTTTTCTTCAAAAGCACTTATTGGAACACAATATATCAAGAAAAGAAATACACACCGAACCTAATATTTACAATACAAACCTTTATATTTCAATAGTAGGGTTTTAAATGTATCCCATTTATAAAGATAGGTAGTTCTTCTCCATTCATCCTTGCTAGCTAAAAGGAGTTGCTTTGATTGCACTTGGTGATGAAATATGACCCACTCCATAGGGGATAAAATTTAGTATGTCTCACTGAATTTCCTCTATCTTTGTCCCATTTAAAGACTATGTCACCTTCCTAAAATGATATTGAAGTTTCCTTCTTGTCAAAATACATCTTCATCAATACTTGGTGATGTTCCATGGCCTGATGAGATTTACCTCTGATCTCTTGCAACTCCATTAGTTCTATCAATCTCACCTCCATTGGAGTGTTCTCAAGAAACTCTAGTTGGTGTGCTAATTCTAAAGTAGACAACTTTTAAGAGAAGGACAACTTGGATTCCCTTCCATAAATAAACACAAAAGGAAAATTCCTTGTTGAGCTCTTGGGAGTTATCTTATCAACCCATAAGGCTATCTTCAGTTTGGTATGCTAAGATCTATAGTTATGCTTGAAGGTCCTATTGATGATTTTATTAGGTTCTTACTGGTATATTTAGACAATTGATTACCTGAAGGGTAATATTTGGATGAAGTGCTCAAGAAAACATCATTTCTATTTTCCCAATCAGCTATCCTAGCACCCATGAAAGCAAGAGCATTATCTAAAATAATAGTAGGAGTGCCAAAACTTTTTATGATTCTCTTATAAAACTCCAAGATAACACTCTCATTAGCCTCCTTTAATGTTATTTCCTTAACCCATCTGGTAAAATAGTCAGTTGTTATGAGTATCCATTTGTGACTAGCACTTGATGGGGGTTTTATCATGCTAATGAAATCAAGACCCTATTTCATGAAAGGTTGATCCACCTAGATAGGTTTTAGAGGAAGATATACAAGCTTCTAAATCTCTAAAAAGAAGGCACATTTCCCAGACATTCTCACTGAAGCATGGAAATATTTAAAGTGTCTGGGACAACAATAACCAACCCTTATAATCTTGGTAGTTGTAGTCTTTGGAGAGAAATGACCCCTTACTATACCATCATAAAACTTCTCAAGAAACACTCTAAACTAGTCCTTATCAATGCATCTCAACATCACACCATTGATTTCCCTCTTAAATAGTACACCATCCATAAGATAAAAGGGAATAGATTGTAATCTAAAATATCTTCTTTGTGATCTATTCATATTATCAGGGTAATCACCATTTTGGAGAAATTTGATCATATCATGCATCTAACTTCATGGAGGCGATGGATTAGCTAGTTGGGGAAACTCATGGTTGACTAGATATTATTATTTTGATTCATTAAGGTCTAAAGCTAGATGTTCAAAAGGGCCTTTAACCCTTACCAATTTTGTCACTTTGATGTCAAAATCATACTCCATTACCTTGGTGATCCATCTTTCCCTCTTTTCACTGAGGTCTCTACTCAAAAGAAACTCTTTGGTGCTGGGATGAGAGACCATAACATGAATCTTGTTATTTGACACCATATGTATAAACTTATTTAATGTTCTCAAAATAACAAAGACTTGTTTCTCCACAAAGGTTTACTTGGATTCATAATCTTCAAAACCTTGACTGAAGAATGCAATTGGTTGATTCATGACCTCAACATTCTTTTGCATTATCTCAGATTCAAAAAGTTTGGTAAGCTCCATCCTCATTAGTTGTTCAACCTTAAGGTTGATGGGTATTTGCTTTTGTCTAAGTAGTTTGAATCCTAGTTCCAACTCCATGGTATGGTGTGTTAGTCTAGGATCAAATCCTTTGAGGTCCTTATATTTCTAAGCAAAGATATCATGAAACTCTCTACATAGTTCAATGATTGCTTACTTTCTAATGTAGAACGTACCTTGCCTAATTTGAGGAGTTTGTCTTTGAAGATCAAGACCCTTTAGTAATTCTCCTCCTTTGTAGATATGCTCACTTTATACTTCCTCTTATGATCATTTTCATTAAAGATACTTTCTAAGGTCACCAGACCCTTAGGTACCTTGTTAGTATTTAGTTGTACAATCTGATGACCCAACTATTCTTTAGGTCTCCTCCGATTTCTTGAAGAAAACTCAACCTCATTTTGAAAGAAACATGCAATGTGTTTGTCACTATAAAAAAATTTCCAAGACACTTAATTATTAGGTACATAAGGTCTGATAATGATATTAATATGAAACTACTTTCCTTCTTCCTTTATGGTAGTTGGAGTGTCAAATTGGGATCTTATGGAAACTAGTCTATCATCATGACTATTTTTATCCCTTGGGACTGAGTGAATGCTGAATTCATTGAGGTTTTCAAGTAGATCCCACACCCTGTGCTTGTATGAATTAAGAAAATGGTTCTTGAAAATAATCACATTCCTCACCTGGTACATAACCAATTTGCTATCTCCATACACTCGCAGGTTCTTGATCCCTTTTCTCCTTACCCATTGAAGGCCATGAATCAAACCTTCATACTCAACCAAATTAAAATTGTAATTGAAATGAAACCTATATGAGGCATGATACTATTGTTTGGATGGAGAGACCAACATAACACCAGCCCCTATGCCAACTTTACTTCTTGAACTCTCAAAAAACATCTTCCATAGTTCATCATCTTTACCCTCTTCTTTAGCAAGTACAGGTGTCTATATTCCTTCCTCATGTATATAATATGTTCCTAGATCAGTTTCCTCCATTAGATCATAAGGATCCTTCTCATAAGTATTAGTAACATATTCATCAAGAAAAAAATCTGCAATGCCCTTAAGCTTGGAAGAAGTGCCATCATCTAAACTATAATTATTTTCTTCATGAATAACACATTTCAAATTAGAACTTGTCTTAATGTGAGGTTTAATATGAAACCTTGCAAGAGGTTGTGTCCTAATAGTTACCCTCATACCATATCTTATTTTTAAATAAAATAAAGACTAGTTAGCTGAGAGATACCCACTTATCTTGGATGTGAAATCCCTTGACAGGCAGATTGCAATGTGGTTTGGGAAATCAACCACAAATATGTCCTGCAAGATAGTAAAACTGGGATAACCATGCAAGAAAACCTTCCAGATTTTTATCATCCCTATTTTCTTGGTAGGTGTATCATCTAATTTAAGGACCCCTTTTCTATGTGGCTTTTATTTCAAGCCCAACTTGTCAACTACAATTTTGGGCAAGACAAAAATAGAAGCTCTATTATTGAATATGCAATTATGTACCAATTTATCACCTATAATGAGGGTTAGGTAAAATGGTGGAGGTTTATTATCTCTAGTGGATGGTTCCACAATGGTACTAGGATATTTTAAATAGAAATATGGTCATGTTTTTTATTTCAGGATGAAGCACTAGTAGGAATAGTGGACAACTACATTTGTAACACTTCGTTTTAGCTAGGCATATGAAGGATATCCCACAAAGAGATAGATGATTTGGTACTCTTTAAGGAATATACTATGTTTAGAGTATTAGCACTGACCTTTTCTTATGTCTTTAGAGGTAAATAATTGATTGTAACTCTAGGGATATAGGTACTTTAAATAGATCCTACCACATTCTAACTTGTTGAAAGTGTGAAGGATTTTGAAACTGACATAGAAGCCTTTGAAATGGTCACACTTGTAGCTATGTCCTATTTAATTATAGGAGGATTGGATGATCCTATATGCATGCTACTGGCACCTCCTAGATCCTTATTCTTGGCCCTTATATTGTCCACAATAGAGGCTCCTTAACTTAGCATAAAAGTGTCTTCAACCAAAAAATTGGTGAAGATTTCTCCTTGAGGTTACCAACCCTCATTAGCTTGCATCATCACCTCATCTTCATTTGAAAAGAGGGGAGTAACTACCCATTAAAAAACCAAAGCTTTCTCCCCATTTTGATTGGCATCCATGAATTGGTCTTGCTTTCAATCTTCTCCTTGCACTAAATTGCTATGAACTAGTACCATCTTCTTTATGTTGGTGTTAGAGTTAGGATTATATGTATTAGTAGGCCTATTGGGATTAGGCTACCATTGGCCTCTCCTTCTTCCATATTATTGACCATACTATTATCTATAGGGGTAAGGGTTCTAATAAGCACCTTTTTGCACATTATCTTGTCTATTTTGAGCCTCTAAAGCTAGGAACTTTGCTTTCCAATCCACACTATTCTATACTTGTTTAGGATCCACCTTAGCTTTAGTATTGGCATTAGCAACTTGGGATATATGTAGAGTAATAGTAGAAGCATGAGATAAAGGAGGCATATACACTTTATGTGGAAACCTTCCAGTTATAATAAGATTATTTTCAGCTTTGATAGAAAGCTCTTATGTTTTAAGGAGGGTGGATCCTCCCATAGATTAAATGATAATAGAAATTTTAGTCCCAATGGCTCTTAAGTAAGTAGGGAACACAAAACTAGTAGCTGGTTTCATAGGATAAGGCAACCTATGCCAAGTCTTCTTAAACTTCTCATTGAAGTCATGCATTATTTCTTTAGGTCCCCTCTTTATCATGTTGAGATGATGCATGAGAGAAGCATGGTCACTTTCCTTCTCAAATCTATAAGTCAATAACACTCCAAACTCATCCCATGTCATGATGCATCCCCCTTCTAGATTCCTATACTAGTTAAGAGCCTTCTTTTTAAGGGACATTGAAAGAATCTTGATAGAAATGTTATCTCAAACAATATTATGAAAACTATAAAAATTAGAGACGTCTCTAATGTGCTCACTAGGTATGATATGACTCTCACCATTAAATGTGGGCACACCTTTTATGTAATTATGAGGGATGGCATCATATGAATGAAGTTAGATTGGATTATTAATGTTGAATGTAGGGAAAGCATGATTTTTAGCCATGTCTTCTTCTTCAGTATCTTCAACTTCTTCCAATTCTTCCTCTTCCTCTTCCCCAGAAAAATCTACTCATTCTTCCAAGGGCAGATTAGGATGTGGATACTGAATGGTAAGAGGGATCTCAGGATGAATGAGTAGATTAATAGGATTGGATGGTCTAGTAGAGGATGACCTAGTGAGGAAAATGAATTATATGGGGGAGTTTATAACAAAAGAATGATCTAAAATCAGATTTACTTTGAGGAGTCACCAAATGTTGAGTAACACACCACTTTGTAGTTGGTGTCATCAAGATCAACATTCACCTTGACAAGTTATATTAAAGACAATGGGGTCCCACCGAGTGTGATATAACTATTGGCACCAAACCTCTCACCTTAGAATGGGTTGTTTAGGTTTCTTCTAGATTTGGGAAACATGGGAACATTTCCAAGTATGTGGGTATACCTATATCAGAAACGAGCCTCTAGGTTAAAGGGTTAGCTCCTTGAATATATCTTGCAATGTTTGTCATTTAATCTACTACTTATGTATGGGGAAAAGAGTTATAAAATGCATAAATTAAACCTACTCTAAAGGAGGTAATGCACCAAGAATGTCTTCCACATGACCATCATATTTCTACCACACTAAAATAGAAAATATAGATTAGTCTCTATGGTTTAATAGATTCTAACATGAGTATTTCAATACAAAGATAAGATGTGAGTAGAAACACAAGGTAGATGAACCATAGGGAAAATTACACACTCCAAGGATAATTGTACACTTAAGAAATATTTACACACTAGACTACACTCTATATGACCTTTTAGACTAGTAACTCTTGTTCAAACATGAAAGGATAAGGGAAGGAAGGATAGAGAGTTATCACTTCTCCTCACCATACATCATTTGTAAAGTTAGACAAAATGTTCAAACTTCATAATATAGACTTGTATTAATGTTTAAAAGAATAATATATCATCAATCTAGTAGGGCTTCACCATATATGGTGTAGTTATTTCTTTAATATCTGAAGAGCTATATTTATAGAAATGAATCTAGAGAGAGACTTTTTTGGAAGTCAAAAGGGGAATCAATGAGCTCAAATCTATTTGAAAAGTTGTTAAAACTACCTTCATAAATCAATCTCACTCAAACCTTTCTTGATTGATTTAGGTCACTCTAGTATTCTACATCATTACAATATGCTCTCTATGATGCTCCATGGTAGTTGAAATAGTGGGATCAAGTCATTTTTTAATTTATTATGATGTGAAAATACTCATGAATAGTTTGTTAATGCATGCCCAAGTGGGGAGAAGGGTCACTTTCATGTAACTAGTTTTGAAAATGGTCATTAGTCTATGTGTTTGCCTTTATAAGTTCCCAATGTCACCATCCAATCCCAAAATATCTTCTCCTAGTTCAAATATAATCATGCTTGAGCTCAGATCCATCATGTTTGCTTGCTTTGGTCAAAATCCAGCCTTTCAACCTTGGTCTAAGCCATTTAGGCTCTCCTTTACTCTGATTAGTCATCTAAAACTAGCTTAGATCATCAATTCCTTGACTCATCTCACACCATTGGTTCTATTAGGTATGAATGAATCTTCAGATATTCTTTGAAATGTCAACCTTATCTCCACTTATTCCTTTTTTCAAATGTGCATTAATCTTTAAGATCTTACTATTAGTCTATAACTTCATGTGCATGTGCCATGTGTTAACCCCTTAAGCTCTCTAACTCTTTTGACCGCTACTCACCATTAGATCTAGATGCTTGATCAAATTCCAACCTTTTATCTACTAGGACCCACCAATTGAAATCTAATGGCTAGTTCATGATCCTAATTTTTATGTCCTCACTCCCACCAAAAGACACTCATGTGACCATAATTGATGGTAATGTGACCATCAAATTTAATCTCAATAGGATTGTCTTGCTTTGTCCTTAAATTTGATGTTATTTTAACTATAATTTAAAGTTCCATATAACATTATTGATGTCTCATAGACCATCAAAGTTAAGCACAAATAGATATTTTCCTGATCTTTATTTTGATGTTGGCATAAATATCTTAGAGAAATTTAAACTTCAATGATTAAATGTTGGGGCCTGAGTTTAACATCTATGGGGCCGTCTTGGACTTTTGAAATCAAACAACTATTTATTTTTGTCCTATTTTTGGAGTAATTTTTTTAGGCAAAATGTCCAAAAGAATTATGCCTTAGTCTTTTTCTTTGGGACAAAAGCTCTGAAAGAAATCTGCCTTTGAGAAAAATGTCCTAGACAATATTGCCAAAGGAATTGTCTTTAGAATGGCCCTATGGCCCTTAGAAAAGTGCTCTTTAGAAATTTTGAAAATCACCCTTTACTGTATAAATATCTTTTAGGAAAAATGAAGATGACACTTGCTCAAAAAACTAGCCTTTCAGGACTTTTACATTAGACCATTTCCTCAAGAAAAGACCCTTCAAAAAAATTGCACTAGAACTCCTAGCAAAGAAAAGTACCCTTTGTAAAAAGTGTTTGGGATACTTTTCTAGAAAAAGACCTATTGGGAAATTTTTTTGGGACAGTTTGATTGAAAATTTCCCTTTGGGATTTTTATTTTGGAAAATTTTCTCTAAAAGATACCCTTAAGAACTTATGAGAAGGACCCTCTTATAAGAAATAACCCTTCAAGGAAATCATTTCAGACAAAATGTCTGAAATAGTTCCTGATAGTTATCCAAAAACCCTAAAACAAAAGTCCTAAGAGAATTCATACACTTAACCAAAATAAGTGAGACAAAACTCCCAAAATAAATAAGCCTTGTAATTTTTGCAAGCTTTGTGTGGAGCACTTTCTCTGAATGAATTATGAATGCTCCAAACACTTGGCCAAAAGACCAAAATAAAACTCCCAAGTGCAACCCTAGGCTTTTCTTGACCTGCTCTTACAACTGCTCAACACCATGAAAATTTGCTACTTGCATATATGAAAAAAATTATTCTTAAGACACAAAAAGACACAAGGACTAAGCTAGGCCATGACCAAATTTAAAATGACAAATTAAATGACATAAATTGAGCTACAACATGCACTTAAACACCCTAAAAAACCCCTATAAAATATTCTAACTATAGGGGGGTTGATCCATTTTTCCTGTGGGAAAAAATGGTCAACAATTATCATAAATGGGGAGGTTTTATTTATTTCATTGATGTTAGCACCCAAAAATCCTCTAATTTACCTAAAAAATTATCTACTTGCATGAGAATTTACAAGTTTTATAGGACCTCTATTTCCTCCAACTGTTCTTGATTCCCTCCAAGAATGTTGAAGGAGACTCAAACCACCCCTATTTCCTATCATACCTATAAGAATGACTCATTATGTGACTCAAGTATGTAGTGGAGTAATATTAACCCATTATAGAGTCTAATAAAAATATTACATCATTTAATCTCCTTGAAACATAAGTGAGGACCCATAACTTGACAAGAAAATTCAAAAATTCAAATTAGCTAAATTGGTGGGAAAATGTCAATTTCAAATTTCTAGCCTATCTAAACACACTTTGACACTTGGATAAGATTATCAAATGTATGATATGACTCTTAAATATTTTTAAAAAACCTAAAAAAAATAAAAGACCACTAGACAACTTGATAAAGCCAAAATTGACCAAACAAAACAAGACAAAGTTCATCTTTAGAAGGATGTTCCTGCATCATACTACTGAGGATCAAAAATAATTTTTCATGAAAGTTTGACTGATCTTGTATTGATCTTCTCCTTAGCATCTCTCTTATTCATTTCTTCTTTTCAATTCCATATCCTCTTGAACCCAAGGACTATTAGTGGAACATAGACCTCCTTGTTTATTGACTAATGCTACCTTGTCTCCTCCTTTGAGGTTATCTTTCTTTATACTAATATTTAAACTGATCATTTTCAAATTCTCCTTGTCCTTCTTCCTCAAAATACCTACACATGAAATAAACAAGTCCAATAAAACAACTTCTTTGTTTTCCTCTTTAAATTCACATTATTTCACTCTAAATTCTAACATCTCATTGACTACATCTGCTACCTCTTGTATTGTTTCTTATTGTTCCATCTAGTTATGAACTACCTCCTTCATTTTCACATCCTTATTGATGATGTCATTTCTTCCCATCCATTGGTTATTGTCTTTACTAGGTTCAAATTCAACTTGGAGTTCTTATTTACTATCACCTCCTTCTTCTATTTCATTCTTCTTTTCTTTGCACTACTCACTTATCACTTGACTGATCACATGGTTCTACCCAGTTGTCAAATTATTAGGCATTTATTTCTTCAAAGCAAGTTCTCTCAACATACTGATCTTTTCAATAAAATCTTCTATATAACCCACACTAATTATCAAAAATATTTAATTAGTCAACTCTATGATCAACTTTTCTAAGTGATCTTTTGATAGGAATTGAGTTTCATAAGTCAAAATAATCTCTTTATTAACTGTAACACCTATTTCTTGATGTTCACATAAAACATTACTTACCTAATCATGTATGGTTAGTGGTATAAACTCTATAATTCCTTTAATGAGCACTTCAGTACTTTTTAAAACTATTGTATTCTCTTTTCTCACTTATCTATTAACTTATATTCCATTTTCTTCCTTTTGATCATTGTCCTTATCTAATAATTTATTGTTTTAAAGGATGTAGCTATTTCCTTTTGACAAATAATCTTTCTCTCTTAACATCATCATGCTATAATGTGTCTCTTTCCATGCTTGAGTATCTTTATTAGAGTTAGTGTATGTTTGATGCCATCTTTATCAATAGTGTATGTGTTAGACCTACCATCATGAATATCTATTCTATCATATTGACATGGTATCCCAAGTATGATATGGCAAACATCAATAAGAATCACGTCACAATTTTTTTTTATCTTTATAACCACCAATCTACAAGTCTACATGGCATTGCTCATTAACTAGGAATTGATGATTTATTTGAATCAAAGAGAATTTTTAAGGATTTGGATGATCTTTTATATCTAATCCTAGCTTAGTTACCATTATCAAAGAAATAGGGTTATCCACGCTACCATTATCCACTATAACCTTACAACATTTACCTTTAATTTTGCACATAGTATTGAAAAATGTCTTTCTTTATGGTGGTTCTTTTTCTTCATGGCTTTACTTTAATAGAACTATCCTCATCAACAAACTCTTTCCTATTTCAAGTTCTTCAATGTAGTTTGGTAATGACTCCACACTTTCCTCTTCTGGTTGAGATACTTGGTTCTTGATTTCTCTCCAAGAATTACTAGCTTGAAGGTCTTTTAGACATTCATAGGATATATGTCCTACAAAATTATTAAATTTTAAGAATTTACTTATAAATCCATTGTATTCTCTTCCTCTATCATAAGGTATTCCACCTTTGAATCCATAACCACCTCTATAAAGCTAACTTGTATTTTTAGAACTGATACCAACTTCTTTACTATGAGTTTGCCATTGATTTTTATTACCTAGTTATCCTCTTATTTCTTGCTAACCTATACCTCTGTAACTTATAAATCTACCTCTATTTTTTGGCTTTGTCTTCTATTAAACTTTTCCTCTACCTTCAATGTAGCTTAATAGGCCTCTTCTATTGTCCTTGGAGATAAAATGTTGATTTCATCTTGAATGTTAAAATTCAATTCATTAATGTACTTGGTAACCTTTTTTAGCATCCTACTCTATGTGTCTTGCTTTTATGGTTAGTTTATAGAATTACTCTATGTATTATTTCACTAACATGTATTTTTTTATTATATTTTTTATCCTTCTAAACAAATTGGTTTGGTATTCCTTAGGCATGCATTTTCCCTTCATCTTGGCCACCATTCTTTCCCATGACCTTATCTTTTCTTTTCCCCTCCTTATTCTTTATTCTTGTACTCCATCCCACCATAGGGGTGCATGAAACTTCAACCTTGTCATTTCAAACTTCACCTTATTTTCCTCATTCACCTCTTAATAGTCAAAGTACTTTTCCATAGTTATTATCCAGTCAATCAACTCTTCAACATTGAGACTGCCCTCATACATTGGCACCTATAATTTGGGATTTGATGTCACACTTGTAACTAATTTGATGAAATTTCATCCACTCTAACTTCCTCTCTTTATTAGTAAGCTTATTCTTGAGGAACATTTTCCTATCCTTCACTCACATCACCTCTATTCATCTCTCTTCTTTGACCCAAATCCATAGCTTGCAATCTGGCCTGCAAGTTTCTCACCATCATCAGTAAGGCATCAACTACCTAAAATATTATTTGAGATGAAAATGATCCATATACTATAGATTAAATGTTTATTACTATCTTCCAAAGATATCCTAAGCTCTAATACCAAATGATGTAGATGTATTTTGATCAACACTCACTTTTCTTACTTCAACTTGATTATTCTTTGATAAAGGTTCATAGGCAAAATAACTCAACATATGATTCAAAGTTTATTGATTTTATAAGGATTTTTATGACCATATACCTACTTTTTAAAATAATCTTTGATCTTGTAACCTATCCACACAACCCCTAAGTATAACTCTTTAATCACCCACTCATTCTTTCTTATGTTTTAGCTTTCTTGTAGATATTTTTTGACCTTTTTCAACAATATGAATAAATAGAGATAAAAATTGAGAATCTAAAATTATTTTTTAACAAAATATATTTAATTACTTATATCTAAGAGTTTTATTTATCTATTTTCACTTATAAATTCACTTTTTAGACCATGTCTTGATATTTTGAGCCTTGAGGATATATTAACTAATGTGAAGCTAATGAGTGAGTAAATGAGATGAGATTTAAAAAATGAATGAAATGAGATGGTTGGATGAGTGTGAGGTTTAAGGAGGGTATAATGACATAGATAAATGACTCAAATATTCTTAGTAAATGGATCATGCAAGAGGATGCTATAAAGCCTAGAGAAAGTTGAAAGACTATTATTGAAGATTGAAACTTATGAACAAAGCAAGGCATTTGCAAGTTGATTCAATCCAAGATCAGAGCTAGGTATGGTGGAATTATGATTTTATCATAAACCTCTATATAATTTTGGTATCAGATCAAGGTAATCTCTTGGCTTAATTTTGTTTTGAATTATTAAAAATTATTACTTCGAGATCTGCAAAGAATGTTATGAAGATTATATAAAGTGAAATTGTAGAGGTATTATGAGAAGAGAGAGTGGTGAAGATATGACCTCTTAAGGTTAGTATAGATAAATTTAATATTGATGAAGAGATAAAATAAAGACTCTAAGTCCAATGTGAAGGACTTGAGACTAGTCAAGAGAGATCTAGAGAAGATAGAGTGGAAAGAACATTGAAGCTCAAAAGAGAGAAGAGGAAGACTCCAAGTGAGAGTCAAGAGAGACAAGAGAATTCCTAGACAAAGGAATAGATAAATAAAATTATACCCAAGAAAGGTTTAAGAGACAATTAGGTAAGCTTGTTAAGAGATAGGTCCAAATAAGGCCTATAAAGTGAAGAAAAAGAGAGAAGATGGATATAGAAGAGAAAGTTAAAAAGATAATAAGAGAGTTGGGGAAAAGTTTTAAAAATATAGAGCTCATGGTGAAGCTCATGAATGATAAATAAATACAATGGTTTGGTTGTAATATGAAAAAGAGAGTGAAGTGGATAATAGATCTACTTATGAGAGAGAAAAGAAATAAGATGAATTCTTTGGGAAAAGATAAGAACAAAGAGAGCATATCACATATAAGTATGAATGATGAAGAGTTACCAAGAGAGAAACATGGAAGAGAAGTGGTGAAAAGAGTTCTCATTTATGAGAACATGGAGAGAGAAGTGCCAAGAGAAACACTTGAGGGAAAAGACAATAAAAAGAGGAAAATGTCTAACAAAGAGGCATTCGTAGAGACTTGTTGGTCTCTTATTTTATATTCTAACATTATATTTAAGTGTGTGTATGAAGGTGTAAATAAAATTTGGATAAAGGTAAATAATAAGACCTTAAATATTATTTGAAATGGATTAAATAAATCACCCATCAAGATGAATTAAGATGACAAGGGAAGATAATAGATTGTAAAATACAACATGATGAATATTGAATATTCTCAACATGTTAAGGATGAGATAGAAGAAGATTTCCATGATGATTTGACAATCATTGAATTTGAAGCAAGAGAGGAAGCTCACAAGGAATACATGAATGCAAACCATGAAGACATGAGAGAGGAAATAACCATGAAACAGTCCTTCAATGAGGTAAATGAATTCTTAGGACTTGAATTCGATTGTACATATGAGAATAAAGATGGAAATTTATAGGTTGGAAAAGTGAAGAGAAAAGAATAACCTTTCTAGATAGTAAAATAAAATGGATATGTAATGCCTAAGTGGCTCAAGTCATCATTTGATGAGTGGAAAAGGTAAACCTCAATCAAGATTTCATTCAAGCCAAGAAGTCAGGTGAAATACAAAAGCAAACAAGGAGGAAATAAATAAAGGGTAGGTTGTATCAAGTTAACATGATAGGTTATCAACCAAAGAAGCATGAAGAAGGTGATACAAGAAGTAGATATCATTCTAAGAATGTGAAAGGTATAAAATGGGTCATGAAGAGCATGGAAAGGGTACACAAATCTAGTATTGTAGGTACACTCCAAGAAAACATAAAGATAGAAGAAAGATGAAAATTCAAGAAGGAAGAAGATATAGTGAAATCAAACAAAGACAAATTAATGATAATGTAGTTGAGTGATCAAGATGAAGAGTGTGAAAAGAGAAAAAGAAAGTGGAAAGGTAAGAAATTCATTTATGATGAGTTTGATGATGATTTCTTTGAATCAATCAATGAGGTCATAGAGAAAGAATACAAATCATGGAAAAGAATGATAATAATCACAAATGGGTAGAAAGGTAAGAGTTGAAATGTAAATATATATGAATTATTGATGGATAATGAATAAAAAATGACTGCACATGTTGGTATAGAATAAAATTTTGAAGAAGATGAAGGACAACAGGGTCTTAAATTTGATGAAGATCATGGAAACACGGATGCTTTCACATTCAAATAGGAATTAGAGATGTTAGAAAAGTTTTTCAATACTTTAAAAGAGATGCATAAAATTTAAGAACATCATGATAATCTCATGAATGAGCTCAAATAAGATTCAAATTATGAAAATTTTAATGGCATAGGTGCTAACAACCATGAAGATACTAACAAAACTATTGAACAAAGAATATTAAGCATGGATGCTATGGATAATATAGTTATGGAGAAATAAGAAGAGGTTTTAAATAATAATAAAATGATAAATAAATTGGATTATCCATAATATCTCATGATCAATAATGACAAAGATAATCAAATTAATCAAAGATAAGGTGAGAATATGACTAGCTTGCATGATGATATTGCAGTAGAGTTGGATAAACCAAGGAATGAAGAAGGTAGTGGAACAAGTTTCCAAGAAGCATGTCCAAAATTAAAGTTGGTTGAAGAGGATAAACAAATGGATATGGAGAAAAATTTATCTAAGATAACATTCAAACCAAACATACAAGCTCAAGGAGCTAGTGAAGAGGCAATTTGGTCTCATGACACTAATAAAATGCACATGGAGGATGTTGTTTGTACAGGTGTAGCTAAAGAGAGGGATGAATAATAGTATAATAACCATGAATTTATTAAAAATTAAATTTAATAATGGATAATTATGATTGAGAAAGAGTTGAGGAAAAGAAAATAGAAGAAGAAAGCAAGGAATAGAAAAATGAAGACAAAGTAAGATAGAATTGAGAAAGATGGACCTAAGAAAAACAAAGAAGAAGGAAGAAAATAAATACAAATGAATAGAAATTTTAAGAATATAAAATAAGAGTGTTGTGTGGTATTCAATTTTCTCCCTCTTGGGGAGTATTATGTAGGAGCATCTAGTAAACAAACACCATTTTCAGTTATTGAAGACTCATATGCTAGTTAGGGGTCATAGATGATCCATTTTTGGATATATATGTGTGTGAAGGATAATATATGCTATATTTTTAGTCTTTAGAGTCATAATGAGTCATAAGGAGTGTGTTTTGTATGTACTTGGAGTTTTTATGGCCAAAAGTGATATTTTGAATATTTGAAATTATAAAGGACATAGTGAGGGTTGTAATTGGTGTTTTCAAGTCATGTAAAGGATGTCAAATGAATAGGTAAGGTCATACGAATCATATTAGTCTAATGGTATGTAAAATAGTTAGATAATTTTTGAGGTAGTGTAATAATTTCATATGTAGTGATTACATGTAAGTGTCATGTCATGAGAAAAAGGTGGTGGAAGAGTTTTGGTTGTAACCACTTAAAAACAACGTAGATATTTCATGAAAAAAGGAGTTGTATCATGAGAGGAAGAGAGAGGAGGAAAATAATATAGATATCTAAAGGTGAGAGGAGAATCAACAAAGAAAATAAGAATGTATACTCTCCAAGAAGGTGGTAGAGTCCATGAATGAACTGAATATGTAATTATCGATAGTTCATCTTAATAAATAAGATTTATTTGTGTATGTTTACTCTCCAATGAAAATTATATGTATTTTTATTGGTTATATATTGAATTTGAAATCCCTAGAGGATATGAATATATCAATTTTATATGTGTTTTAGGTTTGCATCAAAAAATGAAGAGGTCACAGTCAAGAATAGGATGGTTTCAGTGGTTTCTCAAGATTGCTAAGGAAATAACATCCATTGTACATTAAGATTGAATAAATTTGAATAATTTAGACCTTATTTATATTTAATATAGTGTTTTATATTAAAATAAACTTATGAAAATTTATCTCTATCCTCAAACCCTATTGCACACTTGAGATAGTCAAGATTATTGTGTGAGTTCATATTTCTTGAAGTATATATTATGGTTATGCCTGAGATGGTCTATAGGTAAGATTTATCTTGATGTAATGGTATATTATATGGTTTTAATGAAATAAAAATGACAAATATTCAATGCACAGTCCACATGTAAGTAGAACCCCACTTGTACAATTAGAACCCCTATTCTTATTCATTTAGAATGCCAAAGGAGTGTATGTGTTTGAAAAAGTGACTAAATGTTGAGTTGGGTAAGTATTAGTATAAGTGGATGGAAATAATGTCTTAATAATAGCCTATTTTGAGTCTATAGTCTTCTTTGAAGTTCAAAAGATCACTAAAACCATTATATAATCCTATAAGAAGACTCAAAGTTATATATTTTGCTTATTATAAGCCATAATTGTATTGGTTAAGGATCAATATCCATTGAGAAAGGTTAAACATGTTATTACAGAGCTAGGAAAAGTCTCAATAAATATTTAAGATCTTACGAACCAAAATTATGACATTTTAACCCCTCTTGGCCATGCATAAGTCTACATAGTCCACTAGCTAGGGTTTTAAATGAAAATCCAAATATATTTGGTTCTAACCCTAAGAAATACATGAAAATTTGTAATCATCTACATTTTGGGGTATACTAAAGGATTTAATGTTTTTATAACTAGTACAATACCGTATGGTATAGATTTAGTCACTAAACAAGTGTAAGAAGTGTTATAAGGCCTAATTGGAAAGGTGGTTACAAGAGAAAGTGTAGTTTTATATAGATTTGGGTTATTAATATTATTTGGAAGTAGGATGAAGATATAGGGTGCCAAAATATTATCTTATAACTTTTGGATAACTTACAAAATGTTCTAACTAAAAATATTAGTGTAAAAAAAGGATACAAGGAAGTAGTCTCACTGCTGAGTTTGAGTTGGTAAGTGAATGTTGAAGAGTGAATGAGAGGTCCAAGTGGGTTGAGGAAAGTATGTTATGTCCAGGATATTTCATCCATGATGGAAGGTTGTATTCATGATATCTAAAACAAGATTTGATGTTTTGAGCCTTGAGGAGATATTAACTAATGTGAAGCTAGTGAGTGAGTGAATGAGATGAGATGGGAAAAATTAATGAAATGAGATAAGTGGATGAGTGTGAGGTTTAATGAGGGTCTAATGACAGATAAATTATGTAAAGGTGTTTAGTAAATGGATCATGTAATAGGATGCTATTAAGCCTAGATAAAGTTTAAAGATTATTATTAAAGATTAAAACTTAAGAACAAAGTAAGATATTTTTGAGTTGATTCAAGAAAAGATTATAGATAGGTATGGTGTATTTATTATTTTATTATAATAATTTTAAAAAATAACTGTTCAAAAAAATTTAGAGGTTTTTGACAGTGGAATCTCTCACAATGTTGTTTTTAGTTTCTAATCCCTAATTCAAGGTTTCCCTAACTGTGTCAACTTGAGAGAGGATATTTTGTTGATTCAATATTTCCATGAGATTTAAAATTTTTGTGATGATTTAATAAGGTATTTATTCAACCTCCACATTTTCTTGAATGTATAAATCCTTTGAAACAACCTATGTTGCTTTACTTAAATAAAATTTTGAGTTTGACTATGTATAGTTTCACAATCACCTATAGGGTTTGTATTAATTTATCACACATAAGTATATAAAAAACTAAAGAAACATATAAATAACCTTAATATTATTGAGATAAAATATTACCAATGTATATATGTAATCAACCAACTTCCACAGAATCTTTCCTTGCATATACTATATAGACAATCTTCCTGTTACCAGACAGTAAAATAATAGAGTCTACCACTTGAATTATCATAAATGATGAGATTTTATTTATTTCCTTGAGGTTATGACAAAAAAAATTTATAATTCACCTCAAAAAATTTCTACTTTCATAAGCATTACAAGTTTTATAGTACCTATACTTCCTCCAATGGTTCTTGATTTCGTACAATAACGTTGAGAGAGCCTCAAACCACCCCTAATTCCCACCATACCTATAAGAATGAATAATTATGGGACTAAATTATGTATTGGAGTAATATTTACCCCATATATACTCTAATAAAAAATATTAAATCATTTAATCTCCTTCAAACATGATAGAGGACCCATAACTTGACAAGAAAATTAAAAAATTCAAACTAGCTAAATTGGTGGGAAAATGCCAATTTCTAATTTCTAACCTATCTAAACACAATTTGACACTTTGATAAGATTATAAAGTGTATTATATGACTCATAAATTCTTTAAAACAACCTAAACAAGTGACATAACCACTAGACAACTAGATCAAGCCAAAAATGAGCAAATAAAATAAGACAATGTTCATCCTTAAAAGGATGCTCCTGCATCAGTATGTGATCCTCTTAGTAACAGAAAAGGTATAATGTGTAAAATATTGAGGTGTTATATAATTAATAAACTATGTATAAAATATAACAATGATAAACAAGATAAAATAAAAATGTGACAAATCAATTTTGAAAACATAGTTTATGATTTTGTTTGGATTAGTCCATGCTCCCTAGACAACAACATAGTGTGTAATTTTCTATTGACTACGGATTTTACATTTTTAAATTGAGGAAATATAATTACACTATCATATAGGATATTATCTACTAAGAGGGATGAGATATTTTGATGTTGTTAATTTTTTTTAGAAACCTCTACTTTCATACTTCTTGACTTGGAAACCCTAGGTGTACTTGTGAGAGCTATAAAATTGAAAAAAATAATATGGATTATAATGAATTACATTGACCACAATCAACCTCATTTATTATTGACCACTACATATGTATCTATATATTCCAAGGAGAGAATAAATCCATATATTGTTTTTCCACTTAGTAGAATTGTGAAGTTGTGTTCCTTCACTATATGTTTGCAACTAGTAATTTGGATTTTGTACTTGAAGACATTAGATATTGAGTTGATTTGTAATAAAAAAAGAATATAATTGATATTGATATTGAATTTGGTAATAATAAGGCATATTTCTCAATGTTCACTAGTGTAATATATTTATGATCGATAAATATCAAGTCCCTATGAAATGAGACCTTTGATTTGGTTATATAGTGACCTTTTTGAATGATTTTATTTGGCCAACCAAAAAATGAGTGGGATGGGATGAACCATAGAGATATTTAAAGTTATTTATAGTATATATTAAATGTTGGTTTGAAAATTCCACACTAAGTGGACACATTTGTGCCAACAAACTTGTTTGCATAACACATAATTATCCCAAAAAAGAAATAACAACTAGCATGAGGTTTGGAGAAGTCTAAGAATGATATAAAGAAGTTTAAGCATTGGATTATAATTCATGTGTAGTAGTGATGGAGAAACTAGGGGTCAATCCAACATATAGATAAATGTCTATAGGAATGGCACATAATTGTCATATATTTGAGTATAAGTCAAGTTGTTCTATATATGTAATGAATTAGCATTATCGGGTTTATGTTACCAGAATTAGATATTTACATTTACACCCATTTATTATAATAATTAAATTTTTAAAGGATAAAAATATTCATGAGTGTATACAACACACTTTTTATTTTGATAGGAAAATTTAATTAAGTAGGGTATTTAATTTATAAAATCCTACAACAACACATGAAGCAGTGAATGCCCATATTTAAAATTTGAAAATCTAAACTCTATGTTTTGAAATTTAAATGAGAGTAAACAAGAAGTAAATTTGTATTGAGATGAAATTATTTTTCCCTATAAATTTTAAAATATAATGTTTTGAAGCATTGGAGAAAAAAATCCACCTTTTAAAATCACTTGGGGAGATGGTTCCTAATGTTGAATGATTATCTAATTAAGAGTGATCAAGTCAATTTTTTTGAATAAGTAATAAATCACTTAAGTTTGAAAGATGAAGTGTCCAAATATAATGTATGGGGAGAATTACCCAATGTAATAACCTTAAATAAGGTGGAACCAACCATGACAGGTTTGATATAAGTGATGCCGAATCCTTTAAGTGTCACTAGACTCAAATGTGCATCATCTGTAACAAAAGGTGGAATCACCTAATGGGTTTAGTAGAAGTAATCACAAGGCTATTGAGTATCACATAATTTAATATAAATTATCTATCACATAATAAATCACACTATTACAGATGGATCTATATTCAAGTTTCATGATCAAAATATAATGAATAATTTACATGTCCCTATCATGATCGTAATTCCAATAGATTTGAAGAGAAATAACAAAACAATTCTATCAAATATATAAAGTTTATCATATTAAATATGTGCACGAATAAATATCATGATTTTTTACTTTAAAAAAAAATGTGTATAAGTGCATGAACTAACATCAATCCTTTTGAATTTGAAACTATATATGTGAATGAACTAACATCATGCCTCATGAGTCTATGGAAAATGACATAGAATGACATGCATCTATATGCTCAAATGTAACTACATGTGAAATATATAATTCATGTTACTTTAACTATTTTAGATATGTTCATTCATAAGAAACCAAGTATGTATGATTTTGTACTCAAGTCTATGTAAATTGTGTACATT